>CM075013.1:14227244-14242404 GCA_037576675.1 Pangasius sanitwongsei | reverse complement strand
ACATGCTAGAAACATTATAATCACTCTAATAATGATCCATTCATAGACTCTTATGTATTTGCCTGTTAAAATCTAAAATCTATCGGGCAGTGTATTTGCTCCCTTGGCTCCCAGCCATGGATGGTTGTGGTATCATCGGGATTTGAACTCACAATCTCCTGATAGATACCCTGTTTAAGCCAGAACCACATTAACTATATATACTCTACTGTAGTTTAGTACGTAAGGAACATTTTGTAATTCGAAGCTGAAACTAGGTTTACCCATTAAAGTAGCAATTATATGAATACAGGCAATATGCAGAATCCAAAATTTATATTTATGATAGGAACAGTATGAGAGCATGCTTATTGCAAAAGCTCCTCAAAATCATTCAGAAAACAATAGCAATCTGCCTGTTTTGAATGCTGCCACAAAAAAGGGGGGTATTTTCTTACCAAACAAGGAGTAGTTGTTAGAATGGCTCACTCATCTGTGGTATGTGTGTGTGTGTGTGTGAGAGAGTGAGAGAGAGAGAGCGAGCGCGCACTGAGGTATTGAATATGGCCCTGGATGATGAGAGGTGAAGATCAGAGACGCCGGCCTCGTGTAATTGTTGTATAATTCAACATGCCTTATATAACTCAGCTATCATGAACAGAAGTGAGTGTGTGTCTCTGAAAAGGATGAGGCATTGTCTACTCTGTTTAGTAGCACGATTTAATTTACACTTATTACTACTGGGCTGCTGATCTTTATATCTAGTGTATTGCCTGCTATACACAATAATATACTGTAGGACCAAAATAAATAATAGTGAACACGGTTGTAATGAGAATGAAAGAACATTTACAAGAATACATATTATATTAAGAACATTTAGACAACATAATGGATTTATTATACACAGATGTATAACCAACACATGAACATGGCTCTGCATGTTTCTTGATCACAGTAATTGCCTGATGTATGATCACAATTTATGATATTGTCATGATGTTGCAGCACAGCAACAATATCACAAATCGCTCATCTGTTATCAAGTGAACACAATTGTGGGATTGCTTTGTCTGAGAATGATACACGCAATGTGAAATTCATGACATTTGGACAAAATATGGAACATTTTCCACCAGACAGTGCAATCTAGCACAATATGGTAACAAAACCATGATCTGCCATTTTGTCTTCTCCTATGCCATGTGACCCGTTTTGTTTACTGATGTTGGTTACCATAATTACCAGGGTACCAAGCATACCAAAGGAAGATATGGATTGAGCTAGAAATTGTGCAGACCATTGACTGGTCAAATGTAGTCATCATATCACAGAGCTAGTCAACTAGAAACGCTTTGCTGCTGGACCAAATGTCATGAGAATTAGTGGTATCTGGGAACTTTTCCACTGAATACAATGAAAAACCTGGAACGTTCTTGGTTGCTTTATGTCTCTTCACATTTAACCAAAATGCAGAAAACAAGTTAAATCAGATATTGACATTCTTGCTTCTGTTGTTACTCCGGAGCTGACTAGCATATATGAGCCAGTTTCTGAAGATCTAAGCAATGTTATTTTTCTTGCAGTGTAATTTACTAAAATACTTCCATGGAAACCACTTTTCAACATCTGAGCTGTTTGTAATTGTGAATTCATTAGTGCCTCACTGATTTTACAAATATTTAAATAGATTTTAAATGCACAGTAATATAAGCAATTTTGTTTGAAGTTAGAGTATGATTTCGTGAAACAATTTCCTTCATAGTTAAGCAAAGAAGTACAATCACTGGTCAAAATATCTCAAACTCTGTCTGGTTTAGAAAAATGGCAACCAGTCTTTTGTGAGCCAAAAAAGTTGACTCTTATCGGTGAGCTGAGCCAACTGATCTGACTCGCCAGAATTCCCATCAATTGTTGTCACCAATAACTCCAGTTTTGAGTGGGAAATGAAGTCACCACTTCACAATCTCCTACTTCACAGGGACTCAGCCAGGATTTAGATATAAAAGCGCTATTAGAAGGTAACAATCTTTATACTGTCTTATAAATGGAACAGGCTTTTACACAATTATCGCCGGAGCACAAACACTGCACAGAAATTCTGCCTATAGAGGTAATAACAATATGTTGGAGTGTCCACATAACAATGTTGTTCATGTTGATTATCACAATATGTTGTAACATGCCTGTAATATATTACAAGCTTAATATCAAAATTCCACTATCTGGCATTGATCAGAGGAGGATAGTTCCTCTTTTGAGTCCTCTCTATGCTGTTTCAAGGAGTTTTTCCTTTTCATTCTTGCCTGGGGTTTGCTCAATAGGGGGTCTATGCAAATACGAATACCTTTATGGTCATTGTACAACAAGATGCAGTGCAGTTTCCCATCAAGCTGTGTATGTTACGTATATATTAAATAAGAAGAAACTATTTTATGCAGATATTAAATAGAATAGAGAAAAACTAAAGGAATACAATGACAATAGTACAAATATATTTTGTGCAAATATATATTGTGCAGTAGTTGAGGTCATTTTGTGCAAATATACATTGTACAGTATGCACAATATACACTGATACATGTGAATCTTCTTAGTGATAGTGAGTGGTTAAATGTGCTATAAAAGTAAAATTGAATTGAATTGAATTATGAGAGAGAGAGAGAGAGAGATACCTGTTGCTGCTGAAAAGGATTAGACCGCTTCATCTAACACATCCCCCATACATCAACAACACACTCCACAGCAAATAAAACACACAACACCCCAAAATGTGCACACACACACACACACACGCACACACACACACACACACACACACAATTTTACAACCCCTTATAATTCACACACAAAAAAATGACAATACCAATGTGGCCATGTTTTGAACCATTTTAAGGGTGGACTCCCTGCCTATCAGTGCCTAAGCTTCTCCGGTTGACATCCCCCACCACTTCAGATCCCAATATTCTGCAAAGGGGAGAGCATAAGAGTTAGATTGAGAGAAGAAAGAGCGTGTACTTACGGCTTGTCCCTCTGGACGGGTAGGATGGTGTGGTCAGCTTTGAGCGGGTTTGAGCGGGCCTTCATGCGAGCACGCTCCAGCAGTTGTTTGGCCTGTTCATGCCGAGGACTGAGCGGCAACTCAGTGCCAGAGACAAAGGGCCTGTAGCCCAGTCAAACACACACACACACACACACACACAAGCAGACATCAGCTACTGTGCAGCAGGCACACACATACAGCGCAGGATTAAGTGGAGCAGCCCGTCACCACTAATTAGGCTGATGGGACTGAATGTGCATGAGCATGTGTGTGCATGTGAGTGTAATGTATTTTTGTATGTGTGTATGAGTGAGAGAGCGCAAAAGAAGTATCTGCTAATATGTGTAAATTGGATTATGACTATAATTATGCTTTGGATTACATAAACATGACATCATGTTACTGTTCTAACAAAAAGCAGGTATAAAAGCTAAATGCTAACATAAATTGCATCTTACTCTCTGATCCAGATGTTTGATTTCTACTGTTGTGACTGATTCAGCCCTTTTTTTAATACTGCAGCAATGCTGAATTCATAGCTCAGATTGATCATAATGCATTGAGGAATTATCTCTAACTGAATGATTCTGACAATAGTACAGACTGCAGGTCTTCTATGGAGGACACTGAAGTGAAGAATTTAAACCTAATAATAAACACATTTTTTAAAAAGTAATGTTATTTAACAAAGAAAAAGGGTATAATTGTTAATAAGGAGATATTTATTTAACATTTATGGAAGGAGTTTGTAGTTTCCAGTGTTAGCACTTTATAACAGTCAGAAGTGAAGCTATTCCTTAATATTTGTCTTCACTTGAGCTTTGTGTTTTTTAGTAACATAACAAGCTGAATTATTTGTCTTTAAGAGAGAGAAAAAATGTGATGCTAATGACTATTTATAGCTGCTGTAACATAAGTGATAACAGGAACTAACTTTGCAACTGTTGGCAAATTGCTGTGGTATAAGATGAATAAAACACTTTGGCACATGCAGCTATAGGAAAATAATCAACTCTTTTCCTATAAGAGCATGATGTCTTGTTTTATTCCTTATGAAGTGATTATTGTGGATTATATATATATATATATATATATATATATATATATATATATATATATAATCTAATAATAACTCTAATGTTAATATGTAACACAATTATCTTGCAATTCATATTTATTTTATTTAGTGGATTAACATAATGGATTCATTTTCATTTTAATTGCTATATATTGATGACAATAATGATGATGATTTTAATGTAGATGTGGATGCTGATATAGATGCTAAAACAAACTGAAAATTTCACTCAACTATAGTTAGTTCTGTTAAGCCCTAAAAACAGAAACAATAATATTCTGTGTTTTCACGTCACCTCTGAGTTTGTTCACTGTCATGAAGAGAAATCCCAGAATCCCAGTCACTGTCATTCAGACCACCTGTAGACACACACATTTTATCATTTTATTTGTGAATTTCACAATTAATGTTGTATTCCACCACATTAAATGTAACCATAAAGATTAAAAGTGCAATATGTTGTTCTGTAATTAATAACTCATTTAAATGTTGGCAAACTGATGTGGTATAACGGGAATAAAACAGCGATGGAGCGGTGTGATGTGAAGCGGAGGGCTGTTACCACCCAGAAGTTGATTATTTTCCAGTAACAGCACATCCTGATATCTTTTATTCCTTACTTATGTTACTCACACAGTGTTCCCTGTTAGACAAAAACTAACATTACAGAAACGTTAGCGTTAATATTCTTACAGTTAATAATGTTGCAGCAATATTGTAGAAATGTTTATACAAAAACCCTCATAGTACATGCAGAAAACATGCTAAATTGAACATCTTTGAACTAAAGGTTCCTAGAACTATAATATTCAGAAACATGTCAGCCCTAGCTACATAACAGACAACAAGCAGACAAGATGATAGATAGTCAGGTAGACATCATCTACAGACAAATTAACAGACACACACTCACATAATCTAACTGCATATGAGTAATGAAACTTCAACTGTACTCTCAAGTACACAATGTTTCTGCTTTCACATTTCTAAATCTCTAGCATTCTAGGATCAGATGCATATCAGTTCACCTCATGTGCTGGAATTCTCCTCATGACTGACATTCACTGAGAGACTGTACAGATTATTTTCAAATGATTAACATTAATATCACTATGTGCATTAGATGTCCTCAATTTATAAAATTCATAACAGTGTTGGTACTTTAAAATGTTTCTCTACACAATATGTAGCAAAAATACGAATACAAAGATGTACATAATAGCTGTGCTTCAAAGAAAGAAGTGAAATTGAAATGAAAAGAAGTTGAAGAAGAAATATTTTCCCCTTTTTTCTTCACAGAATTCACAATTTTAAAAAAGATAGTTTCTTCCTAAGGACTGACAATAAGTGTCACTTAAATTGTCACATAAAAATTTGTGGTAATCAATCAGGTAACCCAGTGTTATTTAACAAACCACATGAGCACACAGTTTAAAGAGAAAAAGGAGTAAGCTCAGAGACTTTATTCCTGTAAAGAGTTTGAGGGCGTTATTAATCTGGATAAGTTCAGAGAATTAACAGTAACTTTTACATTTTTCAGAATGTATAAGTACGAAAAACAAATTTGTGATATGTCATGTATAACATTTCCCCCTTACTCTGAATGTATTTGATCAGCCAAGATGTGTTTGTTGTCCACAGTTTACTTAAGTTTTGCTTTAGAGCTATAGGGCTAATGTAGCTAACAAACAGTGAGTCTATCCCATTTAAAATATTTTACATAAATACATGCCCAAATCCCTACTCACTTCAAACAACATTGCTAGTCTACTTAATCTAATTTTATTTTAAATAAACATTTTCTTTTTTTCGTATTATCTTTATGGCTTCCAGCTTCCAGTAAAATTCTGACTTCTGGTTTTGGGAGATCCTAGTTTGTGGTTCAAGGCATGGGTTTATGGAAAAGAAATTGGGTAAATAAATTCAGTTTAGTATGATAGTATTGCAACTCCAGTATGAAATGAAAAAAACAATCATCAGAAACCAAACATATCTTGTCTTATTGCTTATATTAATTTTTTTTTTTGCAGAACTATCCTTTTGAGATAATATAAAATTCCTAAGATTCTTAATATCTTTTCAGTGAAGACAGTTAGGCTGTACCTCTGCTATGTGTATTCTCCATCTTCTGATCAGTCATTGTAGCCTGTTGCCCTTCACCGCTCTTCCTTTGGGCTTTCTGAAGCATCTGTCTGAGGATGGTTCGGTTTATCTCCACTCTCTCTGCTAGTGAGAGAGAGCTTCCACTGCTGCAGATGCTCTCTAGACTCTCAGCACGCCACAGCTCACTTCCTGTTGCTACTGAGTCACTCGGCCTGCAGCTCTGAGGATGGCTGTCTGCACTGTCTGACCTTTTAATCTCTTCCTGAACACTGGGATCTGCCCTCAGAGCTGTGTGCTTGGGTATGACCCCACTATTAGATTCCTCTCTTTCTGAAACATCACCTCCATTTGATAGCAAAGGCTCTTGCCTGGCGATCCTCCAAAAGCTCTTGGGAGGAGTCCATGGTTTGTTGCGGCACAAGGAGAAATCTTGTTTGGCATTGCAGATGTTGTCTGTGATGTTCTCCAGAAATACTGCTTCTCCATGTCCCATGGAAGTGATGATGCTTTTATCTTCAACAGTGTGGATGGCTAAATCCTCAGCACGAGCTTCCATGTCTTCATCACTGCTGCTGAATCCCCAGGCACCTGTGTGAGAGCATGCTGACATGTAGAACCCAGGTACCATTTTCCTGTCTTCTTTCATTTTAGAAAGCTGTTTCCAGATTGCTTTGCGCTCTGAGCGAGCCTTCACTTTGGACTGCAGGGTTGAAACTGCAGAGGCATGTTGGTGTAGCTGGGTGTGGGAGCTTAGAGAAGACGAAATGACAGATCTGAGCACATGGGTGGGACTCAGTGGAAGGTGGGATCCAGATTCCTGGTCTGATCTGTCCACCGGGTGGGAGTCAGTAGCCATAGCATTGCCCTCCTCAGGCACAACCACGTCCTCCATGACCCACACAGAGAGTCAGGTGAGCGTTATAGAGCCTATGGAAACAATAGGAAACAAGAGTCACTTGGTGGTTTCCAGTTTCCAGATAAACAGCTACTATTGTGTAAGAGTAAGCTCAGGAATTTTACTCCTTTAAAGGCTTTAAGGCATTATTGATCTGGAAAACATTCAGAGAATTAACAGCTTTTACACTAAAAGTAACTTAACTTTGTCATTGTCAGAGTGCATAGAATAAGAACAAATACAAATTTGCGACAAAAGGCCCTGTTCTCAGCTACATTAGATACTCAGTGATACCATGCTCTTCTGGGAATCACTAGAGGTTAATGGGGATCATATCTGTCTAGTCATCTCATAATAACATAAGGAGAGGGAATCACTCAGTTTGTGGACAAACCTCTCTGTTTACTGGCCAATCTACGTCCCTATCTTCATCTATAGTCACAAGCTATGGTTAGTGACTGAAAGAGTGAGGTCGTAAGTGCATGTGGCAGAAATGAGGTTCCTCTGCATGGTTGTTTGGTCTAGCCTCTGTGATAAAGTAAGGAGCTTGACAATCAGGAACAACCTCGGAGTAGAGCCGCTGCTCCATGCCGCTGAACCATGTTGAGGTTATTTGAGCAGCTTACAAAGATGCCCCCTTGTTGACTCCCACTAGAGCTTTATCAGGCACATCCCCACTGGACTTCCAAGGAGCTGCGATCTGTGGCTGTGGATTGGGAAGTCTGGGTTTTATCAGTCTGTTGCCTGTGCAACCCCCGCCAGGAAAAACATAAGGAAATTGAGTGAAAAATGAAAAATATTTTGGAATTTGTATTTGCTGTAGATTAAATTGGTATGCAATTTGTTTCAAAATGATTTTGTGTTCTGTATGTGTTGGTTTCAAAGTACTTTGCATGGTGAAATTATATAAAATGTAGGTCATGTGATCTGTGGGTTTTAGAGCATGCCCTCGCACCACAGCTGCTTCACAAATTCTTCTGTTTGTGAACAATTCATGAACAACACAGCAGCTTCCAAACAGGAGGTGAAAACGTAGCAATGTATTGACTGATCTGTTTCTATCAATGCTTTAAAAAGACATTACTGTAGTTACTAGACCTTTAATTTGTGTTTATTATTGTGTTTACATTTCATATGATGATTGCTAATACCCTTATAATTACCAGCAAGCAAAGCTGCTATAATCTGGTAGGAATTTTATGCTCTCACACAACAGAAAAATATATCAACAGGTTAACATTACTACAGTAATACAAAAAAAAAAAAAATTAGTTATCATATAATTGATTTACATTTCAGAATTTCCATTCCCAGTTGAAGAATGCCACTGTGGTTTCTGAAGAATAAACTGCATATTGTTAGCATTAACTCATCCACTAACACAGTTATAGTAACTTTACTTTTAACAGTGGAAGTTCTACTACAGACTTGTCCTATGAAATTTCTGTATTTTCAAAATACAATAGACAGCATTTTTGATAGATTTTTGGTTTGAATTTTTTTTTAAAATACATTTAGATTTGGTGCATTTTGTATTATGTATTAAAATGGATTTTGACCAGCTTATCAGGAATTTGATACTCAATCTTACACCTTGTATGTCTCTTGTGCAAGGTAAATGAACAAGAACAAATTGTGAAGAGTTGGAGTTGTGTGTAAAAATTCTTCTTTAACTAAATTCTTTCTCACTCTTTTTCATGTGGTTCCACTCAAATCAAAATTTGGACCTGAGTTTGACATTCCTCAAAGCAACTCTATCCTTATTATTTTCCAAAACAGGTTCAAACAGAACTTGAAATCTCACTCTATTGCCGTGACTAAGGATAAACTTGTTGTGCTGACTACAGCTGAAGCTCTAAAGTGCTTCAACAAACCACAAATGTGCGATGAATTTGGCAGATACTGAAAAACTGCTGACATTAATTTCATTGTCAAGCCAGAGGAAAGAAATTCTAACAAAGTATATGAACCTTGGGCACACAACGACCAAAGGCAGTGCTGGTTCTGGTCCCCGATGGTTGGCTGATAATGAACAACTCCACATTAACTACACTTTACCCTGACATATAATAATTAAAATACTTCATTAATCCATTATTAATTAATCCAAAATGTAAATCCATTAAACAATAAATAGGAAGTAAATTATTAGAATGTCCCTAATGTTTTCATGCTCTTAGCATGTACAATTTAGCCATGTTTTGTGAATTTTCTAATTCTTTAAAAAAAAAAAAAAAGACCCTGTGATACATTTCAAAGCAAAATGTAGCCATTGTCAGCAAAGAAACCTTGTGCCATGCTAGTGTAATATGTAAAAAGAATAATACCTATAAACCCATGTTCCTTTTTGCCCTAATTGCCTCCCACCATTGAAGTAGTTTAGAAGAAAGAGAAACACACACATGCAAAGGTACACTGAGAAAAGAAGTTCATGCATGGCTGTATTCTTTTCAAGACTAATTTGATTTAATTATTCCCCTCCTAATTAGGGCTCCCAGCATTTGCTCTAGCTTATCTCTTCCGGGACCATCCAGCATCCCGTGCTGAGATATATGCACCGTACCCATGGGTGCCAGGTCATCAGACTAAAATCAGTCTACCATGTTTGAGATTAATTATTCTATGTGAATACACTGGGCAAAATCCTATGCTGGTCTCAGTAATGGCCAAACTCTGTGAGATGGACATGTGGCTTTCAAAGCCAACCCCTGTAGTGGACAGCCTCATAATTATCAGTGAAAAAGGATTAGTTCTGGGAAACCAACAAAAAAGGAAAAAAAGCAAGAAATTTGTGTGGGGGTGCAGACTGCTCATGTTGTCTGCGCAAATGTAAGTACAAAACTCTCAGTATCTTGGAATCCATATCTCTGGAACTAATGAGGCTATTTCAAAAGAATTTGTTTCTTTTTTTCCTCCTTCCACAACCTGACGACATCCTTTTCTTAGATTTTGACCAGCAGGCATCACTTGTGAATGACAATACAGCTAACATTTAAAAACATATTACATTGTACCCAGTCAAGACATTCTTCATATGACCAGAGACACATTTTTACTTCGGGTTTTGAAATTCAACACCACAATGTCTTCTGTTAAAGGCCTGAAAGCCCGAGTCTTATGCCAAAGGACTAATGTGTTAATGTGTTGAGAATGACTTTGTTGAGAACTGGACTATGTATTAAGTCATTTAAGTTAACTGCTGTATTTGACGTGCATTCATTATATTTTACTTCAGCAGCAAAGTCGAAATATCAAAGATAAGTCAAATAATAGCTAAAACAATGTTTTTCTTAAAACAAAGATTTTTCCCATAAACTTTAGAAAGGTTTTCAAAGACTCACTGCTACTCAAAAACAATATACAAATCCTAATTTAAGCTGTTTTGTTTCCTAGTAATAAAAGTGACAAAATGCTTTCAGGTAATAGGCTTTAATTTATAATTAAAGCAAAAAAAAATTCTACTACATTTAAAGCAGCTAACAATTATATTCATTTAAAATCAAGTAGATAAATTATGCAACTACTCTGAATCATGTAGTAAGTGGAAAAAAAGGATGGCGGACTTCAGCATCTTACCTCATTCTCCCTATTGACGTATGAAGCCCATTTTATGCTGACCTCCATCTGAAAGTTAACAAACATGCCACATATTCACATCTAAACAGCCATGTCAGTCCAACTTCTGTTTTAAGTCTCTTTCATAAGTAGCTTTTCCCTTCTTGTTTTTTCTGTTTCTGTTTCTCTGCTTTTCTTGTTCAGCCCAGTTCCAGCTGTTCTGGAGGCGGCTCAAGTGTGAAGAGAGTGTTCTCGGAGTTTCTCTGAACACTCCCACTTCTTAAGAACATGACTTTAGCCTCCTGACTGTTCTCCCTTGCTAGCCCTGTCTACTTTCCTCCTCCATGAGCTACGGTGTGCGTGGGACTGAGTCTGACTGTTGAAGTTCCACATGTGTTAAGATTCCTGTGTTGCTCAGGAGACAGGCATGAGCAGCACTGGAAAGCGATAGGCTGGACAACAGGTTTAATGGGAACAAAGCAAACAGGCTATTGGTGAAGCTGCCATCAAGGTCAGCCCCTTGAAGGAGGAGCGTAATTCTACCCTTCCAAAGGAGAATAAAGAAGAGGACAGAATCTTAAACGGCGAGTGGAAAGGAAGTGCAGGAATCTCCAGGCACATACTCCATCTGCCAAAGAATTTCCTTTGTTGATTATGATTTCAGACTTGACTGACTTAGTGCTCTCAATCTGCTCTGTGATTTATAGCCATATCTCAGTGAATCTTCTGTAAAACAATGTCAGAGGTCCTAAGAAAATCAAATCCAATAATGTGTTCAAATCTTTCTAATGATTAAAGTCAGTAGAAATTTTGGATTAGTAGAGTAGAAAGTATAACAAATCCGTGAGCCAAGGCCTGGAATGAAGGAAAACCAAATGTAACAGAAATCACTGGGCTGG
Source organism: Pangasius sanitwongsei (assembly GCA_037576675.1). Classification (NCBI taxonomy): domain Eukaryota; kingdom Metazoa; phylum Chordata; class Actinopteri; order Siluriformes; family Pangasiidae; genus Pangasius; species Pangasius sanitwongsei. The sequence goes on along the minus strand of CM075013.1, from coordinate 14,230,852 downwards.
GTCTCGAACTTTATGTGCAGCCGCTGCCAAGGATGCAAAATCTGAGACACCCTCGCCTGAAACCTGAAGCTCTACCAAGAGGCCTCACGCAAAATCACATTTGTTCTCTCTGCTTCATTTTGAAACAGACTCAACATTCCATCAACTTTGCTCCACTTAATGTGTCAACTGCCTACTTGTAACAAGAACCAGCCGTGTTCATTCTCCTGTGAAATGGCCATATAAACAGACCCTGACTGCCATGGAATGGACTTCCTTCTTTACACATTCACATACGCATTACCTGCTAAACAGTTAAAGAAAAGTGACTTGAAGTTTTCAAAAACCCTCTGCCACTCAGAAAAAATGCACAAAGACAAGGGGCTTTTAGCATAACAAAGCAGAAGAATAATTCTGTCCTGTTGACTAATTTAAAAAAAAATTACACATTATATAAATTTGCTTTTCACTCCAGTGTCAGTAGATCATCCAGCATTTATTACATTAAAAAAAAAATCTAAATATTTTCTGTAAGAAACTGGGAAAATTGGCATTACCTTTTCAGTTAGCGGTTGACCATCTGCCATCCAAAAAGAGCCAAAGTTTGCCATAATTCCCGCTTGCTGCTGATTATACTATATCTGACCCAATGCATGCTGAGTGCTCAGGTCTTTACTTTCTTTATACCACTTCTCAGTCACACAATCCCGCTGCTCGCCAGCAACTGTTCTGAGTCATCTGTTCAGAAAATCAAGAGGATTAACTTAAAATTCAGTCCATCAACCATTGGCTAGACTTAGGTCCATAAACCACTTCAATCAGGAGCTCATTGGCTTAAGCTGCATGAACAAAAAATTAGATTATATCTGTCAGCACTGACATGAATTCTGCTGAGAACATGAGAGTGATCTTAATTCAGAAAGTGAAAACTAGTCTCTTATGAACAGGTCCATACAGCACCCTGAAGGGTTCTTTGGTTGTCTCACTGGGATTTATGCTTTTAGAGAGTACACACTTAAAAAAAGTTCCTTAAGGGTTCTTTGAATGGTTATGGGTTCTTAGTTTCTTGGAAGAGTTCTTCATGAAGCCTTTCTGATAGGGAAACACTCAGTTTTAGGGTTCTACACTGAAACATTAGTTTCCCCAGAGTGATGACTGAAGACCCCTTAAGGGTTCTAGATTTAACTTTTTTCTAAGTCTGTCTGCAGTACATATTTAAGACTTGTTGATTTGGGCTTAGGTTTTGGATTGTTGCCTTGTTTCAGAATACACCTTGACCGCCTTGGAATTATAATATTTTTAAAGAAAAATTGTAAACTAGAAGTACATTTTCCTTTTTTTTTCCAACTCAGAAACCCACCCATAGGGAGAGGGCAAAATTCTGCTCCCAGTTGTACATGCAAATTTTGCGCATGCTGTTTTAGTCAATGACTAATATGCAGGTTCTTTTTGTAACTACTCATTGGTATGTCTAAATGCTGTCTACATCTTAGCCTTATTCACATTCATTATAAGACAAATAGCAAAGCAAAGCACATTAGTAAAATTGCGCTCTCACAATAAAACACACACACATGGTGTAAGAACAAATTTGGAAGACCTTTATCCCTCCACTGCTCAGCTGTGTGCTTGAACTGGCTTGAATTTCTGGCTTCAAGCTGATTTTAAAAAATATTTTTTTCTAAGTCCTTGCGTGTGTCCTGAGTATTAACACAGTTTATTTTATTTTGACCCATGTGATTGAAGTAGTCTACACAGAAAAGGAAGAGACAGAGGCACCTTAGTCCAAATTCATCCATCATTTTAGTCTAGCTGTTGTAATTTAAAACATATTAAAATATAAAATTATAAAACATGTCATTTTGTTGATTTTATTTTGTTCAGCCAGTAATCTGGAGCAGGTCAGCCTTATAAACACATCAGAAATAAACAGCTCCACCGAGTGGTGAGAGGATTGACCAGGTTGGCATTTCACTTTTTTCATGTACTACTCTTATTTCTATATCTATTTCAGGTTCAGTATATATTCATTATCTACATTATACATGCTTAAAACATCCAAATATATCTTTTATCATGTCACCTCAAATGATCAAACATGCCAAGGTGGGAAATGATGTTATTACAACTTGCAAATTACCAGCAGCATAATTTAAAAGTAGAGAAGGGGTACTTTACACTGTTCACATTGAGTGTGTGTGTGTGTGTGGGAAGGGAGGGTTGATTTGACATCACTCCATAAACAGGGAAGGAACTGGTAGTTAAGAAGACTACCCAGAGTTGACTAGTTAAAATTGCAGGTATTGGGGTGTTTTTGATGGCTTTTCCTGTTTGTAGGTGGAGAATTACAACTTTGCCTTGAACACAGCATAACTGCACTAGCAATGTCTCCCTGTGACGTCAGTGCAGCGCACAACCTCTAACTTCTTACCTGAATAATTAACTTACAGCACTAGACAACCCAACAGCTCCAGAATCGCTGAACACATCACAAATATTTCATTTCAAACATATTTAATGTGTTTCAGAGTGGAGGTTTTCCTTAAATACACGTTTTTTATTATGAACTGTAGGAAGGCAGCAGTAATCGCGTTACAGGCGGAAGTGAATTCCTGGAACCTCGCGCGCCCCCAGAATCAGCTGATGGGACGGATGATAGCGATGACGTCACTCGCGTGAACGGCAGGAGTCCATTACTAGCTCGACACTTTGAGACCCAACGGTAAAGTCATTTTTATTCTGTTTTGGTCTCAGTTACATATCATATTAACAAATTAACAAATATAACGATTCTTTAAAGCGAAATGTGTGCTGCTTTGAGTTGCCTTCTCGTCTGAACAAACAATCCGTTGGCTTTAGCTAGCAAAACAGGCTCGCAGAGAAACACCGAGAATCGGATATCGCAGTATAAGGAATGTTTTCACGGTTCAACCGCGGTATAAAATAAAGGAAATTTTTAATTCCTTGATTGTTTGTTTGTTTTACAGATTATCCGTTTCTTCAAGAATGGCGTTTGTTAAAAGCGGATGGCTTCACCGCCAGAGTAAGTATATTTTGTCCCTATTTACTCAAGGCGGAATCCTATTTCTCTCTGTAATCCCTATGTAGGGGCACTGCACAGGACACGGAATGATCCATTCTGAACCCTACATAGTGCACTAGAGAGCCATTTGGGATTCAGCCTAGAGTCTAGCGTTTCCTAGGCTATTTTGTTAGACTTGTTTTTGTGTAGTTATCTATGTTTGTGTTAATGATTTCATGTAAATAAAATGTATTTATATATTCTGTGATGTCAGGGCGTTTTTAAAAACATTTTCTATATGTTGATGGTTATCATAAATAAACAGTTTTCTCAATTAATGAATAAAAAAGACTTGATAGTCTTGATAAACTTGATAGATTGGCGGACACTTTATTTCCTGAAATGTGTACAGTAAGTGTAGTCTAGTTAAAATGCCCAGAAAGAGCACAACAGATGCAATTTTTGCTCTGAGAATTTTGATGGAGAAGTATAGGGATGGTCAGAAGGAGTTGCACTGTGTGTTTGTAGACTGGAGAAAGCGTATGACAGGGTGCCAAGAGAAGAGCTGTGGTACTGTATGAGGAAGTCAGGAGTAGCAGAGAAGTAT
>CM075013.1:14174740-14212980 GCA_037576675.1 Pangasius sanitwongsei | reverse complement strand
ATGGATTCCACAAGATGTTGGAAACATTCCTTTGAGATTCTGGTCCATGTTGACATGATTGCATCACGCAATTCCTGTAGATTTTTCAGGTGCACTTTCATGCTGTTAATCTCCCGTTCTACCACGTCCAAAAGGTGTTCTGTTGGATTCAGATCCACTGAAGAACACTGAACTCATTGTCATGTTCATGAAGCCAGTTTGAGAAGACTTTTGCTTTGGGACATGGTGAATTATCATGATGGAAGTAGCCATTAGAAAATGGGAAAATTGTAGCCATGAAAGGATGCACATGGTCACCAACAATGCAACAACAGCAATGATTAAAGTGTGCCGAGAAAACATTCCCCACACCCTTACACCACCTCCACCAGCATGGACTGTTGACACAAGGCAGGTTGGGTCCATGGATTCATGCTGTTTGCGCCAAATTCTGACCCCACCATCTGTGTACCTCAGCAGAAATTGAGGTTCATCAGACCAGGCTACGTTTTTTCAGTCTTTAACTGTCCGGGCTTGGTGAGCCTGTTCCCACTGCAGCCTCAGCTTTCTTTTCTTGGCTGACAGAATTGGAACCCGACATGCTCTTCTGCTGTCAGCTCAAACCAGTCTGGCCATTCTCCATTGACCTCTCTCATCAACAAGGCATTTCTGTCCACAGAACTGCCACATGTTGGATGTTTTTTCTTTATTGCACCATTCTGAGTAAACTCTAGAGACTGATGTGTGTGAAAATCCCAGGAGATCAGTAGTTATAGAAATATTCAAACCAGCCCGTCTGGCACCAACAATCATGCCATGTCGAAATCACTGAGTTCACATTTTTTCCCCATTCTGATGGTTGAATTGAACATACCTGAAGCTGCTGGCCTGTATCTGCATGATTTTATGCAATGCACTGCTGCCACACGATTGGCTGATTAGATAACTGCATGAATGGGTAGCTGTACAGATGTTCCTAATAACATGTTGGATGAGTGTATACACTATATGTCAACTTGTGCTTTGGATCATTGTCATGTTGGAAAGTCCATGTGCACCCCAGATACAGCTTCTGGGTTTATGCATACCAATTTTCATCCAAGATTTTCTGATAATGTGATGCATTCATCTCACTATTAATTCTGAACAGATTTCTTGTAAAATTGTAGCTCACACACCTCCCAAAACAGCAGAGATCCACCTACATGCTTCATGGTATTTCTCTTCATAGGCCTTGTTGACTCCTCTCCAAACATAGCGTTTACGGTTGTGAATGTACAGCTCAAGGAGCACAATCATACGAATTCTTACAGAATCTTATTATGTGTTTTTTTGTACCTGTGAAAAGGTGAGGAAATTTAATGGGTAGAATGACTGCCTCTTTCAGCGCCTCCTTGGCTCCTTCTAAGCCAGCAACATCACTCCACTTAATGTTTGGCTTCTCCATGACAATGGCACCTGCAAAATGTAACAATGCCTAATATCTACAGACACAGCATGTTCTTTATTAACGCAACACTGTGACATTTAATAAAACTGAGCAACATTACAAAATCAGCAATTTGTGTTTGTTTAAAGTCTCTGGTTGAAACAAAACTAGCCACGACAAGATGGTAAAAGCATCTCAGAAACAGTCTCACACACCTTGAAGTTGATTCTGCAATTTCTTCTTCTCTGAATTATCACCGTCATCACTGTCATTCCTGTCAAAAGACATTTTGGTTAATAAAGAGCCTACTGATCCTACTGGCAGTGAATTCATCAGCTGTGTTATGCAGAAAGACTGACCCTTTGTCATTGGACACTTTGACAGGCTTGGCAGGTGGCTGCTTTTCTGCCTTTTTCAGATATTCCTTCAGCTGCTCAGCTCTGTCCAGATATTCTGCACACTTCGCCCTGATGCTTTGCTTGGCCTTTTCACCCTGAGCGTCGTCTACAGGACAGAGCACAGTCTAATGCAGCAATTTATCTCAAATGAACATTCCACAGAAAACAGATAAAGGACTCCATTCAAGTAACAAAACAGTTTGTAATCTAGGTTTACACCAGGCAGTTTCCGGCTTCTTGTATGTGGGTCACATCAGGATAAGATTTTTAACCACATGCATTTTCATTTGTGTAGAGAGTTGATCGCTGTGTCACACAGAATATGCAAATCAGCTTATAACCAACCCTTGACAACCAGTGTTATGTTTCCAGTTGTTTTATGTTTCCAGTTGTTTTATTAAAAAAAAAAAAAAAAACTAACATAGTTCTCTCAAAAATGCAAACTTTGGTAGTCATGAATCTCGTGGGTTAGGATGTAATGTACTAAGAGACATCACTTGTGACCTGGTGAGACAGACGCATATAAACTTGTATAAAATCTTAGCGAGATTTGGTTATCGGAGCTAAATCAGGTTGAGTAGGTTAAAAATTAGATAGGACATACACTAGTCTGTTTTCCCCTTGAGAAATACATATGATGATGATGTAGCTATTTGTATTAGAAAATTAAAGTGACCTGAGTTTAAGTACTTTAGATAAATACAGTCAAGCTGATGTTAATAAGCTTAATTTACACAGTGTTTCACTTACACTTCACCACGTGTATAAAGTATTGAATAGAATGCTCATAGAGACGCAAAGCTTCCTTGTAGTTTTTGGCCTTGTCCTCCTCTGAAGCCTTGGTGGCCAAGTCAATGGCTTTCTATAGCAAAAAAAAAAAGGAAGAACTTCAGTTCTTTTTCAGGAAGTTCATGCTTAGTATTGATTTAACTATAGTCAGTGAAGAAAAATATAGAGCAAAAAACAAGTGTCATGCCACCACCATGAAGCATTGTAACATTAAACACAAGTTTATACAAATGCGATATTTTAAATAACATTATTTGACTGTTAGAATTACACAACGAAAGTAGCATGATGGATGCACAGGGTAGATTTAAATCATTAGGCTCACTTTTATTTCTTCTTTACCTCTCTCAGTGTCTCGCTTGTTCATTTTCTAGTGTCAGTTGCACCTTGTTCCACTTCCTTCTAATTTAGCTAAGGGGTCTGACTAGAAAATGTGCTTTTTTGCCACTGTACCATCGCAAAAAAAAGTAATCAGTAATCCATAATAATTATTTCAGGGTCTTCTCAGGGTGTTGTCAGTCGCACTGGCCCCGCCCCAGACCCACCACAGGCCCCGCCCCTGACCCACCACAGGCCCCGCCCCTGACCCCACTCCAAACCTGCCTATTGGCGTAACAATTTAACAGTTTGGATCGATGAATAAATTTAAAATTCAAAGACTTAAATGAATCTAGGTAACAATCCTAACTCGATTACTACAGATTATAAAGAGATTATTATGGATTATAATTTATTATACAATCAACTCGAATCGTATCAGATTCAGTGATCAAATATCAAATCATTGTCTTATGAACCTAATCTTACAGCAGAAGAAGTGTGTGGCTGCAGGGCCTTTTCTGGTTGTGAAAAGAAAAAAAACTGCAACAGTACTGGTTTGACTAGTCTCAACCCATGTCGCATTCCAGAAGACAAAAATAACTCAGGCTGGAGTTTGTTCATCTAAAATGTTTGGATCCGAAACATCTCATGAAATATGCTGTAGCTGTTACTACATAGCTAACTCGCATGTTTAGGTCATCATTCAAATATGAACAATGAGACTGATTTTTTTTTTTAATATTATGGTGATTTTTTTAAAAACACAAACAAACTTTCTGCTAATTTTACTTGGAATGCAATTCCACCGAAAACCTAAGTAGTTCATTATATGTTTAATGAATCGAAATGTCTTTCACACTGATTTTATTAATAGTACACAATGTACCTAATGTTATCCTGAAAAGACTTACCTGTAAATTACTATTAGCCATCGCAGTCTTGATGTTACAGCTGAACTTTACTCTCTTTAAATACTGAAAACACGGTTTGAAGATATTATAGGTCTCCCTGCTGGGTACTACATTGTTCCACACACACTAAATACACTGCCGAAAATATTTAAGTTCAGCGTTTTAAAAATCTTTAGCGTCCTCTCTCAGTGAAATATTTCCCCCATATCTGTGCAGTTTCTCTACTTCCGCATTGAATGTTTCTTCATGACGCCACACACGCCGAACCAATAAGAGTTAAGCACCTAATCTGACGTCTTAATCAGCGATGGCTCCTTTATACAAAAACATTGTTTAAGTCAAACATAATGCAGTAGAGGTTTTTCACCAAGGGACTCCTTTTACTGTAATTTATAGATAAATAAATAAATAAAAAACAACCCTCAGTACATATTTATGAACATTATCCAACCAGTCAGATATTAGGCTCTTTATTTAAATGCGTACAATAATATTTCAGCGTTTTTTATTGGAGCCATACAAATTTTTTATTCCTTAAATCTTCACTCAGATTTTTTTCAAATTAAAATTGTCATTAAAGTCCAGATTACCACTATAACAAATAAGGGTCACCTAAGTCCCCTAACCCTTATAAAGGTCCCCAGACCCCACTTTAAGAACCGAGGCTATACAGGGAATAAGCACAAAACTTCTTTTCAAACACATTTCCAATTACATTTCACTGCAGTATTTATTTCACAAATATACAGTTTGACACACTTTCACAGACACATTTTGCAAAATACTTTACAATTTTACAGCACCAATAGTTAAATAGTTACATTTAGAATACCAGATGCAACACCTGAACAGTATTTCAGAAGAAAATTAATTTTAAAAAACTGCACATAAAGCATGAAGCTTACACAGCTATAAGATTCCTCCAGGCTGAGTTATTATGGCTAGACTGGGTTTGATATTTCTTTGTCATAAGGAACACAGTTAGCAAACTTCATTACATGATGACAGTTTCGAGATAATAAATAGAATTACTCTTTCTATCCTAATATTAAAATAAGAATAACTCAGTTTAGTACGGAGAAACTTGTTGGAAGCTGCAATGGAAGAAATAATTCCAACCTAATCAAGAAAGTCAAACCCAAAAGAAACATGGAGTCAAACAAACACACACACACACACAATCTATGGTTGCATTTCTAAGACGTAGCAGGGAACTGAACTGCACCATACTTTTTTCCTGCTACAGGTGTGTGGCCTAAATGGTAAAAAGCTAAATTAAACTGATTTACAGCTTGTAACGTTTTCCCTCAGGACAAAGAATAATCCTGTTTTTTTGTGCAATTATGAATTTCTTATATAAGTTTTAAAGCTGCAAATACAAGCAGGCACCATTAAAAAATTTTGTGGTTGCAGTTTCTCTTTTGGCTTGGTGTAGTGCATTTTTGTCAGCCACAAAAACCAAAGGCTATAAAACTCTAAGGGCCAAGAGGAACAGTCATCAACTTCCTCCATTTAAGACATGCGGCCGCAGAATCCTCAGGAGGCGCTCGTTCTTTGTGAGGTCCCCTGGTAGGTCATTATTCTGTTGATAGACAGTAACTTATTATTAGAAACACTGATAACAAAATATACTAAGAGCTGTTATACCTCTATTGTTATACTCTATTGTTATACCGTGTACATTGTGGCTACCTACTGGGTGGCACTAATAGTTTTTTAATAGTTTAACAGTTTTTTTTAATAGTTTAATAGTTTTTTTCAGTGCAGAGGCACTTTAGGACTGGGAAAACAAACTAGTTACTTTTCCTACAGTTAAAGTGTGTGAACTACTGTATATTGTCCACTAGATGTCACTGATAAACTGTTGTAGCGCTACCTCCCTGTCCCAAACTGGAAATTAAATATTAACATTCTGAAAACTCTGATTAGAGGTGAAACCTTTGAAGTCTTTTAAGTGTCTTGAGTCATTTGATTTGATTCAGTTAAAGAATTTGTTCACTAATTTGTTCAGTTGCACTTCTGCTTTGTCCAAATCAATGTGAAGCCTACTCATATGCCTGCAACTAATGGCTTTGATAAGCATACTGATCTATTCAATCAACAAACAGGATAAAGTAAAAATAATAGTAATCACAGAGGCCACACCTCCTTCACTGGGACTGATAAGAAGAGGTCAGGCCTCTATTACTGGGTCTGGCAGGCACGGAAGCCATGCCTCCCTCACTGAGAACTGACGATCACAGAGGCCATGCCTCCCTCACTGAGAACTGACGATCACAGAGGCCATGCCTCCTTCACTGAGAACTTACAATCAGAGATGAACTGATCCCCAAGACAACATTAAAGGAACTGGAAAAGGAGTCGGAGGCATCAGGTACCAAAGTATGTACATCCACCATTAAAAGAGTACTACATTGCCATGGCCTGAAAAGCTGCCAGGCAAGGAAGAAATCCCTATTCTAAGAATGAGTGAAGTTTACAGGTGAATACCTTCTGGAGGAGTGTACTTTTCAGATGAAACAAAATTTGAACTGTTTGGTCATAATAATCAGCACTATGTATGAAGGAAAAACATCATGTTGCGGGGGTGTTTCGCTGGAAAAGGGACTGATGCACTGCACAAATTAAATGGCATCATGAGGAAGAAAGATTATTTAGAAATGCTGAAGCAAACCCTCAAGACAGAAAGTTAAAACTTGGTCACAGCTAGGTCTTTCAGTAGGGCAATGATGTGGCAGCAGGTGTGTGGTTGAGTGTGATGATTCTCACTTGTGCCGGAATACTGCCAGTCTACTTATGTGTGTTTCTTTGTGCTTTCAGTGGCTGCCATAATGAGAGAAAGAGAGAGAGTGGCATAGCTCGTGGAGCCTGCCACACACACACACACACACACACACACACTCTCCGCACCCCTACACACCAGGGTTCTACAGCCACCAAATTCTAATAAAGTGTATGTAAACATTTGATCCGCTGAAAATCCGATATAGTAAATAAAAGCTGAAATAAGTCTGTCTCTTAGCTATTATTTTGGAATGACCTAAAATAAAGTAGATACACTAGTTGACTTAACACATGAATTGTATGGGTAACATGAAATGTGTGGAGTTGTGAAAAAGTGAGTTTGAATGTCTTTAGCCCTATTTGTATGTAAACCTTTGGGCTCAACTGCACACGCCAAGCATCCTTCACCATGTCTGACTGGCACAGTGGCCACGCCTCCCTCACTGGAAATGATAGGCACTAAGAAACATTGAGGAAGGGAAGGAAATGCACAGTGCTAAAGCAATCCAATTTAATAATGTTTTTAAATAAGAATCTAAAAATAGTCATAAATAATAAAATGAGTTGGGATCAGACTTTATAGATGCAGGGACAATTCCATATTGACACAAAATCAATTCCCAAACTTCTGCTCCATACACACTGTATTGAATCATCGTGCTGTGATAAATCTTTATACTCCTATCACACACCTTATTGCGTAAAGTTGGATCGGCATTGGCTTTCAGAAGAAGCATCACAGTTTTCGGATCTCCACCCATGACTGCAGCATGAAGAGCTGTAGAACCATTCTACACAGACAACCCGTTATTTAAAACAGAGAGAAAAAAATGCCTCCAGAATTCACAAGAACAGTAATAGATATTATACACCTTGTCAAGTTATTAGGTTTTAATGTAATAAACCAACTCAGTGCACTATGTAGTAGCTGTAGATAATCTCAAATGCATGAACAATTTCGACAAGTTATCTCCTACCTTCAGAAGGCCAAGAGATGGGTTGAACTTTAGGAGCTCCTCTATGACATTGCAGTGTCCATTGTGTGCAGCTTTAAAAAGCGCAGTGGAGCCGTCCTTTCAGCAGGCAATGAGAAAAACCCAGTCCATTAATTGAGACTCAAAGGAGTCAAACAGCTAGTGAAATAATTACTGTGTTTAAGGCACCTTTCATACAGACAAATTTAAGTTCAATGTAGAACTATATTATTCCCATTTTATAGCACAATTTTTTGCTGCTGAATTTTCAAATTTGACTGGTCAGAATGTGTTGATTAATTTTCTATAATAGCAGCTCTGACAATAGTTCCATTTTAGCTTCTATAGTATCAACTTAAAGTACGTTCACACATACAGTGATTTTATCACCGCAAGTCACCAGTCGCTGTACTACGAAATTGCCAGTAGGCGTTCCTACTACCGGTTGCCATAGTAACATTTAATCAGTGGGTGGCACAACTAGCATTCTACTTTCGACAAACAAACCAGTTTTCTTGCTGCCAAAATTAAACATTCTGGAGAGAGAGAGTGTTTGTATATAAAATTCACCAGTGTACATAAGCATCACATCATACGAGATGAAGAAGTAGCATTGTGTGCTCTTTGCCATTGCGGCTATCTATCTAAGCACCAATTAGCTCAGCTTAGCTCATGGCCTTAACGCGTTTAAAGCCATGGATCACGTGCACTCTATCGTCTTCACTCCCACTGGTAGTCGCTGGACCAAGTTACTCCAAATTTGCATAAAGTTAAACTTTTCTCAACGTTGTCGTGTCGCTGGACACGCCAATATCTATTCACCAGCGGTCGCTGTCACTTATGATGATTCACATAAATGGATTAAAAGTGTGTGTAATTGCTGATATGATAGTTTTCTGAGTAGTGGTTTATTTTTTTATTTTTTTATGGAAGGAGTCTCTAGTGTCAGCACTTTGTAACAGTTAGAGGTCAGGCTTTCAGTGTTCCAACACGGGAAAGTCTTTAGGGCAGAGAACTTTGTGTTTTCTCTTTAACATGACAAGCTGTGTTTTTTTCCAGAAAAATGTACATTTTCCCATACATTAGTAAGGGAAATATGTAAATTAGATTTTTTGCCAAAACTAATTTTGCCAAATTAGATTTTTTTTTTTTTTGCTCAATTAGTAAAATCAGTGCCATACGTTTCTGTGAGCATCTCGGTCAGCACCACGCAGTAGCAGAACTTTCACAACTTCACTGTGGCCCATCTGAGCTGCTATCCACAGGGGTGTGGTGCCATCCTGAGGCATGAAGTAAATATAGAGCAGCACATAAACCAGACATGATACATGATCGATAGAAGAACCTACAGCGTACAAGCACACACAAGCATGTCATACCACTGGAACAAAACAAGCTCTTTAGCTGTATTCATAATGTATTAAGGAGAGGATAAAGAATGCATCCCTTCACCTCACGAGGCTGGTTTACTTTGGCTCCAGATGACAACAGCTGACGGACAATGGTCACATGACCTTCCTGAGAGGCTAAGAACAGAGGAGTGGCACCATCCTGAAATGTGATAGGAGAGAGTGACTGTGTGCTGAACAGGCAAAGTGCTTCAAAGATATGCTTGTATATAAAAAACTGAGAGAAAGCCTCCATGAACTATATTGACATATATATTAAATTATACATACATTATACTATATGTACTGTATATGTGTGTCTATGTTTGGGGTAATGCATAAACAAAATAAATGTAAAAAAGACTACACACTTTTAAAATTAAAGTAGCTATATTATAGCTTTAATAAAATAATAATTATAAACTAGCTTAGAACATACTTTGGCTTCTAAAATGCTTTAAAATTAAGGGTTTAGTTTAGTTTTAGTTATATAACTCCTTCCACCCTGTCTCCCCAGTGGCATTTGTTTACATCTAAAGGGCTAAATTTGTCCATGTTGATGGTTTTAGGCTCCGGTCCAAAATTAATTCCCGACAGTGGTATGCAACCGCTGACACGGCTGCAACCTGAGAGTCACCGAGACAACTCAAGCCCTACAGGCAGTTATGAATAAGGAAAAGGCTAGGCATGTTCATATTGAAGAGAGTGCACTAACGCTAAGCTGGTCATGGACATTGGCTCCGTTCTTGAGCAGGGTCTCCACTACTTTGGAGTGACCACTCTGGCAGGCAGCACAGAGGGCCGTGCCACCGTCCTGCAAAAAAACACAGCAAAAAATAAAAATAAAAAAAACACAACACTTTTGTGAATATGGTCCCAAAAGTCTGTATGGCAAACATAGTGTTCAAGCTTTTCTTAAATCAGATGACAAAAAAATCTTCTGTTGCAATAATTATTATATTGGCTTGATTTACAGCACCCCAACACACACCACGCAGTGATGCGATTTTCTCAGTCTACAAATTAATCATGATGCTCTGATATTTTAAATCAGGTTTGATTTTCCCTGCAATCAGATAGTGTGAACCCCTCTGCAACTAGCAGCAAGACAGTGCTAAGAAACAGCCAATGAGAGTATGAGAGGAAATAAATTCATCAGCTGTCATGTGCAGCAGATCCCTGAATCCAGTCCTATTATCCATCTATTTGTTTGGAAGAGCAAAAGAAAAATGTAACACAATAACACTTCAATAAGAAACTACTTGGCATGTCATATGCAAATGGATGTTAGAAACAGCAAAAAATAAACATGACATGATGATTCCTTACAGTGCACAGTATAGAACTAGCTACAGTTTTTGTACTATACCTCCAGTTCTCTTTGCAGAACAGACAATCCTTACTGCCTGCATCAATCTGACCTATCCTTCCTCCAATTTTTTCTCTTTTTTCTTGTTTCCATACAAAAGAGTATAGTCAAAAAGTCACATGACAGACAGCCCTCACGTTTATTTTCGTGGTGTATGAGCCTGCTCAACTGCAAGCACGTCTATGTCCACCAAACAACTAATCAAGCATGTCATTAAAGTCATGTAGTGTGAGCAGATCAGTGAGTCTGAGATTTTTAGGTTGTGTAATGTGAGGAAGAGCTGCAAAGAAAGAAGCACAATGAAACCAATGAGTATAACCCCCTGAAACTCTGCAGAAGTACAAAAAAGTATCAGTAACAAACTTGGCAGCTTTATCTATGATGACAAAAGTAATTTCTATAATTAATGCAGATCCATGCTGTCTAGAGCTGTACAGCCAAAGCAAGTATTAACTCACTGGTAGTACTGGTCAGCAGATTTCCTGCCTCCTAATTGCTAGGAGTTGACTTTCTGACTCACTTTTTTCCCTTAATCTCTCTCTGTCTCATAAAACAGAATATATATTTCTGCAAAGCTTTTATTCATTATCAAAACCCTTTTATTTTTAAACTGACTTTGCATCCCTAGACACAGGACCTTATCTGCATTAACTTGCAGAGTGATGCAGGCTGCCGATGACCTTAAAGACCCCAAACTTTGGGCCATAGACAGCTAAAAAAAAAAAAGCTGCACTTTAAACACATTGCATTTGACTACCTTGGTCTGGAATTCTGTGGAAGCTCCAAACTCAAACAGGAGCTTGATGATGTCATCATGTCCCTGCTGTGCTGCGAAGAACAGGGCTGTAGAACCTGTCTGAAGAAACAATCACAATCACACACACACGTTTGTCTTACTATTCTTGTGAGGACCATCCACTGACATAATTTTTAACTAACGATTAACTAATGTTACAGCTAAATCTAACTCTAACCTTAACCTCCGCAGCCGCATTTTAAAAAAATAAATAAATAAAAGCAGCAATTTTTGTTAGAAAAATACCTAACGGGAACCAGCCAAATGTCCCCACATGATTAAAACTGTCAAGTATTCCAATTCTTGTGCGGACATTTGCTCCCCAGAAAAAAACCCTCACACATTCAGTTATTATTGTACTTGAAGGGACCAAATTTTCCCAGGAACACAATAATGTACCACAAGCCTATCTCTGTGACACAGCTCACACAGACACACAGACAAACATACAGACATTAGAGTCTGTGCAAGGTCAGCAAAACCTACAACACTTCTCCATCAAACATTATCATCACGCACACATCATAAATCCTTAAAATGAACTACCGAAGTTTACAAAACCAGTTATTGTCCTGTTATAAATGAAAAATAAGTGCAGCATTGTTTCAAAGTAAATCAACTACAAATGATGCTAATAATATAAATAAATCTGAAAATACCATAATACTGAACGCTGTGATATTTTGCTAAGGCATTAAACTAATCCAAACCCATACAAGCGGCTCAGTCTGAGCCTCTCTAACACAGGGTAATTATTTCTCTTTAACTTTTATGACAAAGGCACATTTTGCACATTAATAATGCAGGTGCTATTGACTCTTTCAGGCACTCAAAGTACTTATTCCAATCCTCATAAGAACAATCTTCAATCAGAAGGATCAGGAAACTTTGAGAACTTTGAGAACTCTTTTTATATCACCACAAGCAGTTCTCCCAAATAGCCCTCCATCCAGCCCTACTCCTGACAGAGACAGTTGTCTTACTTCCCTCTGCAGGTTGATGTCTGCGCCTTGCATGATGAGTTCCCTCACACAGTCATAATGGCCGCTGTAGGAGGCCACCATCAGAGCCGAGGTTCCATACTGGTCAAAAAACCATCAGAAAGAATGAAAGTGAGTACGTTTGTAGTTTGTCTTCAGTGCAGTGTGTGCTGAGTTAATGGTTGTAATAATGAATGTAGATGAAGCTGTCGTACACTGTCTTTGCAGTCGACGTCCACACGGCCGCTGTTCAGCAACAGCTGAAGGAGGGCCAGGTTCCCCTTTCTGGCTGCCCAAAATGCAGCATTGGCTAGGGGTGTTTCCTTCTGCAAGACACCCATATATGCATAAAATATGTATGTTACTAAAACATAACATATCATACAGTATAAATAGAGGGATGTCACTAGGCCTGTAATTGTAATTTCAATAATTACATAATCATCTAATAATTGCAATTATTTGAGCTGAGCGTGATTATTTGTGCGATCAGAATTAACCATTAGATTACACAGTCATATCTTTACATTTAAACACACTGCCAGTTTTGGATACATGAAGTTTATTACGTTTTAGTACAGCATAATTAGTTGTTACTTTCAAAACGATAACATATTAGAATGAGTGCATTGATGTAAATAAGCAATACCACATGAGCAAGAGTGCAGTTATACTGAACATAGATACAGCTGTGACTCAGCAGGTAATCACAGCCATGTCCATATTCACTATAACAGCATGACTGAGAGTGCAATATTGCTTTTATACTACAGTTTTATAAATAAGAAATTAATATTGAGTAAGTGACATTTCGGATACAATAAGGCCAAATAATTTGTTTATTTTTGTTCCGCTAGCAGGAATAGATCCTGAAGAGGTCGAAGAGGCAGTGTGAGCTAGCTTGCTCACATTGATTTGTGCAATCTGACAAGCTTTCATATTTTAAGTCAAAAGTTATATTCATGAAAAACGTGTCCGTTGCCATGTCCATTGATGATGTCACTAACAGTACTGTAGTAACGGTTTCAGTGGGACTGCTGCATGGTGGACACAGACAAGCGGCGTGATACACACAGTGAAACGTCTTAGCACTCTTGGAATGCCGCTTATCCAATCAAATTAGTCGGCCGGAACTAACTGTTGTATAAACTTTATTTATATTACAGCCAGTACTACTGCTGGCACTGCTGTTATACAAAATGAAAAGGTGAGGGAACAGCTGTTTATAGCCGTTAATATAAGTGTTAATAGGAACTAAACTTGTCTCGAGGATGTTCCACAATTATTAAACGTAAATTATTATTAATAAAAAAAAATTATTAATGTAGCTAATTAATGCTCTGCTACACCTAAATCTAACCTGAACCTTAACCCCAGCAACCTTTTTAGCTCTTTTAGCTTTTTAAATAAAAGCTGCTTTTTATGTTTAAAATGGTTTTCCCCCATGGTCAAAACTGTCTGATATTTTTATCTTTGTGAAGACAAAATATAAAAACATGCCCCCACCCTACACATACACACACACACACACACACACACGGGGTGCGTACATTATGGCCGCGTCTCAAACCACACTGTCAAAACAATACGTGACCGGTCAAAATAGCACGTCATCACGGGTCGCCATGACGTCACATCCAAGTAGACAAAACAGTGACATAGCACATAGGTTACTGCGTAACATGCATATGTCCAAAAAGGCGTAGTCTTAGACACAGTGTGAAGTAGCTGTTTTATTTTCCGGATGTTATTATTAATGTGCAGAACAGTGCGAAAATGTAATACATAAAATAAGCAGACACTTGCCTTTAAAACACCGCAAAATCACACTATGTCTCTTAAAAAACGCCTAGAAGTGCACAGTGAGGCGGCGTGAAGGCGTTTCTCCATGTCCTGTAGCCTGACCACTGCAAAGGGCGCATCAGAGCTCACAGGAGCACATTTCCCTGCAGTCTACAGCTCGTTCTACATGCGCCAAGACATAGGGATTTACCTTGAAAGACATGCTGAGCTCACTGGGGTCTCATTCCGCCGCGTGTCATTCCACCTTCCCTTCAGGAGCTCAGAGAATTCAGGGTTTATAGTGACTGGCTGAGGCACACACTCTCACTGCAGACTAGCAGCATGAGGTGTGTTTTATTCAGCAGCCAACTGTCTCTCTCTCTCTCTCACGCGCTCTCACTCGCTCACTCCCTCTCTCTCTCTCTCTCTCTCACTCACTCACTCCCTCTCTCTCTCTCTCTCGCTCACTCACTCCCTCTTTTCGTACTTCACTAACTCCACTATATTTTCTAAAACATGCAGGGTAAGGTGAAAATAAATTAATTTCAAATAATGCAGTTTTGTATGGTGTGCAGTGGGGTCCAAAAGTCTGATACCACTAGTGCATTTTTTTTTTAAATTTAGTACAAAATCTTTCCTCACAAATTATATTATCAGCAACAATTTGAGTGAAATTAGAATCTTAGAAATACTTATCTGAGTTTCAGAATTTCAGAGGTTTTGGTATGGTTTTGGTATGCCCCCATTTGCATTAATGACAGCATCCACTCAAGCTGGCAAGGACTTGATCATGTTCGAATAAATCCAACAGTGTGTTGTCTGAACACATACTTCAGTGGAAGGGATGAGTCTCAAAGAAAATATGACCTTTTTTTTTACACAGGAGTGAACACAGTCAATATCTCAAATTTGTGTCAATTTAAATAATGAATTATAAATAGTGCAGAATATTGTATATTTGAGATAATGAACATTTCCTTTCTTTCCTTTCCTTTCTTTGTTTTTTTTTTTTTTCAAAATTCTAAAACGTTTTCATTTCCAGTTTTAAATGAAAAAAAAAAAATCCAGATTTTTAATGTAGTCTGAGACTACATTAAAACCACATCGTATGTACTGTATATGTGTTGTTGTATATGTTATACATTGTACACAAAAGATAAAATCTATAACTCTAGGACTTAAGGGTTCTTAGGTTGTCACTCTGAAACCTTAACATTCTGTTGTACATGCCGTACTACAACAGACTGTTTCCTGATTAGAATGGGGTAAAAACTAAAAACCTCTTGAGGAAGCTAGGAAGTGTTAACTATACGAAGAACCCCTTATCTAAGGGTGTATGTTACATGATTTTCTGGTAAAATTCCTGTGTGAACAAAGTTTCTAATTCTTAATCTCTGTCTCTTTCACACACACACACATTCAGGTATTACAGTTCATAAGAGGACCAAGTGTTACCACAAACGCAATGTAAAAAAGCCTACTGTCTGTTAAAAAAAAAAAAAACACATAGTGGGGACCGGACATGTGATACAATGTCCACACAAAGTCAAAACTGTCAAGTATTTGGTCTCCACCAAGATATAAAAACATGCCCCGCATGTGTACCCAATTAGCAGTCTATGTATCATCATTGTATCATTATATCACAGAATAACACAGGTCCTTATAACTTCAAAATCAACTCTTAATATCTCACAAAATGCAAACTACAGCACCTCAAAGCAGAACAGATGAGGCACAATGCTCATCAAAGATGAATGTTCATCATAGGACAGGCTCAAGTATAATAACAGATTATTGCTGATGTCACCACCGTCCATGACATCATGTGCTGACATCTGCATTACGTCTGTATAAGCATCCCTGTAGGACTGAGATATAGAAGAGTGAAGATCAGCCTGTACTACGTGGACTTTTATAAGCATGGATTTATTTGTGAATGGACCTTATATACAACCTATCCATCTGATTCTGATGGAGATTTACAACACACTGAAGGATTTGGTGTAATAACGTTTGTAGCTAGTTAATGTAGGGCCAGATGTAAACAGCTGGGAGGGTCAGATAATCTGAGAACAGCGTTTGACGTGCAAACCTGTGTGAAGGAATTGGTAAATGGTGTATCATTCACTCAAGCAGGGTGTTATTGACACACACAGCTTATTATTTAAGGGCTTTCTGGGCCTAGGCCTGGCTTAGCGTGGTGTGACTAAGAGGACCAGGACTGTGAAGACACACCTTCCACCTAGTATATAAACATGTAGTGCAGCGTAGTGTAGTGACCTCTGCATGGGCTATATCCTCTAGTTCTCATCAGACACTCATCCACTGGACAGTATTCGCAAAAACATGGCAGGTAAGTATTAAATCTGGTTCATTTCTTTATCCCTAGATTTTGAATTTCTGTCAAATTTAAATGTGTATATTGGGCAAAGAACATGTATAGGGCTTTTCCAACACCCAAAAAAATAATAGATAAAAATGATTAATGTTGGATGTTTTTTAATGCTATGTAGTGTGGACTGTTATTCTAAATGAAAACTTTGTACTTTTTCCCATAAATATTCTTTCTGCAAACACTTTTTCAAGACATGATACTATGTTTTGCTGATATGAGTGTATCAGGTGCTGCAGGTGGACCAGCAATGTAAATGTGTGTAATAAAGGTACCAGTAAGACCCTTCTGAACCTGATACACTAATAACAGCACTAGATACACTGCTGACACTTTGGGCATATGTGCAGATGGGCTATAGTCAGTAATAGTAACCTACAAAGTGACGTATATGGTAGGTTTAGCTGATGAAATTAGTGTAATTATTGTAGCTACAAGGCAGATGTTCCTAATAAACCCATCAAACTTTATATAACTTAACATTCATACCACAGTGCTGTTTAATTCTTTAATCTGATTGTTCAGAAGGCGTTGATTAATTTTCTGTAACAGCAGCTCTTAGAGTAGCTCTGGTTGCAAGGCAAATCATAGGTTTATATTAATCTACTTGTTCTAATATGTAAACATTTATACAATAACTGCTATTTCACAGAGACTTCTATGGCAGATGTGCCAAATAACCTATGACCTATTATTAATAATCAGTTGATATTTAAGAAAGAAAAACATATAATCATTAATATGATGTTTTCTGTAAGGAAATGTTTAGTGTTTATGGAAGGAGTCTCCAGTGTCAGTATTTTGTAGCAGTCAGAGGTAAAGCTACAACTATAAAGTATCAAGGTGAAGATGTTTAGGTATATACTGCTCTGTTTGGGCAGATATGGGTCGAGTCCCTTTGATGGTTCTGGTTAGCAGGACGCTCTTGATCAGCGTCTTCGTGGCTGTACCGCTCTCAATGGCAGTGGAGTCAGAAGAGGACGCACCATCAGAGTGGAAGCTGTGGAAGAGAGCTAATGGAGTGGACTATGAAGAAGAGGTCTCTCTCTTATTTAAAACAGATAAATAGCATTTCACATATCAGATAGATCATGCTGTTATTTATACAGTGCACTTATGCATGATAAAGTATTCATATACTGTTATTGATAAAGATCATATACAAAAGTATAAAGAGTATAAAGAGATATACTGTACATCACTACCTACATTCTAGGCTTAGTTTCCAATTCTGCAGCAGGAAGAACTGAAAAATAATTCAGAGCACATACAGATTTCATGTTGTATAACCTAAATCAATGTCTCTGTTCTTCTCTCCTAAAGAACAATGATATTAAAAGAAGAGCCATTTGGGAGAAAAACAAGAAGCTGATTGAGGATAACAATAGAAAATTTTATATGGGCATGTCAGAGTTTACTATGGCAATGAACAAATACGGAGACCTGGTAAGTCATTATTTTATAGATATATCTTGCCATGTGCCAAAAAGTCAGGCAAAGTCAAAGTCAAAACACAGGTGAGGGTCATGCCATGAGCGAACAGGACAAACTAGGCAAACCAATCACGTAAATAGAAAGACAGGCAAACAATCAAAACCGGACTGACAAACACAAGCTAAAGGCTTGGTAAAGTCAGGAATGTAACATAGACTGAGCGTTTACTTCGGGGAGAATGTGGTGAATGAGTGTCTCTTATATACACTGTTGACAACTACTTTCAATAGAAAGTAGCTAAACTTACCTGCTCGAAAAGTCACTAGAAGACGTCATACTGTAATTAGCATATTCATGATGTCATCGTGACGTATTTGCATTCTGCCTAGTCAGCAGTCAGCCCTTTACATCTGTTTGCTTCTCTCCTACTCTCTGTGCTCACATGCTGTATTTTAAATTCCCAATAAAGCTGTTCCCATTTACATATTTTTCTGTTTCTGTTGTCAGAAAATGGAATGAGTATGAAACGCAGCCCCTTAAGACTAAATGTTAACCAGCAGTCACTTCCAAGCTGCTGCTCTGCCCTGCTAAAATCCCAATTTTATAACCACGACATTATGACATGACATCATCCAAAAAGTCACTAGATTTAAAAATACAATTGCAATTGAGAGCAATAAACTGCCGCAGTGTGTTCTGGGAAGAGTCCGTGTTCCAGACACAATGTTATTCAGTACTTACTTCTATGCTCGCACAAATTGTGAAGACATGAATTTTTTTTGGCAACATTAATATAGCATTCATTAACATTTGTATGTATTATTAATAAAATAACATGCTGTATGAAGTTCCTTTCTTTTTTTTAAAGTAATGATGCTAATAGGTCAAATATAAAGAACATTGTCATTAACTAAAATTAATTCCAATATTAAGGACCTATATGAACCAATGCAAAATTCATAAGGTAATTAATTACTGACATTTACTAGCATGCTATAAAACGTGCTAACTTGCTTTTTTTTAACGTTATGTTAAGCCGAACATAAAATTTTCTTTTTAAAATCCACTTCAATTTTTGTAGACTCGGTTGGAGTATCATCAGTTACTGGGAGCCAAGGTAAACGGAAATGCACACAAGAAGGGAAAGACTGCTAATGCACGCAAGCTACGCTACCATGCTCGGAGACTACGGCTGACCTCGGTAGACTACAGACAGATGGGATACGTCACAGAGGTTAAAGACCAGGTGAGGTTTAACTCTTCTCAGCTACAAAGGGTTGTTAGCCTTATGTCTTTCTTTGTAAAAACATGCAATAAGACACTTACTAAACATGAAATACCCTGAAGATGTTCATGAGAAGTTCACCATTCTTAGCCTTCTTCCTCTGAATGTATGTGTTTGTTTATACATGTATGTATCAGTACATCACAGGTGTCTTGTTTGCTCACTCAGGGCTACTGTGGGTCGTGTTGGGCTTTCAGCACTACTGGTGCCATTGAGGGACAAATGTTCAGGAAAACAGGTCAGCTGGTGTCTCTTAGTGAGCAGAATCTGGTGGACTGCTCTTGGTCCTATGGCACATACGGCTGCAGTGGGGCCTGGATGGCCAACGCTTATGATTATGTGATTAACAACGGGCTGCAAGCGTCTGAAACATACCCTTATACCTCAGTGGTGAGTGGGATGCAGAGAACTATATCTCCTTCAGCTAGGTGGCAATTTCACATTAATCAAAAATATACAAAATAGCTAAAAATATTTCTTAAAAACATTAAGTGTTATGTGCCTGTTAAAAATTTCCTAATGAACATGAAACACCCTTTCCATCACATTAAAAAATCATATTAATATTACAGGCTTGACCTGGCAGTAACAAATTAACAAATGATTGATATCTGTAAATCAGAAATGGGGATTTTAGCAGTTTGTCCATTCCTTCCATTTGTTATTTACAATCCTCCAACCATGGGGAATGTTTTGTGTGATTTTCCTTTTCATAAATATTTCCAAAAATGTTTTGGAAACATTCCTAATACTTGATTGGAAATTTTAGGTAGTGTATATTAGTGACAATATTGTAATATTACAATATTAATACTAATTAGAACATTACAATATTCTAAGTAATGAACAGAACACAAGCCTTGCTTTTCTTTAAATCACTTCTGAAATGTACTATTCTATTTTATCGTATTTCTCAGGACACACAGCCCTGCTTCTATGACAGCAACAAAGTTGTGGCACAAATCAGTGACTACAGGTTCATTCCTACTGGAGATGAACAGGCTTTGGCTGATGCTTTGGCAACTATCGGTCCAATCACTGTAGCGCTTGATGCTGACCATGCAAGCTTTCTGTTCTATAGCTCAGGTGAGCGGTTCACAATTGTACTTGAGAACTTGATGAGAACATTTTTATGGATTAAAATGCAGAACCATGTAAAATAAGTAAGAGGTAAAACATGGCAGGGTGTTCTATTATAGGAGAAAGTCAATGATGGAGTGTGATGTGGCCTGACGTGAAGCAGAGTTACTGTTACCACCCTTAAGTTGATTATTTATAACACATCAATGTGCATTAATAATAATTAAATATTTTAGTGTAATTATTAAATAATACACCATTAATAATGAAATTTAATATAATGTATTAATGAAAGATATTTCATACTTTTTAACCATTTGTAGTTATATTTAATGTTGTGGAATGTCCTTGAGAAAAGATAGTTCCTGTTATCAATTATGATATAGCAGCTATCTCTTGAACTTAATCAGATCACAAAATGTAGTGTGTCACATTACTGAGAAACCACAAAGCAGAAACTCCTCTGTCCTGAATACTCAAGTGAAGAAAAACATACCAACTGTTACAAAGAGCTGACAGTGGAGACTCTGTCCATAAATATTAAATAAATGTCTCCATACAGAACTTTAAGTTTTTAGACACAGGAAAGTTTTCAGGGCAAGGGCTTAGCCGTATCTCGGTAACATGCAACTGCCAATTTTTGGTCTTATTAACTGTTTATAGCTGCTATACTGTAAATGATAACAGGAACTAAATTGTTTAGTGGACATTTCACAACATTAAATGTAACTATAAACAGACACAAACTATGACGTTGTTTTTAATAACTGATTAATGATTAGTGATTAATGTGATAGTAGGCTGCTGCGGTATAAGAAAACACGTCTGTGGGACTTGCTGTTTTTGGAATATAATCAATTTTGGGGTAATAACAATAACTCCACTTCACCCTAGGCCCATCATACCACCCAATCATTGATTTTCATTTTTATTTAATTTTCATTATTATAATTTAACAGAACACCCCCAACTGTTTTATTCTTTACATAAAACACAAAGAAATAATAATTGCACAATTATAATAGCTTATGAATGAGAAAGATGAACAATGTCCTAACTCACCTGGTATGTTTGTGTCATTTTAAAGAAATATTTGCTGCATAAATAAAAGTGGATCTTTCTTTCACATTAAAGTAATTTGAAATGTTCTGTCAGGAATCTATGAGGAGCCGAGATGTAATCCGAACAACCTGAGCCATGCAGTGCTTCTGGTTGGCTATGGCTCAGAGGGCGGCAGAGACTACTGGATCATCAAAAACAGGTCAGAGCATGTCCTTCTTACTTTATTCATTCAGAACAGTGCTATCAGAAAATGTTTTAGAGTTGATCTGCTATAAAACACTCAGTCTAATGAAGATATTTGTAATAACTGATTTTAGAATCAGGCCAAGAAAGTTATGACTTAATAATTAATTTGCCTTGGCAGATTCTCATACTTTGATATAAACTATATATTGCAACACATTAATGTTAGGTGAACTTAAGTGAAGAGTATGAGCATTGAAGATTAAAATATTTTGCAAAGTGTAGAAAACACATTATGTGAATTATGTACAAAATGCACACTGAACAGTGAGGTGTAATTGCATCTTTCACAGTATGGACATGATACAGGGAAATTAGGCACATGCTGTGTATCCTGTACACACTATAGATACATATTTAGCATGAGTTGTATAAATTAGGGAAAACAATAACACTCTGAAAACATAATCTTACCATAATAATTATGCAACATGTTGCATTAGATTGGTTAAAGGTGCAGTTTGTAATGTTTGCAATTGGGTAGGGGAGAAAGAAAAGGCTTGTCAGTATTTTCATAGCAGTTTCAATTCATGTCACAGGCAGGAGACTGCTCTAAACATCCAGTGCAAGAGAACTCCAGGATTAGAAAATTCCACAGCTAAAATTCTACATTTTATTATTTCCCTTGATCTAACACACCCTTTCTAAACTTGTGAAGGGGGAATGAGTTGAGTCATGTACTCAACACTAATATGCTAGTGAAAGAGCCTTATAGGATTGAAAGATTGGAACCTTGAGTCTAATTTAAGTGTTGAGTCTAATTTTCTCTCTGTCATCAGCTGGGGCACAGGTTGGGGAGAAGGAGGATACATGCGCATGATCCGAAACGGCAGCAACACCTGCGGCATCGCTAGCTATGCTCTCTACCCCATTGTATAAGATCTTTTTGTATCTCTCAATTAAAAAAGGGTTTGACTTATTAACTCAGTGTCCAAGATTGATTTTTTTTATGCAGAAAATCAATAAATTACATTTCACTCTGGTTCAAAATATACACCATAATATCTGGACTGGGCTCTCAGACTACTTTATTCATTTGTATTCCAAGACAATCATGCCAAACACTGGGCAGTTGTAGTAGGTGCAGACAGGGTATATTGGAGTCAGGTTTCCAAAGCCTAAATATGGTAATGTTTTGAGAAAATGGCTCAAAAATGGACGAAGTTGCCAAATTTGATTTATATTGGTTTGTTAAAAACTCAATGGAAATAAAATTGTATTGAACTGATGCAGTCTAACAGGGTAACACTGGCTTTATTTAAAATAGCATATTATGCATACTACTCATATGAAATCCCACCCCATAGCAATATGCAGTACTTAGTATGTAAACATGAACATTCACACCAAAGGTAGCTTGAGGATATACTGATCAGGCAAAAGAATGAAGAGAGAGTGATGTTCATTGTATGCTGCATCCCATGATACAGTGCTGTAATATCATTTTCAAAATAAAAAGAAGTCAATAGCAGCAGCTTTACACATAAAAAACAAAGGTGTGGCATACTTTCACACAAAGTTTACAGGTACTAAAAGATTGTAACCTTAGCTAATTTATTATCTATATGAGCATGCTAATGCTTCCCAAACCTTTTTGTGATAACTAAATATCTTTTTGGTGTAGTACATTTTTATTTATTTATAAATTTTTGTTGTGGCCATGTCCAGCATTAATAAATTAAGACATGTAATTTTCCCTAAAAATCTTTTTCTTTGTTAAATGCCTATACTTGATATAGAACAGAACATTCTCTATTTATGCTCCTGTTCCAGATTTTCCAGACACACAAAAGTAAAATTCATACCCTAGACTCCATGGGAACCTTTCTCAGGAATATGGCACCTGTTCTATCTATCTGTTCAAGCAACACACACACACACACACATATATATATATATATATATACTGTATATATATATGTATGTGTGTGTGTGTGTGTGTGTGTGTGTATATACACTCCATGGATAGGACTTGTATGTCCAGCAGATCCCACAGGTGCTCGATCAAATAGAGGAATGTGTTATGTCTGGTTTGGGTATGTTTGGGGAAATTGAGAACATTTAACACCAAAACATTGCTTTCTTTCCCACAGTCCACCAGCTTTTCCTCATAAACAATGTTCTGTATATTGCACAAATATTAATTTATATATATATCCCTCACCTGACTCCATGCGTGTAAAACCATGTGAGAAACTCAATCTCTGCCATGCCTTTATACTTTATGTTTGCTATCAGCACTGAATGAATATGCAAGATAAAAAATGATCTTTGAACCTTGGAAAGAGCCTAGCCCTAAGCCAAGCTCAAGAATTTCTCAGTATCTGCATGCAGGAAGGAGACTATTGGATGTGTGCAGTTTGGAGAAATAACATTTTTCACATAATTGGCCTTTGGAGTAGATGTGGAAACCCAGAGGTTTGGCACTTAAATGGTTTATTTTTCATTTCTTCATTCTGGAATTGAATGTCAGAGCTTCTTCTTGTAGATGGCAGGTAGGATGAGCTATCTATGGATCCTGCTGCTCTGCAGTTTGGACGGATCAGGACTCTGTCTTGCAGACCAACCCAGTCAGGTACAACTGGAGAACAACCAAGAACATCCAATACTTCGTTCTAGAAAATATTGTGATCCTACAAACAACAACCACACTGGAGGGGCTATACAGGTAAGTAGCTGCGTAAAACATTATTCATTGAATGTAGGTGGGTAGTGGTGTGAAAATGTCTGGATAATTGTAGCTCAGGAGCAGTACAATCTTATAGGATTACAAATCTTTTTTTTTTTAAAAAAAAAAAAAAAAAAGAAGAACAAGAAGAAAGAAAGAAAAATGCTCTTATAAGCATGCAGCAGGGTGGCAGATAGACCATATGACATTGGGTTCATTTGTGGTGATAATGCTCCATGTACACCTCTGTTGAAGTCAGTGTTATTCACTATAACTGCACCAACCATTCCTGGTGTTTCCAAACTGAGGCTATCTTCACCCATTCGATTTCTTGACCTATTATTCATCCTAAAGCATATTATTCAACAATTACTACCAATTATTGAGTAGCTACAGTGATATTAATTTGAAAAGTATGTAACCACAGGAGGAAGGAATGTAAATCTGGACCTGCTGAGGAATCATGGGACTTTAGGAGGTTGATACTAGATAGAGGTTTAATCCACCATCCCATACTGTAAAACATTTTTTTACTGCATGTAGGAATCTCAATACTTAGCTAGAAACTTAGCTTTCCTAAAAAAAAAATTGTGCTGCTTTTCAAGTTGCACATGAATGTCCCTTCAAGTTAGCTATAAGTGCACATGCCTTCTAGATTATTGATGGGAAGTCATTATTGATTATTGATGAAAGTCTCTGAGTAGGAAGAAGAAAGTCATAGGCATTCATTTATACACATGCATTTCCACAAATTTTCCTAGACAGTTAGTTAGCATGAGCTAACCTGACAAAAGTTACATCCATAAATGTTTATAATCTTCACTGATAATGCTAACTGGCTAACATAAGCTACATTCACTGCATTTATGAAGGATTTTAAGTGATATTCAGAAATGTTATGCTAATAGTCTTCATTGCTGATTCTAGTTAACATAAGTAAACCTGACAGGATTTTGCAGAAGATGTGTAAATCATAATTATAAATATCAATAATTTACACTGCTATCTAAATAGCTAACATGAGCTAACCTGACAGGATTTCTAGGAATTCAAGCATATTCGTAAATGATTAGGACCTCGCTGTGAATGTGATCTAGATAACTGACATAAGCTAAGTTTGACAGGACATCTCAGAAAACCTTTTAGAGTGCAGCCATAAAACCATGCCGAGTTTCAGAGACATGTCCATCTGCACTAGCCACTCATGAAGTGAAAGAAAACTTGACAAATTTGAAGTACAAATTTGGGAAGTGAATGTAAGGCCACACCATTTCTGTAATCTCTACAGGACTGTGGCCCTGGACAGTACAGGGCGAGACAGGGACCATACAGAGGACAGTGTGTCCCCTGTAATTGCAATGGCCTCTCCTATGAGTGTGACCAAAACACAGGGAAATGCTTGGTAAGAGCCTTCTTCATCTTTCCAGTGCCTTTCCCACTTTCACTCTTATCATTCAGCTGCAAACAGGATGCAGGTAACTTTTTCGACAGTCTTCAAGTTGATATAAGACAGTGGAACTGTTTTTGTGGAAAGTGAGTCCACTTTGTTTTAAAATAAGAGTTGATTTAAGAGCACAGATAATGGAAAATGGCATTGACAGAATAATTTTTGTAAATATTGCAATTACGATATGTTTTGCAAATAGGAATCTGGACTATCTGTAATCGGGTGTCCACAACACATTACTGGTCTAATGACTGTTTTCATAATGCAGATTTGTGAAGACTGATCAATTTCTGATGATGATTATCAGGCTATTTATTGTGCAGCTGTGTCCTCTTCTGATTGTGTAGAACTGCCAGTTGAACACAGCAGGGGATCACTGTGAGCACTGTGCTGAGGGACACTATGGTAGTGCTGCTCTCAGGACCTGCCGACTGTGTCCATGTCCCTTCTCACAACCGTCTCACAGGTAGGTTCATACCACAACACGCACACACACACACACACACACACACACATACTTCCCTAATGCACACACAGCATGGCCAACTGGTAACAGTTAACATCACAATCACACAGACGGTTTAACAGAAAACTGACTGTTTGTTTGTTTCTACAGTTTTGCCATTGGTTGTCTGGAGGTTGGAGGTTATGTTGAGTGCCTGTGCAAGACTGGTTATTCTGGAACCCGCTGTGAAAGGTACGTATAGATCTAAACATTTATCCAGAGATAACTTGATACCTACAGATAGCTCACTATTCAAGTAAGGAATAAAAAATTGGGGGGCATGCTGTTCCCTCACAGCTTCTCTTTTTCAATCTCTTTAAGTTAATAACACCAAAAACACAGCTTGTCATGTTTCTGAGAAAACCGGAAAGCACAAAGCCCTCTGTCCTGAAGCCTTTCCCATGGTGGAAAACTTACGGGCTGTTACAAAGCACTGACACTGGAGACTCCTTCCTTAAATGTTAAATAAACATCTCCTTACAGAAAACATCACTATATCAGCTATTTGTTAAATAGCATTTTTTAATCAGTTTATTATTAGCCCTAGATCAGGGCTGTCCAAAGTCCAGCCACATATGGTCTGTGATAGATTTTTTATACTTGTAGTTCAGCAGGCAGTGGGATTTTTATACTTTTTGACTCTTTATATATACATACATACATACATACACACATACATACATACACAAAGTCTAATCCTGCCCCCTTTGAAAAAAATCAGTGTAAATGAGATGAAATGATAGTATATTAGAATGAGCACATTAATTTAAACATGTGATCTGCACTAGAGTCAAAGCTATTGTAAGTGAAAATTAATGACAAGAAAATGAATCAACACATTCTGACTAATCATATTCAAAAATTCATACAGCATAATTTTAGATAGAAAATGAGCATAGGCTACAGAATCAACTATATTAAATGTCTTTGTTTCATTACATTGTGTTAAAATAAATTTTTCTCATGGTCTCCAGGGATCATAGACTGAGTGGACATTTATAACTATGTCATTGTTTGGTCCCTAAAGATTTATGTCCTGTATATGAACACAGTAATCAATTTTTATGTCTCAAACAAGACCTATTTGCTCTAGACAACCTCAAGACTTCCCACTAACTTCTGCCAAAGACATCTTTTAAATATCTTCAAGCTAACTGAATCATCCCTCCTTCCATAGGTGTGCCATTGGGTATTATGGTGATCCGCTAGCTGGAAGGAGTTGTCAGCTCTGTGACTGTAATCATGGATACATCTGTGACCCCATTACAGGCAGTAGGCAACACTGAGCTCCTGAATGTGTTTGATATTACTCTGAGAATGAGCCTTTTTAAATTCAGCTGCATTACTGCATTGTGACTGTACACCTGATGTGTTTCTGTAGAATGTGAATCTCCAGATGAGCCAAGTACTGATAATGACTGCCAAGGTATGTGTTCGTTCTCTGTCACACACACGGACAGTGTGGAATTCAGACAAGAACTTCAATACCGGAGGGTCACAGTCCAGACTTAAGACACATTATTTTACTTTATTATAGGACCCTCATTGCCCTTGCCATTTTCCCAGTTTGTTTCCCTGCTATCGTTTTAAGTGCCACTCAATTACTTTATCAACTAAAGCCAAGTCCAGTAGCTGGATACTTTAAAAGCAGAACTTACTCGTAAGGCATTGTGATTGCATGCTTCCTTTTCAACAAATGGTGAATATTTGACAACTTAATCTGTTTATACAGGTAAATAGAAGCATGAGGGTGGACAAATCAGTAGCAGATTTCATGTCCAGGCTATTAGTTTTTTATTTAGTTTTGTAATTGCCTGGCAGACAAGAAGGTTCAACAAGCAGAAAAAGAAAAAAAAAATTCTTTATTGACTTCTGAAAAACAAAGGTTTTCATTTGGTATGTAGCTATATTTAGATTTAATGCATTGGATGCAGTAACTATAACCAAAAGACATGATTCATTCCAAATCCCACTGCCTGCTGAACTACACACTTTGGCCATCGGTGGTTTTACTAGCTGGATTAATGAACGTGCACAGAGGACAGATGATCTTTTCAGAATCAGGAACATGCAAAATAATGTGCAAAGTCAATCATATAACTCTCCTGCTATAAGTATCAACCACCTTGCTGTTAAGCATTAAAAAAATTAAAATTTCCCTTTAGCAGAAGGAGCATGTAGAATGAATGCATTTTAATTCAAGTCTTAATAATGAATCACATTGGTTCATTGTACATTGTTATATCCTCTTTCAATGTTTTCAATGTTTGCTTCTTACAGAGTGTGATAGTTGCTTTCAGACATTAATGGATGCTTTAGAGGCAATGGATGATGAGCTCTCCATCCTCAAGGCCCAACTCAAGTTTCTGAGAAACATTTCCATAAGTCTTACTGCTCTGAGAATACTAGAAGATGACATTATTGCTACAAAGGTAGCTAAAATCTCACCATAGTAACATTTGCATAGATTTGATTATTTTCCTGTATAGAAATGATCTGATGTCAAATCTCACATGCAGTAAGTTTATGTTTCTTCATTTCAGGAGCTAGTGAAAAATTACAGAGAATCTGTTCAAGTGCTAAAGCAGGGTGTGAACGAACTTGAGGCAGACACGGATGGTGTCAGAAAAGACATGATGAAACTTAAGATTAAGGTATATGTACTGTTATATTTGGACCTTTTGGACACTGCAATAACAAGAAGCCAAAGGCTGAATCTCTCTTAAAAAGTTAAAGTTACACTTCGTAAAAAGGGTCAGATAAACAGTAGTAGGCAAACCTATAGTTACTGTTTAATTAGACAAACCAGTCAAAACTACAAAAGCACAAAATTAAGGAATAGGTACTAAGGCTAGACACTGGGAAACTATAAACTATGACACACAAAACCACTTGGAATTCGGATACAATACAAACAAATGTGTATATTCATAGGACAACATGACAGCAACCTAAATTATTATATAACCAAATATAAGGGCACCTTAGAGGTTCTTTGGATGGTTAAAGGTTCTTATTGTCCTCAAGGGATCCTTGCAGAAAAGGAAACCTTCCATTGTTTTACATAGAACCTTAAAGGGTTCCAACAAATGGACACACTAAGACCACTATAAGGTTCCAGATTTTTCCCTTTAAATATATGCTGTATATTGAATATACAGTACATAATGAGTAAACCAGGGCAGGCTGTGCTCTTATCAAAAGTAATCAACAACAGAGAGTTACTGTTACCATCCTGAAGTTGATTATTTTCCTATAACAGCACACTCTGATGTGTTTTATTTTTTTATACCATAGCAATTTGGAGAACAACAACAACAGTAATAATAATTATTAAAACTGCAAGCAGCATTATCAGGGCCCAAGCACCCAGACTCAGTGAGCCACACATTCACAGACATGCTACAATTGTTGCCTAAGCAATCACAGGAAAGCAGAGCCATAACTTTAGGCAAAGAGATTCAAGAGTGATTTGTAGTTTCACTCATGATGTGTATATGTGTATATTTGATCTAGATGATCAAATGGGCAGCAGGGTGGCATTGCTGCAGCCTTTTCCAGACATGTTTCAAGATGATGTGAGCCAAATTTTGAGAAGATTAGACAAAATTTGGAGGAAGAGTAGCAAAAATGGCAGTGAGATGTAGGCATTTTTTAGCATGTTATTTTTACTTTTGACCAGTAATTGGCATGAAATTTGTTGCATAGCCTCAGGTCATGGTCCTGAAGATGCCTACCAAGTTTTGTATCAGTGTGCAAAGTCATTGCTGAGATGCAATCTCAATTCCTGTTTGGCGGCTTTGCAGTCAGTGTGCCAAATTTCACAACATATTACCAGACGGTTCTATGGGCTCCCAAAGACACCCTAGCCAGAAGAAGAAGAAGAAGAAGAAAAAAACATAGGATAACAAAATGTTGCCTATGCACCTTCAGTGCTTGGCCCCCTAATAATAATAATAATAATAAGAAGAAGAAGAAGAAGAAGAAGATTTTTTTTTTACTTATGGAAATGAACATGTCATACTTTTGTCCATTTATAGTTTATGTTTAATTTTGTGGAACATGCATAAAACAAGCTAGTCACTGTTATCACTTATGTTATAACATCCAGAAACATTAGTTCCCTCATCAGCCTGTTTTTTCTTCCTCTTAAAGTTAATACAACAATAAAATACAGTTTATCTATATATTCTTTAAAAATGGTTATATCTTGAACCCTTAAGGGTATAAGTTGTCCCTTAAAGGTTCTATGAATTTCCCTATCAGATAGGGTTCCAAGTAGAACCCAATTGGGAAGCTAAGAACCCTTAAGAATAACTAGACAGTTCTTTACTACCTACCATGTCTGTTGTGGGCGTTGGGATTAGACAAAAAACAAAAAAACAAAAACAGAACTGTTTGTCTAGTAAAAGATATTATACTAATATAAACAGATATGTTGACTTTTACTTTATGTGGATTTATATGAATCCTACGTCAGTGTACATCAATAGAGGCTTACACTTAATGGAACGTTAATATTTTGTTCATCAGGCAGATCAAACTTCTTTAACCAGTAAGGATTTATTAAGGGATTTGAACAAAACACACCAAAAGGGCCAAAATCTGCTCACTGATACTGAAGAACTTTTGAAAAGAATACAAGGTAAGACAGAAGAAGTTAAATTATTTGACTTTTACCTTTAAATAGATTTAGAAGTGCTAGATTGGTATATTTTTGAGTACACTGAATGTTACTCATTCTGATTCTCGATAAAAGCCAATGTAAATATCTGTTTTCCAAACTCATATCTTGCAGTAGTAAATCAAGGTGACTCTGCTGTGCTGAAGAGTTCCTTACATTTTAAAGTTTTGTTTATGACTGAACTGGTACTTGTTTAGAATTCCTGGAACAACTGAGGATTTCAAACGGTATCGACTCCACTCTGCCCGGCAAGGAGCTGTCAGGCATGCTAGAGGAGGCGCAACGGATGGTGGAACAGATGCAAAGGCAAAATTGTAAGGTGCAGAGGAAGCTGGCTGAGAATGAGCTCTGGGAAGCCCAAAAACGTGAGTTTTAGTCGTTTGGGTTCAGGTTCATTTTGAAGTTGTTCAGGTGCATTTTGAAGTTGAGAGGTTTTGCCCTTGTTTTAGGATACTGTTGTTAGTAGAAAGTATTAGCCATGTACTTTTTTTTGTTGAGATTGAAATCTTCCCCAACCAAATTTACTCTCTTCATGCCAATTGCAGTTGTTCACACTAAACTCAGAATTTACTCCACGTCGGTTTTTTTAATTTATATTTTAACCCTTTATTTTTTATGTCAATTGGATCATGCCATCCCTTTAGAATGTATAGAAATACAGTCATAACACGTAGAAAGGTGAGCAAATCAGTGGAACGTGGGCTTAGATCTTTCAAATTGCGAAGGTTTTTTTTTTTTATTATCATTGGTCACTCAAAAGACAACTAGTATTTCAAAGGAATTTAAAATGTATGGAGCTGTGAATGTCAATTAGCATTTGTTACATGTATATCATGATGTTCTGCATCACTTGCCCCTATATACAAGCCACCACTACAATACACTCTACAACCAACCCTTTTTCAAGCTTAAAGACATTCTTATGGTGAATGTGTGTCTTTTCCACAGTCTTAGACTACATCACGAACAATCTCACCAATCTCTTGGATAGTACTCATGCTACTGCTGAACGAATTGCTCAAGACCTGATGTCCTGGAATACTGGACTTAAAGAGCTAGAGGAAGCACTGAAACAGGCAGAGAAAGCTGTAAACAAAACAATTCTCATGAATGTTGGTAATGAAGAAGTTCTGTCAGATATTATGGTATTTATATTTGTTCTTCATAAGGTTTTGAATAATGACAGTCATATACACTTATTCAGTATGCTGCAGTTCACTATCATATCATATCCTCAGAATCATCATTTCATGTTTGAGAACAAGCAGGATGACATCTGGTCTGATCTGGCAATGATTAGAGGAACACTGAGAGACACAGAGGATCTTCAGAACATGATGAACAACCTAAAAAATGTAAGAGTCTGTTATTGTAATGGCTCATAGGACATAAGCTTGTCAGTTTTTTTTTTTTTTATAACACATATACATTAGTGTAAAATAGATCACAGAATTTGAGTTTGGATTTCTGTGGAACATAAACTTAGCTGGTATTCATTTAATTATTTGACAGAGCTTAACTTTTTACATTTTTCTTTTTTAGGACTATGCAAAACTTGCAGCTGAACTGGATGGAGCAAAGTCACAGCTGGACCAGAGAATTAATGAGCTTTCTAAAGCCACGGCCATGGATGTTATTGTCAGAAAGGCAGAGGAGCATGCACAGGAGCTCATGGATCTTGCGATGCATTTTCAAATGTAAGTTCACCTGTGTGAGTCTTGAGTGTTTTATACATGTTGTTAAAGAAACATTAGTATTACCCACACATTTTGTTATAGGTCTCTTCTAAATTTCACCAACACTTCAGTTGTTCACAAAGCCATAGATGTGATCATTGCTTTTGGAGACATTATTAACGCTATCAAAGAAGCCGAGGCAGCAGCTAATAAAGCCAACAAAGCTGCAGATCATGCCTTAGCGGTGAGTACTGCTGTGCAAAACAGTTTCTATCAGTATAAATAGTTTGTTTATTTGATTGTCTTCACTCTTTGGATAGGATGTGAAAGCACAAGAACTGACCAAAAAGGCAGAAGAACTAAAGAATTCTGCAAACAGCCTAGATGACAAAGCTAAGGAAGCAGAAAATAATCTAAAAGGTCTTCTTGTTTTAATTTGTTATTGATTACCTTTACTGTTGTATAATGCTAATGGTGAATATAATACTTTTTTATACCACAGCATTGGATTTCTCAAATTGGATTGTTCAGAAGGTGTTGATTAATTTTCTATAACAAAGGCAAATCACAAGTTTATATTAAATGCACTCATTCTAATACTTTATCTTTTCTATGCAAACAACTTAAATAGAGACTTGTATGGGGTATGTTCCACATACACAGATTTTTAAAATGTGTTTACATAGCATTTATAATATAAAATAAATATGCTATATGTGCTATATAGCAGAAACTTAATAAACATATTAAATGTAACTATAAATGGATAACAAGTACAATGTGTTGTTTTTTTAATAAATAAAAAAAAACTGTAATCGTGAATTGTACTGGTATCAGAGGAGTAAAACACTTTAGGGTGAGTTGTTTTTGGAAAATTATCAGTTTTGGCATTGATTGTTTTCCTATAACAGTACGTCCCATCATGTTTTATTCCTTACTTATTAACAGCAATATCCAGACCTGAGCTTTAGCATTCTCTTGTTTTTATAAGTCTATGTTTTCAAAACCTCTGCCTAATGTTTTCCATATTGGCCTTCAGAGGCTGCAGAAAAGTATGATACCATTAAAGAGCACCTGGACAAGGCAAAGGGCAAAAAAAGGGATATGCAAAAAGAGATCCAAATTCTCGAGGATGAGCTAAACATAATCAACCGAGGTGAGATGTCTGGCCATAAGAAAAACTTTAATTTCAGTTTAACCATTTACCTATGAACTAAACAAATACTGTTGGTTTAACAAGATTTTGAATTCACTTTTTGATTCAGATCATATAGGTGCCCTTCTGAAACAAGCTAAGGACGCTGTGCAGGCTGCCAACAAAACAGTCAACAATGATACAGCACGTTTAAGGACCATTAGTGAGGAGTTGGGCAAGATCAAAATACCCAGCGGTGAATCAAACGTGGACAACATACTCAACAGCGTCAACAAAACATGTGAGATTCCAAAAATAGAGCAATATGTAGTGTATACAAAAATAGCTTATTGTAATATTATTGTAAAATTTCTAAGGGGTGTGCATCTAATTACGTGGTCTAGGACAAAGTTGCATATTCAGAACATTATTTATTCCTTGGCTATGTACTGAATTTACAGTATTGGCTTCATACTCACTTTATAGTTCCTAATAAATTTCCCAAGTTCCTAAGTTATTTTGATTTGGTCAAAATAACAATGCTGCAGTGATGATTTAAGTCACCCATGCAGTCATTCCTCTGGTAAAGAAAACTGAGAAAACACTGATGAAGTGTGCATTTTGGGGTAAACCTTGTTTTCCTTGTCAGTGGATGAACTGAACAAATTCTTCCCCAACCTGACTGATACTCTGGCTGAAGTGGAGAATCAGAGCAGCTGGCTGCCCAGCAGAGCCAACATGTCTGCTAGCATTATGAGAATCAAAGACATGATTGAGAGGACCAGAGAACTGGCCAACACAGTAAGTACTGACATTGTATGCTGTAGCATATTTCATTAAAAAGGCATCAATAAAAAGTTTCATTTTTAGCAAATGGCAGATTATTATGTACTTTTGTGGAACCAAGCTTGATACCAACACAAACGGATACAGAACGGTATGAAGAAGCGAGGCTAGGGCTGATTTCCTCCTATCCCAGAATGTAGATTCATGCAGCCTATCAGTGACGGTCAGGTGATTACACAGAGTGACACGCCCCTAGATTTGCTCACCATTTGTGCTGATATTTTTCAGCCCACGTCTCTGACACGTCCATAACACTTCATTAGCAGTTGAAAAGGCACATGTGAAATATAGCTGGCAATGTAATCAATATGAATGAAGTGGATTATTTTTTCCCCCAAAATGAAGAGGTATTGTTGAGATTTAAACTCATGATCTCCTGACTCAACATCTTTTCTGTGTCTTCAGGTTAGGGGACCCATCTTATTATCTGGTGAAAGCCACATAGAGCTGCGTCCTCCTAAAAACCTGGTTGATCTACAAGCCTTCACTGCCATGGACCTGATGCTCCGTCGGCCCAAAAAAGAGCCCCCTGGTGGGGAAGGCAGGCGTAGCCGACGCCAGAGCGGAGAGGAAGAAAATCTGTTCGTCCTTTACCTAGGAAACAAGAATGTAATGTGGCTCTCTTTCATTTAGTGCAGAAATTGTAGATGAATAGTATAAAATTGTACACAATCAAAACAAAACTTGCTCAAAAGCTCTGACAGTAGTTCCAGGCTAATCACACATTTATATTAATGCGTTCATTCTGATAAGTTATTGTTTCTATAGTAACAACTTGCACAGACGTATATGGCGGGCATTCCACATAATATAAGTCTAATAATAAGTTTATGGTCTCCATATGGTCAGTGCTTTGTAACATTCAGTAATTTTTCCACCATGGGAAAGTATAAGCTTTCCAGTTTCTCAGTAAGATGGCACTTTTTTTAATCTTATTAACTTCAAGAGAGAAAGAAAAAAGAAAGGTTAATGAGCGAACCACTGTTTATAGTTGCTATAATGTGTAAGTGATAACAGAAACTAAGTTGTTTCATGGACGTTCCACAAAATTAAGTACAAAACAGATAAAAAAAAGTATCAAATGCATCTTTTAAATATTAAAAAAATCTAACTGTTGCTAAATTTTCCTCATCTAACTCTGGCTCTTGTAAAACAATCAATAAGTATACAGTTTGCCAGTGACATTTGCAATATGACTGGGGAATGACTTAACATGATTTTCTTCCTAATTTTGCCAGATTTGATCTCAACATCAAAACAAATGCTAAACACAAAAAGGATATTGAATAACTAACACATTTCACATATGATATCTCAGCTTGTTGTATTATGTTGCTTGCTTGTTTATAAAAATTGATTTTGCCGACTCTTGATTGACAAGAATAACATTTGTTGTTGTTTGCAATCTTTTCCCATCCAGATGAAGAGAGACTTTATTGGAATGGTGGTCATGGATGGTGTCCTGTATTGTGTGTACAAACTGGGGGGCATAACCTACAAAATAAAGACTGAAAAAATTACCCGAGCCAGCATTGACAGCTCCTTTATTGACAAAGTGGACTTCCGTAGGTAAAATCAATTCACCAGCCAAATCTGGAAATATTTGGATAATGTCCCTTCCAGTTACAGTTTATAGTGGACTTGTTCAGTGCCTTGCATTCTTTTTTGGTCATGTGCTCCAACTAGAATTTACCAAGATGCAGAAGTCAACTATACCCAGCATTATAGCTCAAATGATCCCAAGAAGCTGCCAAAATTCACAAATCAACCAAATACAACTGTAAACTTGCTGGATCTGGGCAGTGATGAGGTTGTTTTCTATGTGGGAGGCTATCCAGATGACTTCACTGTAAGTCCATTTCACCTGATATTGGATTAAGCAATTTGATTAATTGTTAGGCAGCACAAACATATTTGTGTTTTCATCTTTTCCTGATTTTGTCTTATTTGTTTCTGATATCAGCCACCACCGGAGCTGCAGTATCCCAAATTTAAGGGATGCATTGAGTTTATCACATTAAATGCACACATCCTCAGCCTATACAATTTCCAGCATGCTGTCAACATTAAAAATACAGACCAATGTCTAAGGTAACTGGAAATATTCCTGCCGCTTTACTCTAATTTAAATGTTTCAATTCTAATGTGCAATAATATTGTCTTTCTCTTCTCTTTTAGAGGCGAGACCCAAGAGGAGAAAACATACTTTGATGGTACAGGCTATGGAAAGATCAGTGTGATCAGCAGTAGATCCATCAGGTTCTTTGTTCAAAGTCGACAAGAGAATGCCTTGCTGCTTTTTATGGGGAATGAGGTGAGCTTGGAAATGCTAAACTTGGATCATGATAATCTAAAGATTATTCCTGGCTGCATGGATCTAATTTTTAGAGAATTAAATGGAGCATCCAGATGGAAGATATGAATGTTTCTATGAAAAGTTACTTTAAAGCATCTACATGCCAAATGTACAAAATTTTAAGGTGTGAAATTTATGTAGTGACAATAATATAAATATATCATACCCTCAGAAAACACATTATTATATTGTGTTATTATCTTCTGCTGTTGTTTCCCATCTGTCTCAAGGTTCAATGTGTTGTGCATTCTGAGATGCTTTTCTGCTCACCATGGTTGTAAAGAGTTGTTATTTGAGCTACTGTAGCCCTCCAGTCTAGCCATTCTCCTCTGACCTCTCTCATCAACAAGCCATTTCTGCCCATAGAGCTGCTGCTCACTGGATGTTTTTTGTTTTTGGCACCATTCTGTTTAAAGACTATAGACTGTGTGTGTAAAAATCCCATGAGATTAGCAGTATGTGAAACAAGCCCACCTGGCACCAACAATCATGCCTCGGTCAAAATAATAGAGATTACTTTTTCCCCATTCTGATGTTTTATGTGAAAATTATCTGAGGCTTTTGACCTGTATCTGTATGATTTTATGCATTGCACTCCTGCCAAATGATTGGCTGATTGGATAATTCTGTGGATGCAGAGGTGTACAGGTGTTCCTAATAAAGTGAGAGTATATATCATATTAATTTAAATGAACTAGCAAATGAAAGAATTTCTGTTTTTCACAGGACTTTCACTTCACTATTACTCTCGAAAGAGGCTATGTTGTTTTGCGGAGAACAGAGAATGGCCAAACGCAAATTCAAAGGAGTAAAGAAAAAGTTTTTCCTACGGTAAGCTCTTAGAGGTTGAGTAGTTGCTTTATGACAAAAAGTTGTTGCCTTTGACTGAAGTCAAACATCACATATTATTATTTCATTTACTGCACAGAAATAATAGGCTCTCTTTCCAATTAAAATCCCTCAATATAAATTTTTACCAGTTTATGTTTATTATGTGTGGATTGAATGGAGGTATGTCACCATCTCATTTTAAAGGTGACCAATGACCTGCTACTTGAAGTCAATTCTGGTAATTGTGCTCTGCTGCTTCTGTGAGACCTCAGTGCTGCATTTGACACCATGATACATCATGATATACCTTATCGCACGCCTTGAGCGTATTTCTGGCCTGCAGGATAATGTGGGGAACTGGTTTATGTCCTGCATCATTCACAGGACGTTGTCATTTAATATTGATAATTTTCATTCCTCCATTGTGGTGTCCCACAAAGATCTGTATTAGGGCCTGTCCTCTTCTCACTGTACATGCTCCTACTGGGAGTCATTATTTGAAAAAACAATATCTCCATTCATTGGTATGCAGATGACACCCAGCTCTATCTTCCTTTAAAACCAAATGATCCGGGCACACTACATAATCTCAGCATGTGCACTGAGGATATTACTTGGGCTCAAAGGTATTTGGACAATTGACTGACAAGAAGTTAATTGACCAGGTGCGGTCCATTCCCTCGTTACTTCAAG
>CM075013.1:14044272-14161062 GCA_037576675.1 Pangasius sanitwongsei | reverse complement strand
TGTGCATCCCTTTAAGGCCACAATTTACCCATCTTCTAATGGCTACTTCCAGCATGATAATGCACCATGAGACAAAGAAAAGTCTTCTCAAACTGGTTTTACGATCATGACAATGAGTTCTTCATTGGCCTGAAATTGTGTGAAATTGCATGATGCAGTCATGTCAATATGGACCAGAATCTCAAAGGAATGTTTCCAACATCTTGTGGAATCCATGCAACGAAGAATTGAGGCTGTTTTGAGAGTAAGGCCCTACCCAGTATTAGTATAGTGTTACTAATAAAGTGGTTAGTGAGTGTATATACTGTACGTAAATGCTGAGTGCTGATTGGTTGGTAAGCTGACTCAAGCAAAGTGAATCAGACACACGTCATTTGGAATCAGGGTTGCCAGATTAGGATGGAAAATTTAATTCTCGATATAATAATAATAATAATAATAATAATAATAAAAAGATAAAGAAGAAGAAGAAGAATATATTATTGATATTGATTTGATTTAATATGAACCTTGGAAACCGAAAATGAATATGAATTTGAATATAAATTTCCTATATTTGAACTACACTCCCAACAGACTTTAAATAGACTTTTTCCTGTTGTGTATTTTTTAATTGTTTTGCTTGTTTTCAACTTGAACTCTCCAGTAATATTGAATTTTGAAGGGAAATATTTTCCCTATCAAGCTCAAAACAAAGAAGAAACTGCAAATTTATTAAAGACACCACAGAAAAAAATAATTTTGCGAGATGTAGGCTATATAACTAAATTATATGAAATTCACATGCAAATGCTTTTGTCAGCTTCCAAGCTCCATAATTTACATAATCGTTATAGCACATATTATTTGATGCAATCTGGCAACCGTGGTTGAATGTACAGTGAGAAGGTGATCCAGTTCAGTGAAAGGCAGCGACATGCTGACATGAGTTGCCAGATTGATCGTAAATCTGAACTGTCAATTAATTATATTCAGCACATTTATCTGAAAAACAGTGCAAATAATAACTATTGTTTCTTTATAAACTTATGAATTAATCTTTTGATTTGAACGTTTTTTTAGAAATCTATCCTGTGTTAATACGTGGTGAGATGTGAAGGGTTTATTAAAAGTGATTGTAAATGCAAAAACAGCAGTCCAATCTGGCAACCCTGCTGCTCTCTGCTTTTTGGTGCGCCGCTTCGGGGAAATCCGGGAGAAATGAATGAGGAGCGAATTTATCTGATTGTATTTGGACTTCACGCTGCTGGGAGGATTATCACACGGTGTAAATGACCAGGATGGTAAACAATAAAAATGATTGGATGATCTAGTTGATTTGAAACAATATGACAGGTTTAGAGTAGATGAATGTGACAGGGATTGCACTGTGCAGAGGACGTCTGGCCTGAACA
Organism: Pangasius sanitwongsei; assembly: GCA_037576675.1. NCBI lineage: Eukaryota > Metazoa > Chordata > Actinopteri > Siluriformes > Pangasiidae > Pangasius > Pangasius sanitwongsei. The sequence continues at coordinate 14,159,668 of CM075013.1, read as the reverse complement.
TCAATGTTTTTCTCACAATATTTGGCTGAAACACACGTCGCTAAGGTTTGGACAGGCGCACGAAAAGTGGAAAAAAATTCCCAGCTGTGTTTTCATATCATTTTCGGCTACGTTTAGGACTGTTTTAGGATTGGCCTGTCATTTTGATGGTTTCTCTACGCTTGGTATTCGTTGTTAATCGCCCTTCTGTGTGAGCGCATGCGCAATGGCAGGCCGCGAGCAGCATCAGCATCAGCATCAGCACCATCCGCAGGTGGAGATGAAGGCAGAGCTGGATGATGCGGAGCTGGCACTGCAGGGCATAAGTATGCTCCTCAACAATGGGTTCAAGGAAAGCGACGAGCTCTTCAGGAGATACAGGTAGGCTTTCTGCAGTGAGGCCACAGCTGAGTTCCTGACTCAGCCTGTCAGTTAATGGCCAGGTCTAGCAGGTGTGCTTGAGCAGAGTAATCACCACACATACCGAACAGGCTAGTATACTCAAGGATGTAGCTCAGGGGTGGCCAGTACCACTGTCAGTCACCTCTGGCCACCCCAGTAAGATATTATTATTGATGTGAAACTGATCGACCTGGTAAATCTTGCTCTGATAGGTTAGTGTGAATAATAACAAAACTTCCACTACAGCATCAACACATCAACTCTTGCCTTGTACAAATATGACCCATTATAATATTATTTCCAGAAAGCTGTATTCATGGTAATCAGTGTGTTTGCATTATAAGGTGTGATTCCAGCCATAGTTGAATCAATTCTTTACCCAGTCCTGCATCAATAAACAGGATTTGGAGCAGGAGTGTCCGCTTTCGGTCTAGGATGAGGAAGTTCATCCCATTTTGGTGACTTCTTTTTATTTTAAGTAGTCCAGCACTCTGGGACTCCTCAGTTTACAGGCTTGTTCTGTGGAGTGCCTGAAAGTGGAGTGCACCATACATATGCAAAATTTGTCCAACTGGCATAATGAAACTCTATTTAAAAGGAATAAATGTGGACATGCAGACACTATGTGATACTCAAAAAATTCAGTATTATGTTTTTCCAATTCAATAGCAGCTTGTTTAGCATATAGAAAATTAAGCAACAACACTGAGACAAATTCCTAATTCATATAAAGGTCTATGGCAAATAAATTTGATTCTGATTATGATTCCGGTCATTTTTGTGCATTATGTAGCTGCTAGACCCTTGCTGTGATCATTACAAGCTGTATATTCTTTTGCTACACCTGTTAAACCATCTGGTTGTGATTTCTTTAGTCTGTCAATAACCAAGAAAAACAGGAACACAATTTCTGAAATAGCATAAGATTACAAATGATCTGATTCCTTGTTTGTAATGTTTCCTCTCTACAGGACCCAAAGTCCATTGATGAGCTTCGGAGCCAGTTTCGTGTCCTTCCTGGTCAGTGTTTCTTCCTTTCTTATCACTGGTGCTGGCATTTAAATACCTATCTGGGAACAGTTTAAGCAAAACTTTTTAAACAGTTTAAGCTAAACGCAGCAATTATGTTACGTTCACCTTAATTCTGTGGGAAGTGGGAAGGCTGGAATTATGTCATTTTTTAGCTCAGCGTGTTCAATCTTCAAAGTGGGGAAAACAAGGATGCCTCTATGAATGTCTGTGTTGTGTTAGCAACAAGCTAGCCATCTAACATTAGTGATCATGATTTTAGGATGTATGGTCAGTGTTATAGATTTAACTAATATATTTATGTTGATTGACCTAACGTAAATACTACTATAAAATGATTTAAAGTGGCAAAGTTATATTTTATTTACACTTGATATTGCAAGCAGCCATGTTGACATGATGTCATATGCTAAACTCAGGGTTGAGGAGTACAGAAATGTTGGTACAGAATCTAGTAAAACATCATAACCAACAGATATACAGTATATTTTCAGTCAGAACTCCTGTTTAGAGAAATATTTGTTTGAGTTAGAATAAGTCATTGACAGCCGCAGCCTCTACCTCCTACCATTCTATGTATTTTGTACCATTGGTGGTGATATTTTTCTGGGTTCCATGAAAGTAATAAATAATCCACCTTACGATTTGCTAACAGCAATTAAAATGTGGATATCAGAAATAGAGCCTTATTTTTATGTATCTTTCCCCCCAAAGAGAGCAAGGGCTTAACCCTGTTAGCCCGTTTATACCAACTGGCTCTGCCAAGTTTACATTTTCAACTTGTTACACAGCAAGTGCTTGGCAACCAGTTAACTTCATCTCTATTTAATTTAATTTAATAAACATTTAATTTCTTGCCAATTTGGACAAAAAAACATCCACAAAAACTCACCCAGCAAATGTTTTTAAAAGAGACAAACACCACTGCTTTTTTCTAAAGAAAATCTGGGCATAATGACTAAAAACAATATAGTAGATTAAATTGTTATATAAATGTACTATAATAAAGTATCAAAAAAATGTATTCTGTAGTATATTTTGTATTGTATTATATATTTTGTGTGATAATGTATGCAATATAAGCAATATTGTTTTGGAAACACTTACATATCTGCCTTTATTATAAGGCAGAGTGAAACATTTTTACTGTATAATGCACCAGGAACACAGAATTACAATTAAAACATGAAACAAAATTTATTATACTAATTCAGCATCACTGTAAAACCAATACTGTACATTACTGCTGCAGTAAACGTTTTTCCTGTCTATCCTACGTAAATCAACATCATGTATTGTGCTTTTTCTTTTTAATCACATGAATAAGAATATCCCTGGCAATCTGTTTCTAATATGCCCAGATGCCCAGCATGCAATGAATCAAGGAGGCCCATCTGGTCTTGTGGATGATGATCATAAACCTTCCATTTCCACAGAGAAAACAATTCTTCTGTGGAGTTCAGTGACGGAGGAGGTGGAAAATAAAAGTGATATTTCCTGTTTACTTTTCTTTTGGCCTCACTTATTCCCATCCTTCAACTGAAACCTTCCATAGTGCGCTTCCAAGAATTAAATAGGATGCAGTGTACTATAGGGATTAACCTTTGGCTTTGTATCACAGCAATCCAGTGTATGATATTGCATAGTATATAGTGATGTTGGCATTCTGCTGGCCCAGAACTTTCACTCTGGTGTGTATGACAGGCATATGGTATTTGTTACTAACATACTTGAATTGTATATTGGGTTTTAAACTTGAGTCTGATCAATTTGGAAATAAAGCATTTGCACTTTGAAACACTTTGTTTTGCTAGTAGTTGAGCTTGAGTGAGAAATGAATGGAAAATTTTTGTAAACTGCATTACCTGAATGCATTTTGCATCAAAACAAAGTAAAATATGTACAGGTGGTCTGGGAAAACCCATCAGATATTCCTGTGGCTGAATTCTGAATTCTGGAAAATCAGGTTTTAACATCCTTTGACATCTCTACATTAAGAAAGCGTTAGTATATTTTACCAAAATGACGTTGGCGTGGAAATTTTTTTTACTTAGGTACTTTCTAATCTTGCTTTGGGTGCCTGTCACACAGTGAATCATGCTTTGATCAAGTAGCTGGTTAGTTATGTGCCGTAGCAAAATGGACATAAGCCTAATGCGTTCAGTTTGCAATCAGATACCGGCTGTCAAAATGTGTGCGATACTTATGCTCTGTCACATCATCATCAAAACAGAGAAGAGTGCGTATACACTCCACAGGCCACAGCAGACCACGTTTTAAAATGTTTAAATGATATAAAATAAAAAGACAGAATTAAAATGAAATTTTGTCAACAGAACAGAACTGACTGAAGATCAGAACTGACAGAGATCAGTCAAGTAAAGAAATGACTATGACAAGGCTTGTGTTTAAATGTCATGAGTGACTTTTACTTCAGGTGATGAGAGATCCCGATGTGGATGATGCTGATCGTCAAAGTGAGAACTCATTTCCCTTAGTGTTGTTTTTCAGTCTGTATATTAGTTTATACTTATAGTGGTAGGCAAGACATGTTTCAGTGGAATTGTAATGAAATCTTTATATATGATTTTCTCCCTTATCATGTTTGGGGGTAAGCAGATTTCAAAATGATTTAAGATTTTAAAATGATAGAGATCAAAAATCTGTAGATTTCAGAACTATATACAGTATAGTAGGAAACTTTTTCCCAGGGTGTCACACATAGAGCAATGCTTTGTTGTGAAGAATTTTCTTAAGTGACCTCAAAATTTTTAAATTGCAGTCATAAAAATGATCACATGACTCAGATAAAGCACATTCACTCATCTAATTAGAAACAGAAGGATAGAGTACATTATAAAGAGAGAGAGCTAGAACGAAAGAGGAATAGAGAATGAGAGAGAGATTTTCCACAATTAAACAGGCCTGTATCATGAGCCCGTATGACAGAGCTGCTGCTCTATAATGCAAACGTCAATGTCATTACCTGCCCTCACAAGCGGAAGGAATAGCATTAGAAGGCTGAGGAGAGAAGCCTGTTAAATATAATCAATACAAATCAACAGGAAGGGTTCATTTGTTTACCATGCAATTATATTATGTTCAGGACGAGAATAGTACTTAAAGAAGTGAAAAAGAAAAGCGTATTAAATTGATCTGGACCATGTAGAAGTTTCACATCAGTCACTGTGTTTTTTAATATTTGGCTATGGTGGTTTTGTACACATAGATGCCCTGGTTCCATGATCTCAAAGAGGAACTGAAAGAAACAATGTGGTCTAACCGAGCTTTCTTGTGCTAGTGGAGTAGGAAGACGGAATAAATAACATGTGTTCAGTGAAGAACATGTAGAGGCACTCTTGACATGTACACTGTTTGTTATATAGTGTTCTTAACATTGTTTTTTGTAACTACACAAATATAAAAATAAAAAAATATATTTAAAAAAAATAGTCACATTCTGCTATGTCGGGAACCCTTTCATTTTTCCTCTGTTTTTCTCTTTCTGGCTGTTAAAAGTGTCTTTGTGTATCTTAAGAAAAGGCTCTTTGTTGGCAGTGTTGTGTTCATTTCCTCTCATTAGCACATTTTCCCCCTCGCTCTTTCCCTGGTTTTATTATGCTTGATAATATAAGCCGAGTTTGCAGATGAAAATGAAAATCTGCTGTTTTGCCATCAATAGAATGTTTTGTCAGCTAGTAACATTCAGTTCATAAGTAAGTAAATAACTAGTGTTGCACCAGATGTCACATACTGGGATTATAATTTGGTTAGACTGTACATAGTAATGTTTAGGAATGTTTGCTGTCTGAAGCATGCAAAGTGTCAAGTTAAGCACATTTGAAATATTTCCAGTGGCCATTTAGTGGGTAGGTCATATAATGTCAGTGTTTAGATTTTTTCTTTCTTACCCCACTTTACGATAAGATAAAAAAATCTATATTATATTTAATATACATAAATAAATATATGGAAAATGCTAAAAGAAAAATCTGCCTACCGCTCACACTGAATGAATGATCTTCTGCCTCATATTATGATCATGTGTTATGAGATTAAAAAACAACAACAACAAAACATTGTTTTCGGTGCCTGCAGAATGCCATGATGACGTTTGAGGAGGAGAAGATGCAGATGGCCTGTGATGACCTGCGTACCACAGAGAAGCTGTGTGAGAGTGACAACGCTGGTGTCATCGAGACCATCCGCAATAAAATCAAGAAAAGTGTAAGCGTGCATGTGTGTATATGTATGACTGCAAACTGTAATAGTCATTCAAATAACGCCTCTTTGATTGTATATGTTTGTGACAGTGAGAGAGAGTGAGACAGTGAGTGACGGTGAGAGACAGTGAGAAAGAGAACAAGAGAATGGGGCACCCTGTATTATTCTGTCCATCTGCTCCTTGGGGTTGCCAGATCCATTTTTTGTTCCTCTCTCCAGATGGACTCTCAGACGTCAGGGTTGGCAACAGTGGATCGGCTCCAAAGGCAGATCATAGTGGCTGACTGTCAGGTCTACCTCGCTGTACTCTCCTTCATCAAGCAGGAACTCTCAGGTGTGATCCTGAATTTCTTTTACATTGATTAGGATTGGCTGATTAAAACCGCAGCACTCAGAGATGGTTATTATTCAAGTGCAGTAATTTCAGGACCATGTCTGATGCAAGTTCTTAAACTGTATGTTAATATGTATATGAAAAACACACATTTTGGGATAAAATTCAGTAGTGATAAAGCATACAGAGGGGATTTTGAGGATGAAACAATCTTGGGGATCTTGTTCATTTTCCAATGACAAAGTGAAACAGTGACAATGATGACAGTACTGTAAAAGTTACTCTACTCATCAAATCAATTGCTGAACCACCAAGATGCCATTGTTGGGCTCTTAAGCAAGGACCTTAACCCTCTCTGCTCTGGGGGCGTTGAATCATGTGTAATATTTATACTGACAGAAACAAAATTTCTCAACAATAAACTTGTATATAAAGGGTTCTTAAATTGTCACCAACAATGGCAAGCTGAAAAAATAAGGACATGAATTTAAGTTATCAATACACTAGTATGTCGTAGGATCCTGTTAGTTTGCTGTGTGCTGATACAAAAAAAGTTTAAAAAATAAAAAATGAAAACAGCACATTGTTTCAGATTTCTGGTGCCAAAAGTTCTGGTATTTTTCACAGTGGAAAAATGCTCTTCACTATTTAGCTAAATATTTACACAATTCTGCATTATAATTCTATATTATATATTTTTTGTGTTTGAAATATACTTTGCGAAATCAAATATAATAGGCTGATTGAACTGTAACTGGTGGTACAATTTTAATGGTTATAGCTCATGAATAATTAATTCATGTGCATTATTAGCTTGCAATACTCATTCTTGTTTATATAAGTGTCAGCGATTGTGCGGCAGTAAAATTGCGATGTAGTAAATGTTCTGAGTAATCTGAGAGGGAGACGTTCTTAATGTGTAGGGTGTACTAACAATTTTATATACGTCTGTATATGTATAGTTTATGGGGGCGGGGCTATGTCCTATTTTATTCACTTTAATTTATTATTGCTTGCTTTTTATAATTTGCTATTTCAAAAATGACAGCTACTATATAGTACGAGATCTACAGGGTGTGATCTGCCATAACCTCCTGCTCCATTTCCATGTATTGCAGCATACATTAAAGGAGGCTGGATCCTCCGCAAGGCTTGGAAGATGTACAACAAATGCTACAGTGACATTAGCCAGCTTCAGGAGGCATGTCGCAGGCGTTCCTCTGATCAGGCAAATCACAATACGTCGGTTGCCGAGAGCAGTGGGGGGCTGACGGAGGAGGCACTGGGGCGTCTGAAGGGCTCAGTCAGTTTTGGCTACGGCCTTTTCCATCTCTGCATCTCTATGGTTCCTCCCCACTTACTGAAGATTGTCAACCTGCTGGGATTCCCAGGAGATCGACACCAGGGCCTGGCATCACTCATCTATGCCAGTGAGAGCAGAGACATGAAAGCACCACTGGCCACGTAAGCTGTAGTTATCGAAACAAATTCATTATTAAATTTTTTTATCCTGTTATATATTTATAAACTCTAGTTATTCTGTACCTTCAGCACTGTTGAATTCTTGATCCTTTGCTAATACAGACAGCAGTATGGAAAGCAGCTATGGGCTGTGATCAGGGGAAAGGCCATTATTGGATGCCCATGTCATTACAGACACATTCATTGTGTTATCTTTTGTGATTTTTGTGCCTCTCTCATTCCCATCTTGTCCTCCTCCAGGCTGGCTCTCTTGTGGTACCACACAGTGGTGCAGCCCTTCTTCGCTCTGGATGGCTCTGATTCCCGGGCTGGGCTGCTTGAAGCCAAAACCATCCTGCAGAAGAAAGCAGTAATTTACCCCAACTCCTCTCTCTTTATCTTCTTCAGAGGACGAGTACAGAGGTTAGAGGTGGGTATGTGCAGCCCCAAAAGGCTAACATCTAGACTGCTTCATAGTTAAGTGATAAAGCACATATAAGCAAAAAATGTAAACTGAAAATTTAGAGTAATACTTGTTCTGTTCATATTTTCAACAAAACAATGACTGTCGTGAACATGAATTCCTCAGGTAGGACAACATTTCCTTCAGCCAGCTCCTGCCTTTTCATCATTGTCATCATTGTGTGTTTCATATTCCTCCCACTCCTGAGCCAGACACACCACCCCTGCAGACACACCTTTAAACACAAGCAGTTACCTTTAAGCCTGAAAAAAGGTCAGGGGATAGAAAATGAAGAAGCAAATCATGTTTTTTCTTTGCTGTCAAATGCAATACGATGTAACATAATTTGCAAGAGACAATTCAGCAGGATAAAGAGCTACAAACAGTTAAAAAAAAACAGTTAAAAAACAGTTTCAGCTTCAATTTTTTTTTAAGTGAACGGTTTTGTTCAGTTTTACTAAATGCAACAGCGTTGTTTGGGTTGAATTTTAAATGGGCTGAGTGAACATTACACATTAAAACCATTCAACGTTCTTGTGGTGGTTTTATGCATAATGTTCACTCAGATTCAAGACACAAAAGCTTACTGTGTAACTCTGTATTTTGTACTGATATTAATCAGCTGCACTCAACAAAAAAAAACATGTTTAGTTTGTATGTGTAGCTAGCTAATAACTTGGCTAACCATTAAGCTATCTCGCTAGCTCAGCAGAATAGATAGCTATAAAAAAAAGTTTAAATAATGTTTAAATTATGATTTAATTATTATTCCAATTATTATTATATGGAATGGAGAAAAGCACTATTTTGAGGGAATTGTTAAAGAGTTGAGATAACTTTAACATAAAAAAAACAATAACATTTTTGCGTTTGGGCTTAAATGGTTGACTAACTAATTATTTTCAAAAAATAAACAATTTTGCTTGATCAATTTAATCTGAACTGAAATGTAGAGATACACAATAGGATTTCGAGTCTGAAACCTGACTATTGTGGCACAGGAGTATGAGGAATAGAAGAATCCTGATGAAATCAGATTGCATGGATTGGTTAAAATGAGTGAATATCAATGGAGTGTTTGTCAAGAAATATGTCTGACCTGAGGAAATGACAACTGGATGTACCACAGACAATAATTACAATAATTATATTTATAATAATTATATAATATAGTAAATATACATACACACACATATACAGTACTGTGCAGAAGTCTTAGGCACATGCAAAGAAATGTCGTAGAGCAAAGATGCCTTCAAAAATAATGAAATTAAATGTTTCTACAATTTAAAAAAATACTATAAAGAGCAGTAAACAGTTATAAATGAAACAAAGTCAATATTTGTTGTGACAACCCTTTGCTTTAAAAAAAAATAGTAGTCTCAGGTACAACTTGTGCAGTTCTGTACAGAGATTAACTGGTAAGTTTTACTGAGCATCTTGCAGAACCAGCCACAATTCTTCTGGAGACTTTAACTGTCGCTTTTGAGACTTTGACTATATGCATGTTATATATTTTATTAATTACACTTTTGTTGCAAATCCATTTTTGCTGCCCAGTTACTTACTGGCTGAAAGGAGTCTACACTCACAGAGCACTTTATTAGGAACACCTGTACAGCCAATCGTGTGGCAGCAGTGTAATGCATAAAATCATGCAGATACAGGCCAGCAGCTTCAGGTAATGTTCACATCAGGGAAAAAATGTGATCTCAGTGATTTTGACTGAGGCATGATTGCTGGTGGCAAACAGGTTGGTTTGAGTATTTCTGTAACTGCTGATCTCCTTGGATTGTCATGCACAAGAGTCTCTAGAGTTTACTCAGAATGGTGCAATAAAGAAAAAAACATCCAGTGAGTGTCCAGACTGAAACGGCTTGATGATGAGTGAGGTCAAAGGAGAATAGCCTGACTGGTTCGAGCTGACAGAAAGGCTACAGTAACTCAGATAATCATTCTGTACAATTGTTGTGAGCAGAAAAGCATCTCAGAATGCACAAGACATCGAACCTTGTGGCGGATGGACTGCAACAGCAAAAGACCATGTCAGGTTCCATTTCTGTCGGCCAAGAACAGAAAGCTGAGGCTCCAGTGGGCACAGGCTGATGAATCTCAAATCTAGTGGAGGTGGTGTAAGGTTGTGGGGAATGTTTTCTTGGCACACTTTGGGTCCGTTAATACCAATCAATCCTTGGTTAAATGCCATAGCCTCTCTGAGTATTGTTGCTGACCATGTGCATCCCTTCATGGCCACAATTTACCCATCTTCTAATGGCTACTTCCAGCATGATAATGCACCATGTCACAAAGTAAAAGTCTTCTCAAACTGGTTTTATGAACATGACAATGAGTTCAATGTTCTTCAGTGGCTTTCCCAGTCACTGGATCTGTATCCAATAGAACACCTTTGGGAGGTGGTAGAACGGGAGATTTGCAGCATGCAAGTGATCCTGAAAAAAAAGGTCAACATGGACCAGAATCTGAAAGGAATGTTTCCAACATCTTGTGGAATCCATGCCACGAAGGACTGAGGCTGTTTTGCGAGCAAAGGGAGGCCCTACCCAGTATTAGTATAGTGTTCCTAATAAAGTGCTCAGTGAGTGTATGTCTCAATTCTCATCTAAATTCTGTCTGTTTGAGCTAAGCATAAATCATCCAATTTGTTGCTCACAACAAAACAGCAAGAATGTCCACTAGCCTTTTGCTTTACTATTAGTCCTTTCATTACAATTTAGGGATGTTGATTTAAATACGTTGTGGGCTTTTTTCTCTCTCAGTGCCAGATAAACAGTGCGTTGGCATCTTTCCATGATGCCCTGGAGTTTGCTTCAGACCAAAGAGAGATCCAACATGTGTGTCTCTATGAGATCGGTATGATTCTTGTATATCCATACTGTATATAAAGTCTATGAAGACTGTAATCGTCACATTTCGTTGTAAACATACTGTATACTTTGTGTGTACGTCTCAGGGTGGTGCAGTATGATTGAAATGAACTTTGAAGATGCTTATCAGGCTTTTGAAAGACTAAAAAATGAGTCCAGGTGGTCACAATGCTACTACGCTTACCTAACTGGAGGTATGTTTCATCTTTTGTTCAGTCTGAAGTTTTTGTAAGGAATATGGGGGGCACTTTCGGTGAATTCTCTTATAGGAAAATAATCAATGACAGGGTTGTGTGATGCAGCAGACTTGAAGCAGAATTTCTGTCACCTTCTCAAAGTTGATTATTTTTCCATAAGTTCTTTTATTCAAATATGACACATCATATATTTTCCTGATTTATAGTTATGTTACTTTTCTCTCTTTTGAAGTTCTCTCTTTTGAAGAATAATGGTCTGATCATCAATGTTTTCTATGTCTTCAAAGTATGTGTGGTATCTGATCTGGTCTGGTGTTTCTCTAAAAACAATACAGCTTAAATACAAACATCTTCAGGTACAAGTCCAGGTTATTACCCCCTCGTGAAAGCTAAGCATAGGAGGAGAGCTTGAAAGACGATAAGATATACCAAACGATAAGATATACCAAACACAATATGCCTTCTTAGCACTTCTTCACACAACAAGGTCATAATACATATTCTCAGAATAACATGTTTATGTGTCACAGAGTTAAAATATTGCCAATCATCATGATCATATTGATTTGGGTAAAACTAAAATGAACATAATCAAATAAACAAGGAACACATCCCACAACTGAGAAACCTCAAAGTATAAACTCCTCTGTCCTGAAGACTTTCCTGTAGTGGAAAACGTAAAGTTATAGTTTTACCCATGACTATTACAAAGCGCTACCACTGGAGACTACTTCCATAAATGGTAAATAAGTGTCTCACACAGAAAACTTCATTTAGCTACAATAGCTACATTTACATGCACATCAATATTCCGATATTACTCAGAATTTGGCAGTATTCTAATTAGTATCGAGTCATGTAAACGCCGCAATCTGAAAAAAATTCAGATTAAGACAATATTCTGATTCCCCAAATTCCAATTCCCACCCCTGGAATATGCCTGTTTTAATCGGAAATTTGTTGCATGTAAACACCTTATTCAGAAAATCCACTGAAATGAGATATATGCGCATTCTCAGTCTGCAAGGAATTGTGAGTGCTAACAGATGCTTAGCTGTAGGCTCGGTATTTAGGAATGGCAACCATGTATACAGGAAAATTCCGATGCCTGTACGCATATAAACATCGTATTCGGAATATGGCTGCGAATATAGACCTTAAACAAAATTTAATGTGCATGTAAAAGTAGCCAATGAATACACAATTTAAAATCGGTTTATGTAGAGCATCCACCATGCAAGTTCCTGTGTAAGTTGTTAAAATATAATAGAATAGAATATTAGAACAAGCGCATTAATATAAACCTTGCAACCAGAACTAATGTCAGAGCTGACGGCCAATCAGGATTGACAATAATTATTGACAGTGACATTATATTATAATTTGATTGTGTTTATTTTTATCCCACACCAAGTATGCCAGGGTGCGTCGGATGATTTGGAGGGGGCAAATACTGTTTTCCGAGACGTGCCTAAGCTCTTCAAACGCAAGAACAATCAGATCGAGCAGTTTGCATTCAGGAGGGTGAGTTTGTTACTGCTAATAAACATCATTAGCAAACAGTGAACCTCGTGCTCTTGGTATCTCTCTTCACTTCTCTTTTTCTCTGATTTTTACAGGCAGAGCGATTGAGGAAGCTGGGTGCCACACAGGAGCTGTGCATTCTGGGAGTTGTAGAGGTGCTCTACCTGTGGAAGGCCCTTGCAAATTGCTCATCCTCCAAACTGCAGCTCATGAGCCAAGGTGAGATAAAGTGTGCCCTTTTTTGGTCCCTCTGGTTTTGTGTAGAACCCTACAACAGAGTGTTTTCCTATTAAAAAGGGTTCCAAATAAGGACTTTTTAGGAGTCCAAGAGCCCTTAACTCTCAAATGAACCCCTCAAAGAACCATTTCTAAGAGTATAATGTGGATTAGACCTCATATCAGTGCCTTGACTTTGGTTCTTAAAAAGGTTTGCAGGCAGCACTGTTGGAGGAAAAGACCAGTGATCTAGAATGATCTAGAATAATTTTCGTCTAATGACAGCAAGATTTTAGACATCTTTAGACAGATTGACTTTACCACTGCATTTGGTAAACTGGCTCTTTACCCAACATGATCTTTGCAGGAACATAGTAAATAAATAAAACCAGTTCCACAATGTTTCGTTGATGTCTTTTTGGCTGTTAGCCACAGCTGACATCTGACATTTTTCCCAGACTGCCACAGAAATACTTGACATGTTGAACATTTTTATTGCTTCTGTTTACATTAAAGAAACATTGACAATTTCTGTTGTTTTGAAAAGGAAATTGCATCAGGTCACAATGCCTACTTGGCAAATCCGACTCCTTAAATCTATAGGTTTGTTCACTCTGTCCCTCAGCTCTTTAAGGGTCATCTAATTGCAATCATGCATAAGTGGAATTGCCCTTAAAATGGCAACAGATCTTCATTTATGATGAAATGGTGAGGGGATGTCAACTAGGGCATATTAAAAACAGTATTGAAGCACAGTCCAGCACTCACAGGCCTACTTCAATGCCTGCAGATAGATATAACTAAGGAAGAAAGGATGGATTCAGCAGGTGTGTGATGTTGCTTTGGTTTTGCCTGGCTTTGCCTTCTTTGTCTTGTACTAACATCTCAGCTTCTTTCTTCTCTCAGTGCTGCAGGGTCTGGATGATCCATCGTGCCAGGGATTAAAACACCTGCTTCTCGGTGCTATACAGAAGTGTCTCGGAAACATTAAAGATGCTGTCCAGGTTTGTTTCTTATCAATTTTAAATCCATATGCTTGGAAGTCTGCCATCCTGTAAAACTCCCAATCTAACACAGCTGAAACAGTATTCAGATAGTACCGAGGATCTTTATTAGTTAGATCAGGTGTGTAAGATTGGAACTAGAACAGCTTAGAATAATGCAGAACATATGTCTGTGAAAGTGTGGCGGCTGTTTGCAGTCTGATTAACGTACTCCGTGTTTATATTGTCGCTCAACCATACAGTCATACCAGATGGCAGCCAGGGATGAGCTGGGCCGACTGAACAACTCTTACGTGCAGCCGTACGCCTACTACGAGCTTGGATGTGTATTATTGGCTAAACCTGAGGTACGATTTTAAACCTGAGGAAAACCAGCATATAGAATTGATTCATTTTGTGAGATTCTAAATGATCTCTTATGTTTGTATCAAGATACCTGTAGCGTGATGTCCTTGGAACATTTTTTTTTAAAAATGTTATGTAATTTCTGTCCTGAATTTACATATAAGAGCATAGATTATAAAATGTATAAAAAAAGTGTATAAAAGTATAAGCCATAAAGAGGAGAGTAATCCAAGCGATTCATCAAGATGAACGTCACAATGGCGATTATTGTTGTAGTCCTTTTGTAAGCAATAAATTTAAACAGTTTTCATATACTTTTCATAATTGCATTTGAATAAAGTGTATATTATTTGATCCATTTAAAAGACTTTGCTACCGTGCATCTGCCTAGATAATCTATTACTACATTTCATGCCATATAATGTTTAAATTATATATTCTATGCATTAATTAAACCCTGCCACAAATATGATATAACAAATGTGTCGGCAGCATCGTAAATTACAGTAAATAATTCTCATTTTTCTGTTTACTTGTAGACTTTGAGTAAAGGAAGGTCATTGCTGCTTCAGGCAAAGGTAAGAAATATGTACACATTAGCTTAGCATAGTGTTTTACAGCATACACACAAACAGCCTGTAATGTAGAGGAACCAGAGGGGGTTCAGTATAAGGAGTCTTTTAACAGAGGCTTTTTGGGGTTTTCCACAAAATTATTGTGGAAGTCAGAGCCAGGCATGATGCAGACAGACAAATCAATTTTCATGATCCAAGGGATTAGCACCAGTTTTATACTTCTATATTTCTGTGGTTTCAGTTTGTAATTTTTTACTGTCTTAATTGTTTATGTAATGACAGGTCACGATGATGTGTTCCTGGAGCACTCACAAGTCAGTGTTGTCTCGATTCTGTCCTACATAGTGCTCAATAGAGAGCGATCTATATAGAGAACGAGTGAGTGAGGGAGTGTTTTTGGACACAGCGAAGGTCAGGAAATAAACAGGAAGCAAAGCAAGGGCAAACATAAGGATTCTGTGATAGAATCTCTGTGAACTGAGGCTCTGACCAGGTGAGAAGCACAACCTGCGACTGTCAATAGAGGAGGTGCTTAGACTGACACAGTGGAAAGATCACGGCTGAAGATCGATATTAATAGATCTTAGAAATCAATATTAAAAGATCAATTATTGTTAAAGCCCTTGGATGGGGTCAAAGCACAGGCAAATCAATTCTCAAAATCCAAACTGCCTGACAAATGTCAGAACAGAATATATCAGACACTACAACTACAACAAGAGAAACATGATTTAAGGACTCGGACATACAGATGGAGTTCACAAAATGAAACAAAATGGCAGCTGTATTCCAAAAGTTCCCCTAGGACATAGTGGAAAAAGTGGAGGATCTGCAGGCTGAAACACCTTGTTGATGAAAGAGATCAGAGGAGAATGATCAGACTATAGTAACTCAAATAAGCACTCTTTACAATTGTGCTGAGCAGAAAAGCACAGGCTCAGCAAAACTGGACGGCTGAAAACTGGAAAAAGACCAGGTGATTTTTTTTTTTTTGTAATCTTCAACTGTTCAATTTGTGTGAGTCTCTACCCATGATAGTCTCAGATTCCTGTTCTTGGCTGACAGGAGTGGAATCCAATGTGATCTTCTTCTGTTTTAGTTCATCCACCTCAAGGTTCAATGTTCTGTGCAAACTGAGTTGCTTTTCTGCTCACCATGGTTGTAAATTGAGTAAATTTGACTGATTATATAAGTTACATTAACCTTCCTTGCTTCCTCTTATCAACAAGGCATTTCCACAAACAGAACTGTTGCTCACTCAGTGTTTTTTGTTTTTCACACCATTCTGTGTAAACTCTAGAGTCTGTTGTGTGTGTGTGAAAATCCCAGGAGATTAGTAGTTTATGAAATACTCAAACCAGCCATTTGGCACCAACAGCCATGCCACGATCAAAGTCACAGAGATCACCCTTTTTTTTCCCCTCATTCTGACATTTGATGTGAACATAACCTGAAGCTCTTGACCTGTATCTGCATTATTTTTTGCATTGTACTGCTGCCACATCATTGGCTGACTGGATAACTGCATGAATGTGCAGGTGTACGGGTGTTCCTAATAAAGTGGGCAATGAGGGTATATAGCTGTTTTCACTTCACTAAGTTCACTTCACTGTAGAGAGAGCTGAAGTAGTGAGTGTGTGTATGTTTGCAGGAGAACTGTGCAGGATATGACTTTGAGAACAGACTGCACGTGCGAATCCACACGGCCCTCGCCTCTGTGAAGGAAGTGGTCCCTCTGTGACCTCAACCGACCCAGGAAGTGCATTATACAGGGACCAGTCCTGTTTGGCACCTTTTAAAATGCGAGCCATTAAAATGTTTTTTTTTTTCTCTCTCTTTTCTTTTTTTTTAGTGGAAACCAAAATGATGACAAATTATTTTCTAGTTGGCTATAGTGTTTCTTGTTTTCATGTAGTAGATTATGCTTAAAATAGAGTATATGGCCACAGTTTAGAGTTCACTTAAAGGTAGCTGACCCATTACACTGATGAATGTTTCTGTTTCTGAATGTTTTGTCTTTTCTGGCTTTCAATATGTGTTGGGTTTTAGAACATCTTGGAAAGGTGTCAGAAACTTTTCTGAATTTGGGTGGCTTTATCTTTTTAAAATTTATGATAATTTAAGATCTGAGTGTCATGAGAATAATACTAGATTAACACTACCTACCTAACACTACCTAACACTATTACTATATTTACACACACATTAGTGTCAGAGGATGGCAGTATTCTGACTTAAGCCTCTATCACATTGCAAATGTTTCTCTAATAAGCATATTCCCACTGAATGAAAGAGAGTTTACCCATTAACTTTGCATTTTACATTATCTGCATATGATCTATAGTAACAACTAATAAATTGTTTAATATGTTTTAATGCCCAGATAACTACTAAAATGGCTCAAGAGCAATACTTCATCTTTACTTTATAGTTACTGGGATTTATGAATATGGATGAAGGTCTCCGTGTTCATCTGCCAAGCCAAATAGCTCAGAAGCTAGTTGCCTGCTAGTAAACAATCTCACATTTCTCAAGAGGGATTTCAGTGTCGCAGACCCATACGTATATTCTTAATAATTTTCAGCTGGTTATCTGAGCATGCAGGTTCTGCAATTTAAAAAATCCTGTTTCCTCTGAAAATCAGCATGTCAGATCCCACAGGTTTAAAGCCAGCAACCCTTACACTCAGCAAATTACTTTTACTAGTTTAGAAGTAAATTTAAATTGGAAAAGTGTAGATTTAGCATTGTGTTCACAAATTTGAACCAAACACCAATCTATAGTATCAAAATTGACCATCCAAGAAGAGTTAACCATTTAAAATTACATTTTTGAGTTTAGGGATATTCAGCAGTATTCAACTAAAATTTGTGAAGGTTCAGCTGTATAAAATTGCTTACAAAGGTGCAGATAAGCGACTAACATGACTGAATGACAACAGTTACCTTTTAATGCTTAACCGTTAATGATTAGTTTATGGATATAAATAAGGCAATTTCAAGTCATTATGTTTTCACAGTGGCGCGTCACGTTACCATTTTAACTAGTGCTATGGGTTCGGAACAGATGAGATGTATGTATTTTGAAGTAAAGAGTAAATGCATACTTTATCCAATCATCTTTAAACATTCTGTTTGCCTCATGAAGTCATGTAGTCACTTCACTAATCAGACAAGAGTGGGTAAATGAAACTGGAGTCACTGAACCACGGCCAGTTTTTTTTTTTTTGCTGAAACACTTTGCTGAGTCAAGCCTTTGACGATTCCTGCTTTACAGCCTTTCTGATAAGTTTACAGACATAAACCTGTCAGACATTGCTAACTCAGCAACACTTCACTAATTAATGTTTTTTTTCGGTGATCAAATGCACCAAGTGATACTTGTTGCATGTGTTGTCTAGGGTTAGTTATGCAGTTAAATAGTCTAAAATCTGTAATCCTATTAATTTCCCATCACTCCATCACAAGTTTGAGATGTGCAAAAATTAGAATTTCTATCTGAGTCAGTTTGCCACTGTCAGTGCAGGAGAGGGAGACCATGATCCCAAAATCAGCTGTGATTATTCAGGGAAATTATCACCCATGGGTAGTGTCATTTAATCAGGCATATTAATTGTCTTGGTCTTGATCATGAGGCATACAGTAAGATACATAATAAAAATATAACCTTCTTCAGAATATTGACCGTATTTAAATGATTCAGTGCATGAAAAGAGAGATATCACTAAATCAGACTGCTATCTAACCTTTTAAAATTGTCCTTAATATTTTGATAAATCCACTACAACTACAGCTAATATGCATTATACTGATAGAACCACCTGGTTTCACTGCTGTTGCTTTTGGATGTTTAAGATTGTTCATAGCACCTGGTGAAAGTGTTTGTAATAGTTAGCTTTTGTTGTTATATCATTACTAATGGTGACATTAAGACATTATGTACATTTACTTAAATTTCTGCACTGCTATAGAGTTCTCAAATTGTGGTGGGGTTCATGACATACAGCCAGGGGGCAGTTATTTTATTCCTTTTTTTAACAAGGGTAGAGAGGTAGAAATCCACATAGACTATTATCAAAGATGTTATTCAGTTATGAGCCTAATTAACTGGCCACTTTTTTAAGCTACCTTACATAAAAACATAATGTCAACTCAAATCTAAATACTATTTTAGTCAAACTATAAAAGAGCTGTTAATAATGGTTTGATTGATTGATCGATTGATTGATTGATTGAGGTATCTAATGTGCTTGATATTTCAATGATAGGATTACACTCATAAAATACCTCATTTCTGCAGTGACATTATTTTTTACACTGGAAAGACTCCCTGGCTGAAAAAGATGAGAGAACCCTTGCTCTAGAGATCTATACAGGTTTCTTTAACATTTCTGAACCTCTTAAACTCATTTAAAAGCTGCTATTATACATTAAGATGATTTAGTCTGGTTTGTTAGATGACATACTGTTGAAGCGTTAGATAATCAGCCTGTTACTCCACTCCAGTTGCATGAGTAATAATCGCTGCATATGCTGCCTAGACTGAAACACTACAATTATATTCATATGGTTAAATATGTTCCGATAGATTTCCTCATAGTGTTCCAGTGAAGTTTATTTCCACTAAAACATATCATCCTCAACTTATCCCAGTTTTCTGAAGACATTTCTCAGCTAGATAGAGGGTTAGAGCTAAACTTTACATGAAGGATGATCTCTACACTCACACTGGTTTTGACCACTGATACATCTACCTTGTTTATACTTTTAGAAAATAGGTCAAATCTGGAACCCTAATGGGTTCCTTGGTTGTCCCTCTGGGGGTTTTAAAGGTTCTATGTAAATGCTACAACAGAGAGTTTCCTATCAGGCTTGCAATCTAGAACATTTTTAGAAGGCTAAGAACCCTTAAATATCCAAACAACCCTTGAAGAGCCATTTTTCTAAGAGTGTAGGATGCTATATATGCCTCTTTAACTATTTCTCACTTCTTTTTCATTTCATCTATTACAAAAAAAATTTTTAATTCAATTTCAAAGGTGACGGTACAGGTATATTTAAGTTTCCCAAAGTACAAATACATGCTCCCAAAGGTACAAATTGTACCTTATGTACCTTAATGAAATTCTTTTGTAATTATGATCCTGAAACTAAAGACACAAAAGACATACCTTGCAAGTGACGAGCACTTGTACCCCAAAACTGAGACTGCTCACTTTTTAGGCTGTACTTTGATCTTGTTTCTGTGCTAATGACTTGTGTTTCTTTGAGCAAGGTTTTGTTTCATTCACCATCATTTGCATTTTGAAATATGGAGGAGGAAGTGTGATTTTTTTTCCCCTTCTTCTTCGACAGTGCTTACATTCAAATATGGCAAATATGTACATTTCAAGTATTTTGATCTTGTGCAAAATAAGTCAGAATCTCACATCTGTACTGATAATTTGTGTGATTTACTGTTAAGTGCCCAGGTATTGTGTTACTATGTTAATCTTATATGCATAACCATAACTAACATTCTGTACTGTAATGTCACTGAGACAGTGAAGTGTGTATGAGTGGCATTTCTGCCAGTTGTCCCTGAATTAAAATGTGTTCTTAATACCTTTACACATCATGGTCATCAACTTTGTAACATCTATAACTTTGATTTCTCTCAGAATCTGAGAATGTACTAGCTACTGCATGTAGGGTTCAGAACCAAACCAGCTTTCATGCCACAGGCTCATATGTCACTAAAAAAAGGGATTAAGCAGGTGCTTGGAACAACTGTACAGCAAAAAGTTTGAAATGTCACTGCTGTTATTAAACATTCAAATTCAGCATTAAAGACTTTTATCTCTTTTACATTCCACATACGACTCTACCATATTCCCATATTTTCTATATATTTAAAACATATTTCTGAAAGTTCTTGTAAATGTCTATTTTGGAACTATGTCAGAGATATTCAAAATCCAGCAATAGAAATTCTGGGCCATAGATGCAGTAGAGGAATCAGATTTTGGGGCTTTGTCCATCAAGTCTTCAGAGTCTCAGGGGTTAACGATTCACATCAGAAAGAACTCAGCATTGTTACAGGAACTGTATATCTTGTCTGTGTTTTCTTCCTTAAACTGGATGAAATGTAAAAATACAACAAATAAATTAATAAGAACAAATGCATGTTATCCTGTCAATTTATTCCAACACCTGATTACTGTCATAAATTCGGCCATTCAGCCTGTGCTTTCAAATCACACTGTTTTGCTTCTGGTTGGTATAATAGGAAAGACATTTTTAGTAATTAAGCAGCAGAATTGGTCAATCATTAATATGTGGGCATCATAATTATTGATAACAATGTTACCATGAGGCTACTGCACTGAGAAGCAAGGAATATGCTATAAAAACATGCATAGCTACAGTGATACTGGATGTAGAACTAAACACCCTGGACAAAAAAAATTACCCACCACTTGCAGTGCCTTATTGTACAGTTTCAATAGACTGTGCACCTAGATTAATATAATTTAGCAAAAACTGAATACACACACAATCACCAACCACTTTATTAGGAACACCAATACGAATACAGGGTAGGACTCCCCTTTGCTCTCAGAACAGCCCAAAATCTTGAAAAAAAAAAAATCATGGCATGGATTGCACAAGGAGGGGCACAGCGGCTTATCAAATCCCGTCTCCGTCCTGTGTGCGCAGAGCTTGCATATTCTCCCTGTGTTTCTGGGGTTTCCTCTGGGTACTTTGGTTTCCTCCCCAGTCCAAAGACATGCGGTGAAGGCTGACTGTCGGTAGTGTGTGAATGGGTATGTGAGTGTGTGTGATTGTACCCTGCGATGGATTGGCACCCTGCCTTGTGCCCCAAGTTCCCTGGGATAGGCTGCAGGCTCCCCAGCGACCCTGTGTACTGTAAGCAGTACAGAAAATGGATGAATGGATGGATTGCACAACATGATAGAAACATTCCTTTATGATTCTGGTCCATGTTGACATAAGTGCATCACATAATTGCTTCAGATTTGTCAGCTCTGACTCACCTATTGTACCACATCCCGAAGGTGCTCTATTGGAGTCAGATTTGATGACTGAGGAGGTCACTGAATTACACTGAACTCATTGTCATGTTTATGGAACCAGTTTGAGACGACTTGTGCTTTGTAAAATGGAACATTATTATGCTGAAAATATTAAGCCATTATAAAATTCTATTAAATTTTATTTATATAGTGCTTTTAACAGTGAATACTGTCACACTGCAGGCTTACAGAAAACTGGATATAAATTTAGATTGTGTGTGTGTGTCTGTGTGTGTGTGTGTGTGTGTCCTGATCAGGGCTGCTGTGGATCAGGAGCCAATCATGGTAACACTGGGTGCAATAATAAGAAGAAGAAGAAGAAGAAGCTCTTTATAAATAATAATAATAATAATAATAATAATACTTTATAAAACGCTTTAGTGAAGACTTTATCTAAGATATTTTCAGGATGGTTTTCAGGAGCTGTGCTGCTCGCTGGTTTGATTGGATTGTTACTCAGTTAATTATGACGTAACCTGTCTATTATGACGCAACAGTGTTTTCCCTTAGAACGTTATCACTCTAGTCATTTTTGGTCAAGCGTCTATTCTAACGCTTTACTGCGGTGATTAATACAATTCTGCTTTCTGAGACACTTATGGCTGATAAAAGTGAAACGTGTGACCCATGGCCGACGGTGATATTGCCCTATGGCCTGAAGACGTTGCTGGAATGCATGAGCAGGGCGCTTTTAATCGAGCGAGCGGAAAACATCCGCCGGTTCTTCGCTGATTACACGGCTGAGCTGCTCGTGTACAGAAACCGTGAGTTGTTGAACTGTTTGTTTTTCTCCACTAGGCAGAACTTTCAGCACTTTACACGAACAGCAGCATTCGTGCTGTCAGATTATCTTCAGGTTGTAACGTTAGTGGGATTCGGATGGCTGGTGTGTGAAGGAAAGCTTTCTTTGTGGCTTTGTGGTAACTGCAGCATGTACAACCACAACATGTAACTTTCTTCAGTGAGAGTTAGCGAGCAGCTTGTCCCGCGACGGGACAGACACTGCTAATGTTGACCGGATGTTGGACAAGTCTTTAAATGGCCTGAGACTTAGAATTGAACAGGAGGGCAGAGCCTCAGTCTGTACAGTAAGGCTGACTGACTGACAGACAGCTGTGCTCCCCCTCCCCCTTTTACTAACCTCCAGCTGCCGTGGCCATGTACATAGTCTGGACTCCATTTTCCCGTTTATGCGTTTGGCGGAAATTGGGCTGTAAGTGAATAAAATAATAATGAACAGAAGATACTTAACCCATAAACTATTAGTTATACTCCATACGCTAAATATACTCACTGGACGCTTTATTAGGAACACCTGTACACCTATTCATTCATGCAATTATCTAATCAGCCAATCATGTGGCAGCAGTGCAATGCATAAAATCATGCAGATGCAAGCCAGCAGCTTCAGATGATGTTCACAACAACCATCAGAATGGGGAAAGTGGTCTTCCCCGTCACCAGAATCCAGTAGAGCATCTTTGGGATGCGGTAGAACTGGAGATTTGCAGCATGAAAGTGCACCTAAAAAATCTGCAGGAATTGCATGAAGCAGTCATGTCAACATGGACGAGAATCTCAAATGAATGTTTCCAACATCTTGTAGAATCCATGCCACGAAGAATTGAGGCAAACGGATGCCGTACCCAGTATTAGTATTACTAATAAAGCGCTCTGTGAGTGTATACTCATAAAAACAGATAATGTCCCCTTACAAAGATGTGTGAGTAAAAGAAATATAGACATGTTTTCCTTAAATGGCCGTCCTTTATTGTAATAAATAAAAACATACAATCATTTCTGTTGTATTTGACAATAATAAAAAAAAAACGTAAGTTAACATGAACAATCTCCCTGGTTTTGATTCCTCAGAAAACCCATCACTGGACCTGAAAGAAGTCATGATTAGATTTCAAACCAGGAGAGGTGAGTTTCATGACAAGACATATTTGAAAAATGTATTCCTGATTTCTTCATAATTTTTTAAAAACAATTAATCTTATTAAAACCAAAGTAGAGCTTTAACAGAATAAAGAGAAATTCATTTTTAAAAAATCTTTCTGGATTCTCAGAAGCAGTCTTAAAAAGATCATCTAAGAAGACGAAGTGTATGAAGAGTGATGAAGCTAGAGATATAGGAAAGGAAAGTGAGAAGTTTTCCCTCTTCTCAACCAGTCAAGGTAAGAGCTAAGATAGTACTGTTCAAGATAAATTAAAGAACTGTATATTGTTTATTTATACATCAAGAAGAGTTTCAAAATCATTTAATCATGGATATTGGTGATATTATGGTTGTTTCTGCATGTGTAAGGTTAAACTTTTTTCAATATTATAATGGTTGTGGACCACACACCAGTCTGGTCTATAACTATGAACCTTCTCTGTTTGTGGAACAAAGAGAAACTGCTGAATTGCTCCAGATTTTCAGAGCATATTGCTGTATTATCAAACATCAGCATGGTTAAGGATATATCCTCTCCTATCACTGCAGTTAAACATCTATCTGTGCTGCCATCACTACCCAAGAGAAGATCAGCAGCAGCTTCAAAAATCAGAGCACTACAGGAAGTTCCACTGGACAAAGATACATTTCACAGACAGATAGCTTTATTGAACTTAGTGGTGCTTATTATAGTGACTAGTGGCTGTAAATAGACAATAATCACAGACAAAATGCCATCAGTTACCAATACCTAACAAGTGACCAAGTAAAAGGAGCAACAGGCAGTACTAATGCTCAATGATTGTTTTTCAGAAGATGCTTTACTGAGCAATGAAGAATCATCAAATGGTGAAGACAGAACTCACTCCAGTGAAGTCAGTCTCACACTGCCTGAATGTGTTCCTGATGTCGAGCTCCTATGGGAAACACCACTGGGCGAAGGTAAATTACAAAGAAGGACAGTTTGATGAAATAAGTCTAATGGCTTAGTAATATAGTTTCTGTACTCAGTTATTGATATTAGTGTGAGAATAATTCGTTTTACTAAGCACATCTTCATAACACAATAGTATATACTGAATAAAACTTCAATTGAATTGTAAAGATAATTTGCAGAGCAATATTTGCTTACGGATCATGTTCTATCATGCCAAGAGCACAATCAGAATTGTCAATGGCTGAATCCAAAATATTCCCCTACTGCTAATATACACTCACAGTCCACTTTATGAGAGACACCTATACACCTGCACATTCATGCAGTTATCTATCAGCAAATCATGTGGCAGCAGTGCCATGCAAAAAAAACAATAATAAAAAATCATACAGATACAGGTCAAGAGCTCCAGTAAATGTTCACATCAAACATCAGAATGAGGAAAAAATGTGATCTCTGTGACTTTAACCGTGGCATGGTTTTTGGTGCCATGGGCTGGTTTGAGTATTTCAGAAACTGCTGATCTGCTGGGATTTTCACACACAACAGTCTCTAGAGTTTACGCAAAATAGTGCGAAAAACAAAAAGCATCCTGTGAGTGTAGGGTCTGCAGGCTGAAACACTTTGTTGATGAGAGAGATGAGAGGAGAATGACCAGACTGGTCTGAGCTGACAGGAAGTCTATAGTAACTCAAATAAGCACTCTTTACAACCATGGTAAACAGAAAAGCATCTCAGAATCCACAACACCTCAGACCTTGAGGTGGACGGGCTACAACAGCAGAAGACCACATCAGTTTCCACTCCCGTAAGCCAAGAACAAGAATCTGAGACTATCATGGGCACAGACTCACCAAAACTGGACAGTGACAGGGACATGTCTTGCACCTTTTTACTCAAACCGGAATGCTGCGCAAAATGTTGCTTTTTCTCTCTCAACAGACATAACATTAGAAATGTTGGAGGGGTTAGACAATGAAACATGTATTATCTTTGGTAACACATACAGTATATTGTGATCATTCTATCTCATTAAACCAATACAAATATTTTATCATCACCTAATGAATCAGTGAAGAAACACACACTTTCCCACACTTTTTTACACCTAATACATAACACTGTATTAACATTTAAAAAAATAAGTCATATAAACAACCCTTAAGTGTTCTTCTGCTGGGAAAAAAACCCCCTGAATGATTCTGTGTAGAAACAGAGGCTTTCCCTATCAAATGGATATCAAACGAACACTTTTAGGAATCAAAGAAAGTAGAGAAAGAACCCCTTGGAGAAAACGTTTTCTAAGAGTACACAAAGACAGTTTCGTATTCTGTCATTATTTCTTGCTGAATGTAATTTCTGTGCTCTACATTTTTAGACATTTAAAAAGATTGTCAAGTGGTTGAGATTCACACAGTAATTTGTGGTTTCACATTGTGCTCTTTCAAGATAAACTGCTACTGACTGAGCACATTAAGTGACAAAACACAGTTTTAGAACACATACCTGTATCACCAACCTACAGCAAGGTTATGTCTATATCCTCTCCTGTCAATGGCACAAATTCCACAACAACATACAGGAAGTCACATTCACTAGCGTCACACCAGTGAAGGAGCACAGAAGTGCTGGGTGATCCTTTTAATTTTGTCATCTTCTGCATCATCTTTTTCCAGACAAGTATCTTGCCAATGAACAAACTTCAAAGAGAGGATCTTCTGAGGAGATTGAGACTGAAACGAGAACAACGTTGCCTTCAAAGAGACTGTCACCATCATCATCACCATCACCATCTTATCAAAGTAAGTGAAAGCTTCTAAGCATAAATGTATCCAACTGGGCAAATACACTGATGCTGAGAACATGCACTGGTTGACTAAGAGATATTTTCTAAGCTGCATTCCTTTCCGTGTGCAGGAAGCCCTTCCCCTCTAGAGTCTCTCTCAGATGATTACGGAAAAGGTATGGGTACTGTTTCCACAGGATGAAGATGTTTCAGTAGTTTGGCTCATTGGCAAAAAATTACGCATTTACCATTTGTGCATTTATTATAGCAAAAGCACTCTACATGGATAAGGAAATGAGGAAGCTGTCACAACATTCAAGCAGAATGTCTTCTAAGGCTCCAGAGAAGATTCTTCCTCCCATGAATAAGATTTCAGCAATGTCCTCTGCACCTGGAAAGCCATGCCGTTTGCTACCCAAAAGACAGACAGCAGCAAAAGAATCATTTCTAGGAAGGGCAGAGAATGTAACTGTAACAAAATCAGGAAGGTCAAAGGAGGAAGTAAAATTGCCTCCAATACCATCATCATACAGAGGAAGGCCAGACAGTCACGATCTGAGAAAACCAGGACCACTGAGGTCAATTGAGAAAGTAACATTTCTCCCTCAAATAGGTAATACACAATTTTAAATACACACAGTCAATAAACCATGTAATGTCAGACGTTTTACATCATTTATATATATGACATTCACTGTTTCCTCCTTTGGATTTTTAGGTACTAAATCACAGACACCAGGACTAATCCAGGCTATCAGAGCCAGCTCAACATCTTCAGAGGAGGAAGAGGACACCAAAAACGACATCTGGACATTATACCATCTTCCACACAGGAGGGAAGAGGGAATATTATCTACCACAGTCCTCTCGCAGCCACAGTACCGAAACGGGGCGACAATCCAGACCATCAGACCTGGCTATGTTCTAGTCGCGGCATGTCCAACCACCGGATCACCGATTGATCAGAAACGTATCCGCGGCTGTCGTTACCGAGTCAGTACACTCAGTTCTGGGCAGAGGGTTACTGGAGTCGACCAAGATTATATGGTGATCAGACCGCCTCCTTATCAACGTAACAATATTTAGCCCTGAGGAAAAGAACACTTACAGTGGATATAAAAAGTCTACACACTTCTGTTAAAATGTCAGGTTTTATGAACTAAAAGTATGAAACTAAGATAAATCATGTTAGATCTTTTCCCACCTTTAATGTGAAATTGCAAAGTGTACAAATAAAGTGAAAAACGGAAAATAAAATATAAAATTTAGGGTGCACACCCTAAACTAATAATTTTTTGAAGCGTCTTTTGATTTTATTAGACACTCAGTCTTTTTGGGTCAGAGTCTATCAGCATGGCACGTCTTGACTTATTTTCCCACTCTTTCTTGCAAACACATTCTAGAACCATCATATTGTAAAGGCATCTCCTGTGCACAGCCCGCTTCAGGTCACCCCACAGATTTTTAGTTGGATTCAGGTCTGGGCTCTAGCTAGACCATTCAAAAACATTGATCTTCTTTTGGTTAAGACATTCCTTTGTTGATTTGGATGTATGCTTTGGGTCATTGTCATGCTGAAAGGTAAAATTCCTTTTCATCTTCAGCTTACTAGCAGATGTTTTCTACTAAAATCGACTGGTATTTGTAGCTATTCTTGATTCCCTCCACCTTGATAAAAGCCCCAGTTCTGGCTGAAGAAAAGCAGCCCTAAAGCATGATGCTGCCACCACCATGCTGCACCATGAGTATGGTGTTCTTTTAGTGATGTAATTTTTTTTTCACCTTTTAGAATTTTGAATTATTGTAATTGGTCTCATCAGACCATAACACATTTTGCTGCATGGTTTGGGGTGATTTAGTTGAGTTTGAATGTTTTTTTGTGAGAAAGGGCTTCCAATTAGCCACCCTACCCCATAACCCAGACATGTGAAGAATTCGAGAGATTGTTGTCACATGCAGAGAGTAAGCAGTACTTGTCAGATATTCCTGTAGCTCCATTAATGTTGCCGTTGGTCTCTTGACAGCCTCCCTGGTAAGTTTTTGTCTTGTCCTTTTATAAATTTTGGAGGGACGTCCTGTTGTTGGTAATGTCACTGTGTTGCCCCATTTTCTCAACTTCCATTTTGGAAATTCTTTATACCCCTCTCCTGATTGATACCTTTCGAAGAGAGATACTGTACAGGCTTTGTAAGCTCTTTGCGGACCATGGCTTCAGGAGTCGAATGAAACCAAGAAAATCAACCCAGAACTCAAGAAAATTCTGCAGAAACAGCTGATCTTTATTTGGGGTTAATCAGAATCATTTCATTTGTTTTTATTTTTCCCTAAAATGTTTCTGATTTTTTTTTTCACTTAATTTTTATATGTTGTAATTTCACAATGAGGGTGAAAAAAGTTGACATGATTTATCTTGGTTTAATTTTTTTCTTCACAAAACCTGCCATTTTAACAGGGGTGTTTAGACTTTTTATATCCATTGTAGCAATATTAAATCAAATCGCGTTTTATTGATCACACACACCCATACACAGTAGGGAGTGCAGTGAAATGCTGTCTGTGACATAAAAATAAAATTTACATAAACTAGAATTTACTTGTATACGATTAGAAAACTAAAAATATAAGGGATATAAAAAGATAGATGGCAGCAACAGTATGGATTATATTTGGAATAAAGTGCAGATATGTGCAGTTGTATGTGCAATACAATGCTCTGCAACATCGGGCCGAGGTAGTGGCAGTGAAATTGCTAACATAAATAATAAATAAATACTTATAAATATGGGGTAATATGGGTATTAACAGGAATGTAGGGGGTGTGAGTGTTGTGCAAGCAAAAATATGTGCAAGGAACATGGATTTTGGAGATAT
Organism: Pangasius sanitwongsei; assembly: GCA_037576675.1. Classification (NCBI taxonomy): domain Eukaryota; kingdom Metazoa; phylum Chordata; class Actinopteri; order Siluriformes; family Pangasiidae; genus Pangasius; species Pangasius sanitwongsei. The sequence goes on along the minus strand of CM075013.1, from coordinate 14,130,419 downwards.
TTACAGTGCAAGAACAACAGATGCTTCAATATTTTCCCTGTTGTGTATGGCACATGGTTCTGCTCATGTATTTAGCCCATTGTCCTGATAGAGAATTTTCTAATATCAGCACATCTTATTGAATTTATCTACAAATTAATAAAAGGTTGAAGTTTTTTATCCATCAACGTCACTCTGAAACCATCTGATGTGCCATGATAGGTAGACTGACAGTGCAGTCAGCCACTTTTAATGCCATCTTGTTTGAAACTCTACAAGCTACCTTGGTGTACTAATCAACAATTACACAAATATACTGATTGCCATCCATCGCTTTGAATGATTGGTTCAAATCCAAAGATCAAATGGAAATTATTTTTAAAATGATATCTTGAAAACCAAATGAAATTAATTAGACTTCCCCTTATTGATCACTCTGCTGAGTTGGCATTGTGTGTACTGTAAAATCTATTGTACAAATCTACCCTGTACTGTGGAATCTATTGTCCAAATAAAAAACTTTACCACATTAAGACACCCTAATAGTTGTATAGAAAATGTTCAAGGAAAACTGCATGCTGCACTACACACACTGGACAAAGTGCAATATAGTTGTCAGTAGAATTTTTTTACTAGATAGACTAATTAGCATAGACAGACAACAGGCAATCTTATCAGAATCAGGAAGATACGTCTATGTGGAAACACTGTAGAAACCAAGCTAAATAAAGTGCATGGCAATGCCATCATATAACTCTTCTGTGAGGTTTAACACATCACCTCACAGTCAAACATATTGAGAGAAATTAAAGACACCAACCAAACACCAGACATTTTACAGACAACATTTTACCAGACAACTCCATATCTCATAGCTGAGACATTCACCAGTGCATATGTTTTTATGTTAGCTACCACTCTTTAGCTGTCAATTAGGTTTCCAGGCATCCACAGCATGAGACTGGGCAGCACACTGGAGCTTCCACTTGCCTGGTGGAATAACTATAAATTTATAATTTGTCCACCTCCACCATGTGTTGCTTAATAGAATCTTTACCAATTTTAGTGTTAATATATTAATATAATATGAAAAAAGTTGTTCCTTTTATTGTACATAATATATTTCTAGAGAGAAAAATGGAACTTGAAATGCTACCTTCATCCCAAAAGAAAGGGTCTTCTAATGAATCAGTGAAAAAGCACTTATCTCCCAGATGATTACCTGTATCTTCTTTTGTGACTGAAAATGTCGAATTTCTATAAATAATACATTTTTAAATACTTCCCATGAAAACGCTAAATAAACCTATTTATCTCATCATCTTCCTCAACAACTCAGTATCTTTGCAGTCACCTACTTACAGAAAGAAAGGGGGGGGGGGGGGATTATGACTGAAACAAGATCAACTTTGCCATTAGAGGGACTAGATTTCCTGTTCTCACCATCACCACCAACTAAGTGAAAGCTTTAAGCATGAATTGGACAATATATTATCAGGACAATACATGTCCTGATATTGCAAACACAAACTGTTTGAATAATAGTTTATTTGTTTGTTTGTTTGTTTGTTTGTTTTAGTTGTCTTGCTTAATGTATATAGGAAACACATTCAAGTGCATCAAGATTTTTATCTGCAGCTTCCAGACTCCAGAGGAGATGTTGCTGAGAAAAACCTTTCATTAATGTCAACCTCTACATATCAAGACCAGACCAGTAGCCAAAAAAACAGTTGGCTGAGACAGTGGTGAAGAAATCATATACAGTCTAACTGTGAGAAAATAAGGAATGAGAAAGACATAAGAAATAATAAAAATTTCAGTTGTCATTAGTTCTCTATGATAATACAAAAAAAATGCATTATAAAGTTAAAAACAGAAAAGAGAGTTCCTGGAGTCTGAGAATAATTTTTACAACATTTTTATTTAACCCTTCAACAAACAGTTAAGCCTAATCCCATTTAGCTTTTTATTCACTCTATATAAGCACTACAGAGTGAAAACTGGTTTTTAATATGTTTTGTTGAATCTATGCAGTGTCATAGCTTAGAAGGCCATTTAAGATTCAGCCACATAAAAACCATTTACTCCTGTACAGCAGACATCCGTACACAAGATGGAGGTATGTACCTATAACTTACAGCAGCACTGGGAGAGGAAAAGCAGCAAGGAGTAGTTACTCTACTACAGCATTGCTTTTCCCCGTCTATATTATGACAGGCATTTTTGCATTAATATTGTTTCATCTCACTGTTTCAGCAACTGACTCAAACTTAAATATCTGCTGTATAGCCCTGAGTTAGAACACAGTGAAGAATTCAGCTGTGTGTCTCACTGTATCCTAGAGCTGACAAAATGGATTTCACTGTTCACCGAAGTTCACTTTTTTCATATTTAAACATTTAAACTGTGCCCAGCTTCCAATTTCCAATCTCCTGAGTCTCAAATGGTTTTTTTATTGGACAAATAGTGCACCACTTAGACACACCATTATGCCATACCCTAGGCAGTGAGTATATTTATAAACTGAAAAGACGACCTTGGGGTTTGTGTGTTGAATAAGGCTTAACAAAATAAAATACTCCTATGTGAAGAGGACAAGAATATTCTACTAATATTCAGCCAGTAAAATTAAGACAATAAACCATTACTGTAGGTTAATAATTAAAATGAACCTGAAAGAATTACGTTGCCACACGATTTCAACCTTCTATGGTTTTTACGAAATGGAAATCTTCCCAAGCAGAATAAAATTACAAACGCATTCAGATCATTATTTTTCACAACATTGTTTCTAAAATGTACATGCATGTTAATGTTCTACATCTCTCAGGGGGGAAAAAATTACGCTATGAGCCTCTATTTAAAAACCATTAGAAGTACAAATCCATTAGAAGGCTCCATTTCCTACACAAGAGCAGCTGTACTTGCTGGATGACCCTGATTGCTGTGGCTCTGGTGAAAACAGAACCTCTACAGTCTTACTGGATAGTGATGATGAGATTTGCCTAAAGCTGCTTTCCTCTCCACATACCATCGTACTTGGCAATAACCATGAGTTCTGCCCAGACTACCTCTTTACTTAAAGTAACATCATCCTGCTTCGTGATAATAGTGAAGGGAACACTGAGGATATGTTAGCTGTTTTGAATCATGATCAAAGGCTTAAAATGTATAATAATTCTCAGATACTGAATAATAAAACTGAATACTGAATAAAAAAAACACTTTTGGGATTTGTTGCATAATGGAGGATTACATTTACTAACTGTGCCTTAAATTTAATATTGAAAGAAAATCCTATTAGATATTGGAATCCTAATGCACTGTTTTTTTCCCTAGCTACATTCCTCACATCTCAGCATCCCAGTGACTACAGCCGGCATACAGCAGGATCATCGTGACCTGTGAGGTAAAGTGATCAGTTTATGGAAGCTGCATATTTAAATATGGTCATTGCCAATCAAATGTTAGGCCTGTCATCGGCTTTTTTTTTTTTTCTGAATGAAACCCCTCACTATGCTGTTAATTAAGATGTTAGTTATTTTGGCAATGAGGAAGATGAGGTTTAGCCTAAAGAAAGATGCAGTGGAGAACCTCCTTTTCAGCAGAAATAAGTATTGAGGCACGATCAGAATGTCAAGGATTTTATCAGAGCGATGTTGATAATGAAATTACATTCAAGGAGTGTTTCATTCAAGCATTGCACTCTTTAGTGTTTTACACTTTCCAGGAAATGTACAACAGCTTATTAGCTTATTAAGCGTGTGTGAAAAATACTAAACTCTGCAACACATAAGATGTGTGACAAGAGAATCAACCACTGAGATTTTTACTGACAGCATGATTCTGCCTTGAATTTAAGGAATTTAAGAAAAATGTCAAGTCTGTCTAAAGATTTTAACCTTAGGTCCTCCTCTGAGAGTCAGGAAGGGAGGAGAGCAGATCAGGAAACGTTGAAGAAGATCTGCCCCAAGTTCCTTCTACTTCTTTTGATCAACAAAACAATACAGTGTCAAACTTAGCCAGGTCCAAAGTTTTTTTTTCCATCTAGCGTAAAATGTTCTACTGAGAGGCTGAAAAACCCTCCAAAAAGTATGTAATAATGAGTAAAGCAGTATTAAAAATCATGCATTCAAAGGAAAGGGCAATACAAATGTTCACTGTTAGAATTTCACTGAGTTCGCTCAGAGCTAGAGCTCCATCTGCTGGACACATGGACATCTTCAGTATTTTCATTTTTGCATCATCATGGCACAACCAACAAATATGTCTGTTCTCCTATCTTTTCATAGCAGAAAGGAGAAAATCTCTCAATGCAGAGCTCCATTAGTGCAGATTATCTTGGCTGAGTTCACCTGGGTGAAAAAAATGCTGTAAGGCAGACAAGGTGAAAAAAGGATGAGGAGCAAAATGAGCGAGGAGAGGTGGCCTACTGAAGCTGACAGCCAAGAGTTTCACCTTCATGCTCTTATCTTCACACCCAAAGTGATCATAATGATCCTGAAGCTTATTTTTCAAGAAAGTGCACCCATAAATCTGTCTAACACTCCTCCAGCTAATGATGACGGCAGTGCTTAGCTACAAATAGATTTTCACTTTTTTTTTTAAAATTCTTTTTTCCTGTATCTCTATATCCATGAGTAGGTTTTAAATCCTGTCTTACTGTAGATCAGACTCTTAAGCAAGGCCAAGTGCTCCAAGGCCACCCAAAAGGCTAACCATGTGCTCCGACCCTGAACTTTCCTTCATGTCTGTCACAGGCAAAGTTGGGATGAGAGATGAGAATAACTCCTGTGTAGTATTACAATAAATAAATTGCTTTTCTATACTGCATGAAATAAATGTATTCATCTTTCTCTAACGGTTGGTATAAGTATCTATTTGGTTGTCTAAATAGGCTTATAAAGTCTTATATCTGTTAGTCTGAGCTGTATTTCTCAATCTTCCCTCATTTAGCATTATCCAGTTCTAACAAACTGATTTGAACAGTGTAGCTTACAGGCTCAATGATATTGCACACAGAACCTATTGAGAGTTCATTTCTGAGAATTCATTTCTTCACCTTGTACACAATACACCACTTTGAGGGTGATGAAAAGACGCTTATCATGGGATCTGGGATCTGGATATGATTGTTAAAAACTAGAATATATGTCACCACCCTGTGGAGGCACCAACATGAGAACTCTGGTTGAGACATATTCACACACTGAATATGTCGTATGGTTCACACTTCTTATTTAAGTCATATAGGCATTGTTCAAAGTCAGTCTGTTTCCTTTGGGATGTCTATTCACAGGACGGAAAAAACAAGGATAGGCCTTCATGCTGTCAAGGAAAACATCCGGTAATGGGGAAGTGGTTGGTTACCTGTTTGGGTGTGCTTGTTAATTATCACAATAAATATATTTTATACCACAATGCTCAATTCTGATTGGTCAGAAGGTGTTGATTAATTTTCTAAAACAGCATAATTATTATTTGAATTAATTGTAATACATTGTCATTTATAGTATAGTAAACAACTTACACAGGCACTTGTACGGTGGACACTCCACATAAAAGGATTTTTTTTAAAAACGTGTAATTGTTGATATGCTGAAGTGTCCTGTGAGGAGATGTTTATTTAGTATTTTTGGAAGGAGTTTTCAGTGTCGGCATTTTGTAACAGTCAGAGGTAAAGCTGTTCTTTTTTCTAACATGGAAAGGTTTTCAGAATGGAAGGCTTTGCGGTTTCTCTGTAACATGACAATCTGCATTTTTTGTCTTATTAACTTCGAGAGAGAGAGAAAAAGATAAAGACTGGTTAAGGAACGACTGTAGATATAGTTAAAACCTAAGCGGTAACAGTGATAACTGGTTTAGCAGATGATCCACAACATTATCAGAACTAAAAGCAAATAGAAAAAAAATGCGTCACTGTTTAATTAATAACAAATGTTATCACTGGGAAATACTGTGGTACCAGAAGAATAAAACACTTCAGGACCTGCTGTTATAGGAAAAGAATCAACTTCAGGGTGGTAAGAGTAATTGCGCTTCATGTGAATCTGTATCACACCACCCCATTATTGATTATTTTCATAACAGTATGCTGTGTCATGTTTTATTCCTTACTTAGAAGATGGCAATATGTAAATGAGCCTTCCTGCATTCCTGTATCTCTTAATGATCTATTGTGTTTTGTGATCCTGATCGAGCTCAGACCTTATTTTCAGGACATGGCAGTTGAAACTTGTTGGGTGCTACTCTAGTAGGAGTAGTGTATCAGGTGCCGCAGTGATGCACTGTGTATTCTTACCGGCCACTTGATTAGAGACACCTTCCTTGCTGGCCCACTTTCATATACAGACTAGAGGTATTTTTCTAAGCACATTGTATTGTGTATTATTTGTCCATTGGGCCTTTTCTGACCACAGCAAGCTGTTTGGCCGGTATTTTTGTTAGCGGTGGGCTTTCTCAACCCATTACTCCATTGACTGAGGTGTACCCAATACACTTGTGTATCACCACCACAACTTCTAACATGCCAGTACTATGCTAGCATCACTGCTGAGCTGGGAAAGGTCCAACAGCAAAATATAACAGACATAAAACAGTAAGAAGTAGAATAATCACAGCATGGTATTTTGTCAATATTGTGCATCCATGGTACATGTTCCTGTTTACCTACACTTGTCTGTGTTCTGTGTGAGTAGCTTGCAAAAGAGGGATTTATAACAGCTCATCATGTAATTTCCTTCCTCCCACTCATCTAAATGCAGTCTTCATTCAATTGTTCTGCAGAAAAAAAAAGTGAACAGGGTCCACAAATTCCCCTTTTTCATTGTTCTCTGTAGACCATTTCCTTTGGGAAATTCTCAGCCTTCGTGTAGAGAACAAAACACACGCTGCAGAAACAGACAGAGAACTTCTATAATTACGAAACGCCAAAAAAAAAATTAAAGGACTGCAGATAGCATACAGCTAAGAAAACATAATGCGTGTTCCTTGGCTTCTTCTCAGTGCACAAAAATGTACATTTCTAAGTGAAATAAACTTACATTTGACTCAATTACCAATGTTCTGGTTCTATAATTATTAACTTTACCTAAATGACAGAGAGTTGCTGCTAACGCTAGCTAACATAAATCTAAACTCCGAGCTTTGGAACGTTAACAGGTTTGCTAATCACTGAATCCTTCGAGTCGTGGGCGGGAAACAACTGGTTTCTAACGTCCTGTTCTTCTTTCTGATTGGTTGCGTGCCAGCCCACTCGAACACTTTATTGGCTGAACTTGACATCAATCATCTGGTCTCCAAGAGCTTCGAGTTTGAAACTTTTCGTTAAAGGTGGAGTCATGTAACACAAACTCCTGTAACCGAGCTGAAGAGGCGGAGGACGGACGATAACTTCTTTAATTATTCACAACGGCAGTAAATAGCTTTACAGATCTCTCCAGCGGGGATTTTCTTGCTACTAAGCTCTGTTAGAAGGTTTAGTTGTTGTTGTTGTTGTTGTTTTTAAATCAATGGTTAGAAGAGGTCTTGTGAGATGGCTGCCGCGAGCTGTTGCTCTTAGATGGAGATTTGAGGAGAGGAGGTTGCGGAGTGGATCACGGATCTGACGACCCTGTATCCGCTTTACAAATCGGACAGAAGGTATATTTTCTTTATTTAAATAGCCACTTATACAGTTTAAGCGTTATGCATTAGACTTGGAGCTCATGGAGTTCCCAGTGGGCCAGAAAACTGAAACAATCCGAGGTCACTGTGTTTTATCTTTAACTTGATGTTTGGGCTGGTGGTGAAAAGCTCTCATTACACTCTGATTACAATTTACAGCTATTTACATCCGCCTACCTCTAATGGCTTACTGCCTCATATTAAAACCACATCATGTATACATACACAGGATAATTTAATAGCTGCTTGTGTTTGATGATCAAGCAGTATGCAGTCAGAAATAACACTATCACACAGTTCAGGATTCAACCTGCTACCTGTCATAGCTTCTATAAAGTTATTGCTTTTAAATGAATAGGCCCAGCTCATGTAATATACAGACACCTCATTAGACTCTGATAATGATGATATTATTAATAATAAATCTTCAGTCATGGCAGCCAACTTTTTTTTTTTTTTAACTCTCACATTTTACACTCTCAGGGGAAAAAAAGGTAATAAACTTTTATACCTTTCCTTGTCCCTTAACTTTTGTACCTTTTGTGTTTCACCTGGAAAAGTCAAAATAGTATACCTTTAAAAATGGTATAAGTTACATAGTTGGACCGTAATTACCTTTTATAGTAAAGCTTTAAAAGGTATACTACATGCACCTTTCGAGGTAAAAGATCCATAATAAAGATACAAAAGTTGCACCTAAGCGACGAGGAAAAATTCAGTTTAGTGCCATTTTCTCTGAGAGTATACATGGAATCTAGGCCTAGCTTATAATAAGCATCTATGGCTCTTACAGCTATGGCAACCTGATCTGTTTTGAGCCTGGGTAACTTATTTACAGGGTGGAGGTGACGTGACCTGATTTACTAGCCTGCGAAATCCATGGCACCTTCATCTGTAACCCAGGAAACACCTGTGTGTGTTGTTGAGACGTTTCTAAATTGGTGAAACCAAGTGTATTTTTAGTCAGCATTAAATGTGCATGAAATCTTTGCTTGTACCCTGAATGTCAGGGTAGTCAGTCAGTGATTTTATGTAAGATTTTCCAGTCACACATTGTTAAGGAGTTCTTTGGTTGTGACTTACGATCGAAAGTCTCAACTCACGACAGATTTAGTACCTTTGCGACCAAAGGCAGCCGATGAGAAAGCTCTGGCAGTGTCAGAAATATTTGATTCCGATCACAAAGTGTGACCTCTGGTACGACACTTGTTTAAAAGCCATCTATAGGAGGACGCCATAGGATGACACAAAACTCATGGGACAGCTCCAAGTGGCAAACCGTGAACTGTAAAAATCCTTATTACCTCCAGCTCACCTTGAAGAATGTTTCTGTTTATGCAGCCCAATGTTCTGCATGAGCCTGAATCATGCTGATTAATGACATAAGCAGAACGTACTTTTTTTTTTTTTTTTTTTTAATTGCAGGTTTATCCTTAGAGGATCTTCATCACATAATCTGACAGGGAGTACATGTGTTGTCTTGCAGTCTGTTATAATATTCAGTCAAGATTTTATTGGGATCGTCTTATACAGTCTGAGAAGTTAGAATCTTAAAAGAAAGCTGTAATCCTACAATCTGCTTACTAGCTTACCAGAAGCTGCTAGTTTACCTTCATATAAGAAGAAGGAAGCTTCTTTCCGCTTGCCAAATTTAAGATATCTGCATGCAGTGCAATACGAGAAAAAACTTTAGACACCAAACATGGCTGATTGACTGCATTTTGTTTTTGTGTTTTTTTTTTTTTGGCCTGAAGTATTCCTTTAACATGATCACCATGACCCTAAATCACATTTTACAACTGCGTGTGTGTGTGTGACAACGCCAGTTGTATGTCGTGTATTTGTACGCCAGATTTAATTGTGTGGTCACGAACTGAACGTTTCTCATTGAGCGGCAGGATCAGTGAATCCTCCTCATCTGGCAGTTACAAAAAGGCTATTCTGTGTGTTGTTACAGAGCTCGAAAGCCCTGAGAGAAAGCTTTGTCCCAAGCCAAATTGTAGCTGTAAACCCTGCAAAATGACACTGAATAGAAAGCTCACTTTTTTTTTCCCCCTCCCCAAACATACAAGTGTGTTCTGCTGCACAAAGTCTCACACACACACACACAAGAGATACTTTTGTGCAACTGCAAAGAGTACAGGAAATGCTTTTGGCTGTGGTCTCCTCCATAACATTTAGCCCAACAAATGTGCTGTGTGCGTGCTCAACACGATTCCTCACATGAGAAACAAACATTCACTGAAAATCACACCTCTGATGAGTGTCCCAGTTTCTGGTGTCTCATTGTTATGCAGCTTCTGGTCACTATCACCTTTAGCTAATTATATCCTTAGTAAGCATTTTATTTTTTCAAATTATGCAGCATGAATTATTAATCTACAGCTTGTTTTGTGGCACTCTTGAATAATTAATTATGCTGCAGGCTAATGTAGACCTGTCTGGCCTAAATGGAAAAAAAGCCTATATATATTTTGTGCTGTTTGATAGTGAAGACAGTTATGTCTGAACACACTCACACTCCTGCTACTCAACCTGAGGACTTGCCTACAAACTTGATTACATAAGCAGACCTGATGAAAGCAGCAAATCCTTTATTGCATGTAGTTTTATACCTGAAAGTCAATAATAGCATACATTTACTGTGTAAAAAAAAAGCTAAGAAGGAGCATGGAGTGGGCAGGGCAAGAGGATATAGTGAAAGCAAGTATCAGGTGCATCTACTTAGTCACACTCTTTCTCACCTGAGGCAATCAAGGTACACACACCAAGTTGTATGTCACGTTTGGACGCTTTCTAGCTTCACTCCTATTCCCATCACTCTGTAGATGCTCTTTAACATGGAGATGGCAGTGTTACACCTCCATGAAGGTGAGTTTTAGTTCAACCATTTGCTGTTTGCCTTATGTCACTCTTTGGTCAGTCAAACATTTAGGAAAAGCAAGAATGAGCCCACCATTTGCTTAGCTTCAGCCGCGTTTGTAATCAAGCCATACAAAGCTTTAGACACTGCATACATAACTGGTAGTTTGTGTTTAACATTAGTTGCCTAGTTTGATGTTTAATGCCCATCTCTGAGCTCAAAATTGCTCCTTGTCAGCCTGTTTTATTACTGTAGCACAGAATTGAGATTTCTACATATGTACAGTAAGAACAGCTGTTGTTCCTCTTGACATTACTTACAGCCATGAAATGTTTTTATTTGCACTTGTGTAAAACTAACCACAAATGACAGTGCTTGACAGTTGGTTGCTGCCCAGTAGTTCCTTGGACAAAGTTCAAAACCATATTCCTGCACCACAGTTGGCAACATTATCATGCCTTGGTAGAAGCTGGCCTCTGAATTTCAATACAGAGTGCATGCATGCTACATGGCCACCTTAATGTCTTGAAAAATGCATTCAGCACTGGCTTAGATTACCCCCTTAGATTACCCCCCTTCCCCAGGCTCCAAACACAGTTGGGATCCTCATTACCTCATTGAGAGACACTGTTGAGGTGTAAAATGTGATAAGTGGTGTTTTATGGCAGAAGACTAATGCAGTGAGCCTTAGGTTTTGACCTGTTTGTGCTCCTTTTAAAGTTGTTGCTCTGTTCTCATCTTTTTTTTTTTTTTTTTGCTGCAATGAAATACTCGTATCTCTTCAACCTTGCCTCACCTTGTATGTTTTCTTCAAAGGATTCCCCGTTTGATCTCAGGTGATGTTATTCAGGCTGGGTAAAGCACGGGCTTCTCTGAAGGAGGAGAAGGAAGGATCTGTGTGTCACATCCACATGTGTAGCTCAGTTTCTGTCTCCATTTATGACCAAAAACTGATTAGATTTGTTCTTTGAGATTAATGCAGAAGAGATGGGTGCAACATGAAAATATGTTTCAACATTGTTGAGTTCTTGAATCTGATGCCTTCAGCACTGGCTTAGAAAGTGTTGATTCATTTTCTGTAACAGCTCTGTTTGGTAGTGCTGTTTGCAGGGCAAATTACTAATGCTTACTAATACTAATGGTTTTTTTTCCTAATACGTTATATTTCTAAAGTAACGAATTTCGTGCTGATTTGTATGGGGGACACTCCATGATCTAAGATCATATTCTAATAAAAAAAATATATATTTATTAAAATAGACAAACCTAAAATAAACAAAGAAAAATGTCATCATTGATATGGTGAAGTTTTCTGTAAGGAGAGATGTTATTTAACATTTATGGAAGGAGTCTTCAGTGTCAGTGCTTTGTAACAGTCAGTAAGTTTTCTGTCATGGCAAAGTCTTGAGCACAGAGGATTTTGTTCCTTGTGGTTTCTCGGAAACATGATGAGCTGCATTTTTGTCTAATTAAATTTTTTTTTTTTTTTTTTGTCTTATTAAAATGTAGATGTTCAGAGTACAGTCATGCAATAATGTGGGTTAGTTCTGTCTCTCAGCAGGACAGAGTTTAAAATAGACTGAGTATGCTGAAGCTTTTAGGGTTATGTTTGGAGTTGCTGAAAATTGAATTAAATCCCTCCCAATGTACTTAGGTTATATGTTTGTAAACATTAGATTAAAATGTAGATATATTCAATCTATTTATTTCTCACTCAGTGTGTCCTTTTAGTATGGAAAAAAAAATCCATTTTTTTAAATTTTCTGTTTGTTTTAAAGGTCTTTTGGGGCTACACTGGGCTATGAAATAAAGCCACTTCCTGTCGTTGTGCTGTTGTAATGATGGATTAGCTTTAGTGCAGATAAGTGCTTCCACACTGCTGTCTGTCTCTTCCGTCTTTTACTGAGTTCAGCATATGGTTTGACTGATGCCGACTCAATCTGATAGGTTGCAGCCTGGTGATATTCGCTTCTCCTTTGCAAAAAAGGAAGATATTCTCTCCACTCTCATCGCCTGCCTTGTGCTTTTTGACTATTTTTTGGATTATACTTTGCATTGCATATATTATAAAATCTGTCTGAATAAATGTAAACTTATTTTTACACTTTTGCTTTCCCAAGTGCAGTAAACCTTCCTTCATGAATAGTATTGTAACTGCTGTGTCTGCACGTTAACTTTTATTAAAATAGAATTTGAAGTCTTCTATCCTTGTATATTTGACCTCTCTAAAACAGTGTACAATATACAGTTGTTGCAGCCATCTTAAAAACCAGATTTGCTTTCTTCTTCAGAACGTTCACTGTTACTGAGCCGGGCAGTGTTTTTCTGAGGTGAGTGTGTGATGATTTAGACATAAAGTTTACACAGTGCTAACCCGAAGAGTTGAGCTTCCGGCATTTGCTAGCTACATTAGTCTTGTTGTTTGAGTGGAAAAACTGAAAGAAAAGGTCAGACACCAAACATGTCTTGTCTGATCAACTACATTTGATACAACAGGGAAATTGTGTACTTTTTTTTTTTTTTTGGCTGAACTTTTTGCTCATAACCACTTAAGAATCAATTTTGGGGCACATCAGTTCTTCATTTATTGTTTTGCTAGCGAGTTGTTTGTTCTTGAGCAAAAATAAATATCATTATATCGTTATGTCGATATTTTTGGCCTATGATGCCAAGCTTTAAAGGAAATGACCCCTTTCAAAAGGCATTGTTTTGGAAAGTGAAACATCTATTCTGAAATTACAGCTCAGTCAGTTTTAATTTATTTTGAAGTTGAAGAGTGGTATGTAATGACTGCGGGTCTTAAACAGTTTTCATGACCTCACGGTGATTATAACAATGTGCAGCTTTTGACACTGATTACACGAGGGAGGGGGCTTTTTTTTTTTTTTTTTTACGACAAAGCCTGTGTCCGAGTCTATGTGATTGTAATGAGAGAGAATAAATGCTCTAGATGCCAGGTTTTGTTTAAAAGATTGCATATCTGTAATACTATGTGTTTGTAGGCAGCACACAAACTCAAAGCTAAAAAGTATAAATGTATAATGTATAAACTCAATGTATAAAGCTCTGTAAAGAACAGAATGGCTTTGGAGCTTTGCAGCTTTGCTGTGCAAAGAATTGTGGGAGATCAGAGAAAGAGAGACACAGACAAAACTGGAATTTGCACCAGCGTGCTTCCTGTTTGGCAAGACGTCATGAGTGGAGAGCAAATCAATATCAATCCAACTCCTCAGAAAATTAAATGACACCAGTGACACGACTCTCCAGAATGGATGTGTTCAGTCTCAGTCTTGGGAGCAAGTCTGTGTGGATGTGAGCAGTAGATGGAGTAAGAAAAGAGAGGCACAAACCATTTAAAACTACACTGCTACACAGCATCTCGTCTCTTGTCGTTTTTACCTCCCCTGAGTCGTTCTGTGGGTTATGGAGGGCAGGAATGGATACTGTATGCATAATCCTTTGCAAACACTCAGGGGTTTTTCATCAGTGATGTCAGTCCCAGACAGTGAAAGAGAATTTTGGTGAGAATTTTCATGCTTTTCATGCCCTTAGCCTTGCAATATGAGTCATGCAAAACACTGCAAGCTCTGATTCTGAGATAGGATGTCCTTTCAACATGCTGATCTGTTCAATTCATATATAATGTATATGAAACACACATACACACTCACCGTCCACTTTATTAGGACCACCTCTGCACCTGTACTTGTGTGTGGAGGTTCTGCAGGCTGAAACAGCATGTTAGAAGAGAATGACCAGACTGGTTTGAGTTGATGGGTAACTCAAATAAGCATTCTTTACAACTGTGGTGAGCAGAAAAGCATCTCGGAATGCACAAGATATCAAACCTTGAGGTGGATGAGCTGCAACAGCAAAAGACCACATTGTATTCCAGTCCTGTCAGCAAAGAACAAGAATCTGAGGCTATCATGGGCAAAAAATAACTGAAATAGGACAGTTGAAAGCTAGAAAAAGATCAGGTGATTATTTATATATATATAAATAAAGTGTGTGTGTGTGTATGTATAAAAAAAATTCCCCCACACAATGTGGTCTTTTGCTGTTGCAGCTCATCCACCTCAAGGTTGATGTTTTGTGCATGCTTTTCTGCTCACCACAGTTGTAAAGAGGGATTATACACTGAGTTACTTTATCCTTCCTGGCAGCTCGAACTAATCTGGCCATTTTCCTCTGAGCTCTCTTATCATCGAGGTGTTTCCACCCACATGACTGTCACTCAGTGTTTTTTGTTTTTCCCAACATTCTTTGTAAACTCGAGACTGTTATGTGTGAAATTCCCAGGAGATCAGCAGTTTCTGAAATACTCAAACCAGCCCATCAGGTACCAGCAACCATGCCACAATCAAAGTCACAGAGATCACGCTTTTTGTTCATTCTCTAATGTTTGATGTGAACATTAACTGAAGCTCTTGGCCTGTATCTGCATTATTTTTGCATTGCGCTGATTGGCTGTATAGATAACTACATGAATGTGCAGGTGTAAAGGTGTTCCTAATAAAGTGGATGGTGAGTCTGTATCCCCATGGCAACATAAAATACATATACTCATGTTTCCATATGCTTTCACACAGGGTGTTCTGGGTAAATATCTGCTGTAGTAATTTGGATGCATGAGTATTGTTGGGAAAAATATGCATCGCCCCAGTTCCTCCCACTCATCCCTTTTTTTCCCCCACCAGATAATCATGTCTCTGTTTGTCCTCCATTTCCAGAAACCATGGACTCTTTCAGCACAAAGAACCTGGCCCTGCAGGCCCAGAAGAAGCTCATGAGCAAGATGGCTACCAAGACAGTGGCCAACCTGTTCATCGATGACACGAGCAGCGAGGTGCTGGATGAGCTGTACCGCGCTACCAAGGAGTACACACGCAACCGCAAGGAGGCGCAGAAGATAATTAAGAACCTCATCAAGATGGTGGTCAAATTGGGTGTGCTGTACCGCAACGGGCAGTTCAGCAGCGAGGAGCTTCTGCTCGTCGAGCGCTTTCGCAAGAAAGTGCACACGCTGGCCATGACTGCAGTCAGCTTCCACCAGATCGACTTTACCTTCGACCGGCGTGTCATGAGCAGCCTCCTGAACGACTGCCGCGAGCTGCTGCACCAGGCCATCAACAGGCACCTCACAGCTAAATCGCATGCCCGCGTCAACCACGTCTTCAACCACTTCTCCGACTGCGACTTCCTGGCGGCGCTCTACAGCCCCTCTGAGGTCTACCGCGCTCACCTGCAGAGGATCTGTGACGGAGTGAACAAAATGCTGGACGAAGGCAACCTTTGACCCTCCGTTTTTCTCACTGAGCTCTTATATTATGTTGTGTTTTTATTGTATGTGAATATTTTCACATTTATATTTTTGTGTTTTTGTTTTTTTTGTTTGTTTTGTGTTTTTTTTTTTTTTAACGCCACACCCAGCCTCAACTAAATCAAAGCTCTTTCTGACTCATTGTTCTTCTTCTGGGTGGGCTGAACAGCTGTGTGTTTTCCACGAAAATGCAACACCTTTGGTTAAACCATTAAAAGAAGAAGCACATAACCCAGACTTTAAACACACTCTCATATCTGGAAGGATTATTCAGGGGTGCTGGTTGAGATTTAATGTTGAAGTAGCACATGAACATGCTTTCCTGAAGTTCCTTTCTTCTTGATGAGAAGATAAGTTTTATAATGTGTAATTTCATGCTCTACGATAATTAAGCTGAAGGAGATTTTGCAGTTTTTCTCTAGCGTTAGTTAGAGGTTTACGTTGTACACTTTCATGTTCTGGCTAGAAAAATAACGCGTCAGCTCCACTTGTCCTCAGAAGCCCAGTGTAAGCAATCTCTCAATGCAAACATTTTTAGTCTTTTCATGTTTTAATACCCGCGTGAGTCACATGAGAATGCAGGAATAGAATTGAGCTTTATGTGGTTGAGAAACCGGTTTAGTGAAGTCTGAAATGTCCATGTATCAGCAAGATCTTGTCACGTTTTTTATTAAATTTTTTGCTGTGACAGGTGACCTTTTCACTCTGATGCAGTTCCTCGGTGGGAATGAAGACAAACTGAGCATGTTTCACTGTACTACTATTTCATAACTTTGTTTTTATATTTTTATTACTGAGGCTTTTTCTGTTTTGTCTTGTACTTTATTTTATAATTGTGTGTGTGTGTGTGTGTGTGTGTGTGTGTGTGTGTGGCTCTGATTAAGACACAGTAAAAATGAAGCAACTCAGCCAAAGAGATGCAAAGCAGAATATTTTTTAAGTGCAGGGAGGAACAAACCCCAGTAGGAGTGCTGATCTAGGGGTTGACGTTCCCAGTAGCAGCGCATGACACTCTAGCAGCCAGTGTTCGAAAGTATTTAAAGATGTGTGACGTAAGAGTTGATTTTGAAGCTTAAACCACTTACATTTCCCTGATAACTTGAGCAGCTGTTGAATGAAGGACCTCACTAAACAGGATTATCTCTATATTTGCTCTGTAGGTGTGTAAATCATTTGCAGGCTGTTTTTTTTTTTTTTTGCGTGCAGAGATCCTGCCCGATGCATCAAGGTGATACAAATGTTTGCTTTCAAAGTTCTATCAACGTCTTGCATTGCATATCTATAACCAAACATAGGTGTCAATATTACTGCTCACCATCCAAAGATATACATGAACCATCAATGTTTTACAGCATGCATGCACTTATCAATAGTGTTGTAATCTTCTTTTTTTTTTAATTATATATGTAATGTTTTGAATGTGTCCCCACCTGACACTAAAGGTAATAATCATGAAGGCAACAAGCTTGAAGCTGACGTATAGCCAACCTAATAATAGTAAATACAGCATTTCTTCTCAGGATTGAAGCCTACTCGCACACAAAAGGATTAAAGAGTCCGGAATTGCTTACCGCCGATTTCAATGGACAATTAACAGATGTCTTCCAACTTTCTGGTTTTATCCTTTTGCCCCTTGCATCAAATTGTAGCTGTTTTTTGTCTGATGTGCCTTTACCTTTCCAGACCTGTTGTGTATATAAGTATATATATATATATATATAAACAGTCTATATAAAGGAAAGCTTGTTTTTAATTGACCCATAGTTGATGTCTGTTTTTATTCCACCGAAAGGCCTAATGAGGGCTAAATAGCTTGTCAGGCCTGGATTGATTCCCCCCTAATCCACAAACTGTGTAACTGCTTTGTATGGCCGTGATTCACTCAAGCAAATCAGCTCCCTTTTCCTTACCTTATATGTTCATGCAGGTCCAAACTAGGGTGATATGTGATACGAGTACCTGTTCAGCTGTGTTTAGGTTGCACTGCGGAAGTCTATAGTTCATGACTCAGAATCCTCTTGACCTTATTCTTTTTTTAAGCTAACTTATTTATGTGTTTAGAGAAGCTGTTGGCTTGGGAGTCAGTTCCTGAAAGACAAGCAGAAATGAAAAAGGAAATGACCCGCTGAGCCTGAAAATGAGTCAGCCTATTGACATCAGTGTCTCTCGCACTGTATTTAAGAATCCAGTTTAGAACAACAAGACTGCTGACAAAATACTGTTCATTTAACAGTTGATAAGGTTCAATATAGCGCCATAATACATCAGCGAAAGGACGTTTTAGTGTGAAGAATGAACCAAGAGCTGTGCCTCTGGAAGCAGGAAGCTATGAAAACGTCTGTACGCACTCTGTCATTTATTATTCCCCTCACAGCTTGCGGATTGCCTAGGTGACATCCTCTCCATCCTGTATGCCGATGCCTCTCCCCTCAGGCTGCTGCTACTTGAGATGTGACGGTTACCTGAGACTTGGTTTCTTGAGACGGGCAAATTCTTTTTGTTTTTCTGCAACTCAAGGATCGTCCTCTGAGAATAGTCAAGACTGGCATGTTTGTCTTAAGCTGAAAGTGGTGGGAAGAGTCTCAGATTTATTTAATTAAAACAGTTACCCAGTAGTGCTGCAAAACACAAGGCAGGTCCATATTAATTATATAAATATTCGGACATTATTATGGATATTTTGGTTGTCTACCACAGTATGTTGGAGTTGAAATAAATAATAATTGCAAGAATGTACAGGTGTTCCTAATAAAGTGGACAATGAGTGCATGTTTAATCACGTTCTGTGAGCTCTCTGACTAATCCCTGGCCTTTAGAGGTTACTGATATATTTTCTGTGGGTGTTTTGATAAATTGTGACATTTAAATGATGCAAAAAAAAAAAGTAATCAGCCTCCCAATGATGCAACACAATTTCCATCATTTTAAAGCTATACCTATATCACAATCAGAATGTACTTTATAACAATATAACTGTGATATGCTACTTTTGTATAAAATTGCAGGCCAAGTTCCAACGAACGGTGCAATTCAAGGCCTACCATCTTTGTTCAGCCCTCACTTGCAAAATGCATGCTGCTATCTTTTACGTTACCATTAACCTCATGCTACAATGACAGGCAGAAAGTGTAGAGTTACCCAACCTTCTGTAAACAGAGGATGCAGCTTTCAAGCCAACACAGGCTTATGCAATCCTGTTAATAATAACTTAAGTATCCCCCCCCCCCCCCCCCCAAGTCGACTTTGTCATCTTGTACACGCACAAACCATACAGATATATATACCAGACATTCAGAATCACAGTGCGAAAAAGAAAACCACACAGGAGTCCCATTAAAGTGACTACTTAAATTGTAAGTGGGACTAATATGAAGCAATAAATAACTAATGTTTTATGTTAAATCATATTAATAACAATTAACTGTTGCCAAACCCTGTTGGTTTATTATATAATTTGGAAACGTAGCTATAGAGGGGGACTGTGTGTGGCAGGCTGTTAGAAATATTTCCTTTGCAGCTAAGGATGTAACAGCACTCACTTGTCCAAACCGAATTTGTGATTGAGTGCATTGCAAAGCTTTCCAGCTATTTCTGGCTCTCACATGCAGCAAGTGGGTGACGAGTTTGAAGGCTGACTGTTTACAGAAAGCAGAGCTTCATTACTCGAGTCCCAAGATGGGCTCTCTGACCCGATCACTGTGAGGGGTTAGCATGACTGAAGAACATGTGCTTCTGAGAGCATCCTCAAAGGAGCAAATCAGCAACGCTCATGGAGAAGAGTTATTTTAGCTTTTGGATTTTTCGATCATTCTGCCTCAAACTGTTATATTTACATGGGAAAGTGTATCACTCACTGTATGTGTTCCATGTTGCTTTCTTTTTATTTATTTATTTTATTTTATTTTTTATTTTTTTTTACTGAATGGTATAATCAAGATTTGTACTTGACTTTTTCTCCTCTGGTTTTTACTTGCATGTAATTAGCACTAGACCATGATTGAAATGTCAAGAGGCTTAATGAATACCCTGCTTAGTGATTAAGAACATGAGAAATGGTTTTGAATTGAAATTGAAAACAATAAGCCTATAAAAGTCTGCTATTATTGCAATAAAATAGCCTATTTTTCTTAAAGTTTTAAGGAAAATGTAGTAAAATGTGGGGGAAAAAAGTATGGAAAGATCCAGTCTGGGAAGATGTAGGCATGTTCATTTTTTAATACTTTCTTTTATTCCTTGTGGAGAAGCTGTGCGTGTTCTGTCCCTTAGAGAAAGAGAGCAAGGAAGAGAAATCCTCCCTCCCAGAGGCAATCCCCTCTCAAACCCTAGCTTTAATTGTGGCATATGAAGCAAGGGACAGACGCGATCAGACATAAGAGCTGCGACACACGCAGACACAGTGCTGATGGTGGATTTAAAAAAAAAAAAACAACCCTGACTGAAGTCGACTAGTTCCTGCCAGTGAGTAAGTAAGGGAGAGAGAGAGAGAAAGGGGAACAGCCATGAGAAGGAGTGGGAGGAAGAAAGCGCCAGAAAGGGAGTGAGTGCAATGCGTGAGGGTAAGCAAGAGAGCGTGAGCGGGAACGGGGAGGGGGAGAGCAAGCGATGGAGAGACAGGAAACATGCAACAGCCACTGAACCTGGAAGGCAGGAAGAGTGGAGGAAGCAGCGGAATACAGAGGCTCTCCGCCAAATGCAGGGGCAATGGAATACGAGCAAAGGCAGCATGTGCTTGTTCAGGAGGATGGAGGGAGGCTGTCAATGGTCCAGCAGCAGAGAACAACGCGGGGATAATATCAGAAACAGCACTGACGGGAAACAGAGGGAGAGGGTGGGGGTGTGAGCCAAGGAACATGCTGACGAAAAAGTTTCAGGCTTCAGGAGAGATAGAACTTGCATGAAAATACCATCCAACCAGGAGTGGTGGGAGACGATGCATGAGGGAAGGACAAATCTGTTCCGGAATCTCAATATGAAGCCTCTCTCCTGTCTCCATTATGTTTACTGATACCAGAGGGCTTGGACAACGTACCATCCCACGTCACTTCTGGCTCCTACAGAAGAAGACCAAGATGGGACATTCAGCAAAGACTGGAAAGGGATCTTTGTTTAGTTTTGAACCAGAGGAATACAAGATGGGTTCTCATGGATCTAAGCAGACCATCCATAATGGATACAGTCACCATTCTAGGGTATCTCTTACCACTCTGAAGTGGCATTCGAAGCTCTTTAGGACTGGTGAGAGCTGTCAAACTGAGTCGAGCAGTATGAGGTGGCGTAAGTGTCAGGGGCAGGGATTACAACACAACAGTGCCTCTGTGAGGGACCGCTCAAGAGAATGCAGCTTTGTGGAAAACCTCCACCAAACCCAGACACCCCTCCCTTTGAGGAAATGTGCTCTGGATTTGCCGACGCAGTTCATAGGTCAAAGAAACTGTGGAGTGCCTGTTTGCGTGGCACAACAATCCGGCTCTGTCAGAGAGTCGCAGGCGCCTGGGCAAACTGAGGCCAGTGAACACACCTTTGACAAACGTCAGACACCTAAAACCAGATGCAGTAGCAATCCAGAAGACTATAGTGTGGATAGCGCAAGACAGAATTTCCCTAACTCAATGGGACATGTAGCACAAGACAGTGATGGGTCCAGGTCCAAGTATGAAGTTTTCTTCTCTACAGAAGTTCCCCAAAACATCAACCACAACGAGAGCTCTCATACAGGGGATTTGCAAAATATGTCAGACAACAGGGGGCAGTCCCTGAGTGGAGAGGCTTACATCTTCAAATCGAAGAAAACTCAGAGGGTTCTCCAGGACCAGATCCATAAAGTGGTTGTGAATCTTGAGGAAGTTCTCCGTGGCTTGAAGGAAGTGCATTTGGAAATGAAGGAGGTAAAATTTGCAGCTGTGCTCATAGATGTTTTTGATAATGACTAGAACACAGATGTGCCTTGCTGTACAATTGTGTCTATTCATGATATGGGAGTCAATCATGTAGCAGTTTCTTTTCTAACTGCATTGTAAAATCCATAAATGAAAGTAAAGTATTAAATTCTGTGTTTTGAATTACAAAATAATAAAAAAAAAATAAAAAAAAAACTTTTCAAGGTGCTACAGTTGAGAGAAAACACAGGGAGTAATGCAAAAAAAAAAAAAAAAAGAACTACCTGCTCCATTTCTGAGGTGAATGCAGTGCTTGTAAAGGATGCTGTGCTGCACCTTTTTTATCATCCATTGTCAGCTGGAGCGAATAGAGTGGGGCAGCTGGAAGGCAGGGCGACTGCCTATTTTTAGTTTCATGCTGCTGCGGCCTAATCTCATTTACACAAAAGCATCCCATTGGTGTCCTTGCATGTTATCTTCATCCATATGGCACTGATTGTTTGGCATAAAACTAGGAACGTGTTCAGGGATCTCAGACATTCGCAAACATAGGTTGGATGGTTTGAGCAAAGCTGCCATATGGTGATGTCAAATGTCTCGCTCTGACACTCAGGTGGTCCAGCAGATTGACCAGCTGACCTCCAGCATTGACCTGGGAGAGGAGGACAGCAGAGAAGCTTCTGGACGTTGCAGCCCTAGTGAGAGTATTTCTGCATCAGAGGAAGCAAAGCATATAGACACCAGCATCCACAATTCTGGGTACCCAAACAACCCAGGTCTTCTTGTGTCAACTGTACCAAGAGGTGCCAGAAGGCTTGAAGCATGTAGCAAAGACCATACACAGTGTGAAAGCCGCCCTAGTGTTGCACCACCAGCATACACAACTGCACTTTTATCTATAAACAATTCAGGGCTGAAATTCAATCATGGAACAACAGCGTCTCAAATTAAGGGGCCTAAATCGGAGGGCAATGCACTGTCTAGAAGCCAGAAGCCTCCTCCTTACCCCCTTAACAGCAGAACCTGGAGGGCAAATAAAGGGAAAACTCCCCCTTATGCAGGCAGACGAAGACTGCTGTCCACTATTGTGTAATGGGGCAACTGCTTGAGGGCAGCTAGGGGAAGATTACAGTTTGAAGAAGCCGGTATCCAAGGAGACCGGCGGCATTAAGTAAGTATGTTCCGAGTGTCTCTGCGTGCAGTCGACTGATTCAGCACCTCACTATTCAAATACTATTCACTCTGAGTGCATGTTAAGTATGCACCATGGTGTGTCTGCCTGTGTGTGTGCAGATATGCTGTTTTAGGCCCACTTGTAACAAAAAAGTCAGATGGAAGCTGTAGATTAAAGAGATTGAAGAAACATTTTGAGAAGCATGTAATTACAGAATCACTGTTTATTTTTTAACTAGCAACAGTCTGTAGTCTGTAAAGGATTTTTATTTCTATTAGTTTTGACAGTAGGAGATTTTATAGTATAGTCAGCATTGTTTACAGATTAGATTCAAGTGGCTTTTACTGTCATTTCAACCATATACAGCTGGTACAGTACACAGTAAAATGAAACAACGTTCCTCCAGGACCATGGTGCTACATAAAACAACACGGAATTAAATAAAGACTACACAGACCTACACAGGACTATATAAAGTGCACAAGTGTAATCGTGTGCAAACGGCGAAAGACAAGTACAAATTTCCTAAACAGGACAATAGGCACAGTAAAGGACAGTGCAGCGCTGACTAGTACACAGTTCTAGTATGGCTAAAGTGGACAGAGTGCCATATGTAACAAGTTGTGCAAAAAGATATAACAATATAATAGATCCTAGATCCCAATTTTTATGATATGACTGAATCATTATAGGACTCTTTGTATTGGGAAAATCTACCACCACATGTACCACATCACTTTTACATTACTAGTCTACTCATGCATCTTTAGAAACCTATTTATCCTGGCCAGGGTCATAATGGATCCAAAGCCTGTCCCAGGTACACCGGGTGTGAGCGAGGAATACACCCTGAATGGGATGGTACTCCATTACAGGGCACTATTCATACATTAATTCACATGTAGGGGCAATTTAGCGTGACCAATCCACCTACCCACAGTTTTTGGGAAGTGGGAGGAAACCAGAGAACCAGGAGGAAACCTACATGGAGTGGGGAAGAACTCCAGACAGAGGTGCCCCCAAGCCCAGGGACTCTGAACCAGCAACTCTAGAGCTGTGAGGTAGCAACGCTACCTGCTGCACCACTATGCCACCCTTTATGAGTATAATATTATCCAGTAATGTTATCAAGAATCATGAACTTCCCATTGTATTTTGCGTTTTTCTCACTCTCGTAGGAAGCATGGCCTCTCTGGCTGACATTTCCAGTGGAGAAGGTGTGGCCTCCCACGCCTCAAAACTAACATAATGTTTAGATTAAGATAAGATTAATATTGCACAATACTGAAGGCTTCATACCATATTAAATCACTGAATTCACTAAATATATCTTCTTACCTCAGACCATGCATTAAGCTTTGTTTATTTTATAGTATTGCAAGCAGAGATACTCATCACTAATTGTGAAAAATGTTCTCCCAATTTTTGACAGGAAATCACACATGTGCGTATGAGATTATTGCTAAAATCCCATGGTGTGGAATACATGCAGCATTTATTGCTATGCATTTCAGGTTATAAGAGTAGAGTAAAAAATATTTCAGAGGAAATTTTATGACTTCAGTGAATAACTCTGAATTAGCTTCATTACAAATCACTCAGTCATCTTAAAGCAGGCCTCTTCAGTCAAGCATTCAGAGCCCAGCTGGATATTTCAGGCTGAAATTCTGCTTCTTAAGATTAATTGATTACGGTGAACACCTGGAGGAACACCAAGATGGCAGAGCTTTGGCTCAAAACCACAGGGGAGAGGAATAATGGATGTGCTATTGTACAAAGCACAGTTATATACACAAAGTTTTTGCTGACGTGAGTAGAAAAATCTCATACCAAACCAGATAAATGAAACCACAAACAAAATAACAGAGCTGTATGTGAGTGGCACTTGCATTCAGAATGAGCTTCCATTATCAGCAAGTGTGAGGGCATTTTGAAAGTACAGTCGAGCTTAAAGTGGTACCGTGATTTAGAATGAAAGAACAGCTGTTTTAGTCATCACAGTTGGTTTTGCATGCAAATCATTGTTAGTTGTACGAAATAAAACACTTAGGGGAGGGTGTACTGTTACAGGAAGTAATCCACGACAGGGTGGTGTGATGCTACCCTAAAGTGGATTATTTTCCAATAACTGCAAGTTCCAATGTGTTCCTCTAACCATTGCAATTTCAACCATTGCAAAAAAAGATTATTTATTAAAGAATGAAATGTATTGCTTTTTAAACATTTTTAGTTACATTTAATGTTGTGGAACGTCCACGAGACAAGTTATGTAAAAGCAGATGTTTCCTCGCCAGCCTCTCTTTTAAATTTCTCTTGACATTAATGGGACAGAAAACCTTCTCATGTTACCAAGAAACTGCAAAGCACTTTGTACTGAAGATGTTCCTGTGGTAGAAAACTTACAGCCTGTTACAAAGCACTGACAACAGAGACTCCTTCCTTATCGCCTGAATTACAGATAGCACTACTTTCAGAGTGGCTGCTGGAAAAAGAAACAAAACCTTCTGACCAATCAGATTCCAGAATTCAACAGCACTGTGGTATTATATTTATTACTGCAGTATTTTTCTGCTTAGAAATGTTGCTCCATTGCATGTATCCCAATCACAAATTAAATCGGGGCTGTTTCTTGAACCTCTGGGGGCCCTTAGCATTCCCTCCACCTCAGTCATACCTCTCAAGTTGCAGACCACGTGGAGGCCCCCTGCAAACGCCTGAACCACAGTAACAACAATGGGCTCAATGTCCCTTAGCGTCAGTTTGCATGATGCAGAGTCCCTAAGAGACTGCTTATACTGCTTACATCTAGAAACTGCCCTGTGTAAATGTTATAGCATTTTAGTCTAGTCAACTCCAAAACTGCATTTGAAGATGTCATTCTGACTGCAGCACAGGACCAATCACTGACATTTTGACAGTCTGTATCTCATTACAAGCTGAATTATTTAAGCTTATGTCCCTTTTAATAGGGCACAAAGCTATCCAACAAGTAAAAGTGTGAAATTCACTGTGAGGAAATCACACTTAGCAAGCAAGGTTTTAGACATCTTGAGGCAGACGGTTTAAAACCACCGCACTTCTTACACTGGCTCCTTACGCAACATGATCTTTGCAGAAGGATAAACTAGGCAAGATTAAAAAGTAAATAAGAAAATAAGGGTTGTTTTACAGAACATTTCAGTTTTGCTTAAAATATGTTTATGGTTTCTTAAAAGTTGAGGTGTTCGAATATGGTTTTAAAAAATAAATAAATAAATAAACAATGTTGCACAAATCAGACAGATCTTCTTTCAAAAATGTATCTTGTAGTCTGGCAAACACAGAAGAAGCATGAACATTTTCACCACAGACTTCTGTTGATTAAAAAGAGGGCAAAGTCACAATCCATGATAACAGATGAACTTATTTATTAAAAACTGTTTACATTATGACCAGATCACGATAACAGAAACTGAAAATATATTTCTATGCCAAAGTGTGGTAGAAAAGTAGAACGTCTTGTTTTTTTAATCCCCTTCAGGCACAGGCAGATGACAGTAATGCTTGTTTTTGAAAGAGGAGGAATCCAACAGCAAGAAGAAAAAAAGGACATCTTTCATCTCTTCTTCTGGCTAAATCTCTGTTGCTCAGCGATGTCAGGGAACAGTTCAGTAACAGAGCTTCCGGGACTTGAGCCACATCCCTCCATTTATTCTTCTTTTTCTAAGGGTAAGCGTCTCAGAGTTCAACCAATCAGAGCTCGTCATGACGTGTCCTACCAATGATGGTCAGTTTGGAGAGTTCAGCCCGGAATTTTCCATCTTTGTGAGTCACTGAAGGAAACAAAAATTAAAAACATGAACAAACTCAGCAGGCAACGGTATCTCAGCCATGAAGGGTCTGCACAAGTGACCAGAAGTTTATGATAAGTTTCAAATCCCAGGACTACCACTGAGCCATTGTTGGGTGCTTAAGTGAGACACTTTAATGCTCAACAGCACATCTGTATGACCTGATTGATTTCAGTTTCACTTGTGTAATTACAATTTGTATTAAAATGTGTCTGCTGAATGAATAAATGTAACTGTGAATCTCAGGGCTCTCTGCAATTACATCCGTCACAAACAATGTCTCCAAGAATCAAAGTGGCTCTCCATCACAGATATTCATACTGTCAGCAGAGATAAAAATGACAGCCGTGTTGCAGAGCAGTACAACATCCAGATTTTGCCAAGTGACAGGAACCCATGGGACAACAAGGGATCATAAATCAAAGAAAAACATCATATAACATCACTAGTCTTTCTTTTCTGTTCATTACTTGTTGTCTCTGGCAAGTATGTGCATTTGCGCAATTAAGTTCAGCTAGTATTTATTTATTATGCTGTTAAAATAGCAGTAATTTACACTAAGCAATACAGTGAAGTTGAATAATCAATGCTGCATTCAGCTTAACTCAGAAGTGGGAAAACTGAACGTAGAATTACACAAATCTTCAAGCTACAAAGTGGGTAAAAATGCCTCCTGTTATTAAAAAGCTACCCAGCTAACATTAGTGATTACGAGTTTAGAATATATTCACTTTCTCAAAACTGCAAATTGTATGGAGTACAAAGTTATAGATTTAACCAACTAACGCGTCTATGTTGATTAACCTAAAGTAAATACTACTACTATAAACTCGTTTAACATAGCGAAGTGATATTTTATTTACTGATGACAGTGTGAGCGGCCATTCAGGGTTGAGGACAACTTACCAACTTTCCATGCAGGAATTACAAGTTTGGGGGGGGGGGCGTGCTTCCTAGGAAATTCACTGATAAGCTTCAGTTGAACGCTGCACAAGTTCACATTTAACAGAGAACATTTAAATAAGGCTTCACCCTTGTTGCCTCAGGATCTCCTGTCACTCAGCATGATCAGGATGTGCGGTAATCAGCAGTGAAGTCAGCTCAC
Organism: Pangasius sanitwongsei; assembly: GCA_037576675.1. Taxonomy (NCBI): domain Eukaryota; kingdom Metazoa; phylum Chordata; class Actinopteri; order Siluriformes; family Pangasiidae; genus Pangasius; species Pangasius sanitwongsei. The sequence continues at coordinate 14,102,604 of CM075013.1, read as the reverse complement.
CTGTGGAGTCACCAATTATGTACTCTTCTTCCTTCAGAGCCACATCCTTTAAACCTCCTACAGCTGCCTGGGACTGAGAGAGGAGTGAAAGAGAGAATGTAGAGTTATTATTATTCGGTTATTCCTATTCTTTTTGAACAGATTTTTTGCAGTTTGATTTCTTATATCAATAATATTAGATTCTTAAATTCTTCTTAAATTAAATTCTTATATCAATAATAGAAATGTGGTGAGGCCATACTCTGAAATAGCTCCAAAGAAAAGCCTGTTTGATCTGCATGACCTAACGAGGGTTAGGAGTCAAATTGAAGGGCTGATTCACAGTCAAGCTCAAAAGGAAAGTTTTGTCCAAAAATGAAATTTACACAATTTTCTTCTATATATAGTCCCTTGGCCAGACATTTTTGGTATCTGTAGTTTGCTGCCTCAGTTTTATGCCAGAGCTACAAGGCTAAATTAGGTAAAAATTAAGAAAAGTTTAGTAAGGTCTTAAGTCTCTAGGAACTGTACTGGAGGGATGAACAAAATTTAACCCTTCACTAACACAAAGGATGGGGCTCATCCTGGAAGAGATCACTCCCATCAGGATAGAAATGTTTCATCATATAATACAGGTGATCTGCTAGAAGAACTTCATATTGATCTGCAGTGATGATTCAATTTAAGAGAACAAGTGGAGTCAAACCATGCCAGCAGTTTCAGAAACCACAGCATATCACAGTTTGAGGTGAGAGTGTGAGGATTAGGATATAGTTTGCACGATGCTAAATAACACTAATGTAAACTTCCCTCTTACTTGTTAGCTACATTAGCCTTATACGTCCAGTGTAGAATTAAGGAAGCACAAGTCTTGGCTGATTGTGAATTTTGGGTTTACAAGGTGGAAAATGGTGGAGATGGTTTATGTCTTTGCTGAAGTTATGACATAAAATGTATTCACAATGAAAAAGTGTCCACTGAATTCACTATCCATGCGTCATAACTGAATGCGTGTTCATCTGGAATGGTAGTAGTAATAATAATGGGCCTCATTTATAAAACTAGATACACACAAATTTATTCAGAAACCTATTCTATGATCATTTACACAAGAAACGTGACATTCAAGAAAATCCAGTTAAGTAAAACGAGCTCCTGAGTTTGTCCAAATTTTTACATAGACAGAGAGTCACAAATATGAACCGCGACTGAAAGGCTTCAAAGCACACTCTAATTACTCAAGTTAGTCTAATTTTATATTACATTTTTTTTCATGTTCAAATTGCTTATTTATTTCAATTGTACACACAAATTTAATGTAAATTTTGTGGATCTCAGTCGTTTCATATTAATGACTTGAAAGAAAGCGATCCAGAAGAAATCCATAAATTAAAACAAATAAGACGAGTCATTTAATTAGAACAAAAGAAAAGCCGCCATATAAAAGGAGGAAGAGTTAGTGTGCGTCTATGGTAGATGACGCACTGTGATGGCTGAGCTGCACTACTGGAAGATTTAGTGTACAACGTGTTTATGAGGCATTCTTTCACTGTTTACTTATCATCTTTGTTTTCGGCTTTCTGTGAGCTTTGCCTCTTATGGAGTTTTTTGTTTGGTTTGGCTTACGAAAACATTTAGACACAACTTTACTAAAACCTGATGAACAAGGCCTATTGTCAGTGCTTAATAGAACAATATGTAGTGGATCTGATTTGTTACATGCTTTCTTCTGGAGACTTTGGAGAAAATGCTGCATCTTGGGGGTTGTTCACAGGATAAGTGATACTCACATATGCACTGGCGTATTCAATCTTCGCTCCTTTAATCTCGGCTTTGAACTGTGTGAAAAACAAGTAGGATTTCCCTTGGGGCCTTTCATTAAAAACAAAACAGAGTGGGAGAAGAATCAATCATATTTCCTTCATCTCACGATCGCAGGATACATGACAAGGTATGAAAACAAAACAAAGACTCAAGATGTCAACACATCACTTCACAGACAGAATCAGCACACCACCTGGTGTCTTAATGGGGCAGACCAGCTAATGCTACTCTTCCTAATGGTGAATACATTCAAACAGCCACCGATTACCATTATGCAAATAATGCACTGTGCATTTTCAAAATAACCCATGAATGTATATGACCACAACCCTTACAATATACACTAAACCTTCCCTGGAGTTCCCAAACCTTACACCTGCATGGGATTCTTGAATCTTACCTCCATACTGAGCAAGAGAAGAGCCTGTCATCGTCACTCAAACCCACACTCATCTGCCATTGCTACAGGGAAAACACAGACACACAGACACACACTTGTCAGAAGCAGACTTTATATCTGAAAACACCCAAAAAGTTTTTTTTTTTTTTTTAAACCAAAGGATTTTTCAAACCATATAGATGAAAGTTCTAAGAGGATTTGGTGCCAGATGTAGTAACACTGTATAGTGATGATAAACATAAGTGTAATAAAATAAGCTGTACACGTGTTGTATCAGTATTTAAATGGTGAGGGGGTTAATTCTCTGTGCTACATTCTAAATAGCAAATTTCTGAAATGTTGATATGTTTGTAGGATATTTCTGAGGAATGAAGGCTGTAAAAATAATAGTGAATAAAATATGCCATGGAGTGAGAATGTTAAGGCCCAATGAGCATAAACACTGTGTCAAACTCTTACTGTGTCTTACTGTGTTTTTTTTTTTTCTTTTTGCAGTTACATCAGACGACATGCAAACAAAAACACTACAATTGTTTCACTTGGATCTTATCTTTCTTATCCTGCCCCTGGAATGTAGCTCCTCTGATGTGGTTTATCCGATCACATGAATAAAACATACTCGGTAGCTCAGCGAGTTGACACAACTGTGTTTACATGCTACACATTTACATCATGCAAATGTCACACCTCTGTCTTACCTCATTGGTACCTCCTTGAGAAGCGTAGGTGAATGTGCATTCATACTCTTTCTGTAAAATAAACAGTTTTGTTTTGTTTTTTTCAAAATGTTAAATCTTGAACAACGTTTTTGCATTCAGTAAACCAGCTGTCACAGCAAAGCAGATAACCTTTGTAGTACAGATATTTAATTGCATGAATGACCGGGCTTTATTAAAGCAGACCAATCAGATAACGCCCTCTCATCCGGGTATTCCAACTGCTCAAACCCCTCTTTCCCTGAAGCTGAAGATTTTTCCTATCCCTGCTAAAACGCAATAACAGCAATGGCATTTACATTCTCTGCTTTTACGGGAGTGAGTGAAAGTTTCTGTAGACATTATCTACTACATTGCTGATTAGTTCGGATTAGCCATTCGCTAACGCTAGCTGGGCTGAAGAGCAGGTGTTCATGGGAGATGTAGTTTTTAGGCTGACAACGGCAGTAAAATCGATGGGAGAAATAACCTTTATACTAATCATTTTTTTTTTTCAAACGTTTTAGAGAATACAATGATTAATAAGGAAGACAATAACAAAATATAAATCAATAGTGGTATCTTTAAAAATAGGTGTACAAAAATTATTTAAATGGGAATAGAGTATTTACTTCCGTATGACATAATCACACTCCAAGTACTGGATTGGTACACAGTCCTGATGCCCCGCCTCCTGACCAATCAGAAGCTGACTTGTGGCATCGCGCTGACCACGTGACACGCTTTTCAACGATATGACACGCATCCAACACTCGGCTAGTATTTCAGAATGTACTTATTTCTTATTGAGTAGTTTTAATAGGACTGGATGTTAGCAAATTATCAAAACTCAGCTCAAATGATATTTATACACAAGGACTATTGAGTGCAGCATGAGCTCACTGGTGCAGTCGCTATACCTATGAGATATATCTGCAGTACAAAATCACCTCTCTGTTTAACACAGTTTAAGGTTTAAGGTTTTAGGTTTTAATGTGCACACAAAACTGCATATTTATCAGAATGCACTATATGGTCTAGCTCATCACTAATTTCCTTGTGTGCAAACGGAGATTACTTACAATTTTCTCAGAAAATGAATGCACCACACCTCCCGGTTTAACGTTGAACTCCACTGTTTTAGCGTTCTCACTAGATGCTTTAGCAGCCACCAGCACAGAGAACACAATGATTGATTTTACCCAAAACGAAAAGCCCGAGCTGCTATAACCGAACTCCATGACTGTATGCTGAACCTAGCGAGCTAAAACACTCTCTCTATTTTAATGTGAACCGTGTTGTTTTTTTACCCACCCGTATTCCGGTAAACCCCGCCTCCTGCTCTAGGATTGGCTACCAGTGTCACGTGCGAGAAGTATCACGATCTGAGACGGAAGTGTTTTGTTTTTCCAAAGTCTTCTATATTTTATACATTATAATTTATTGCTATGTATAGGCTATTTGTACATATGTATATGCATTTGTATATGGTGAGCTTCTCATTAAAAAGTAGTTCATTATTTCCGTTTCTTTAACGTGATGTAAGCGCTCTTTCGCCATCTACTGGTCAGAGATGGAAACTGCAAGATAACTTCAGCTAAATTCCATTCAGTGTACAATCATACCTGACTTGATCCTGCTTACTTAAAGATATTAATAAACATGCTAAAAAGGCTTACCTTAAAAATACTACAGGAAATAAATGTAACTGCACCGAGGTTTAAACCCATCTACAGCTGTTCTGTATATATTAAATAGGCAATTAATCAGCACTATTTCAAACTGTGCTCAAACTCAAACCAAGAATACACACTTGCTAAATCCTTAACAGTCTTACAGTTGCTTTCAAAAAAGAAAGAAAGAAAGAAAGGAAGGAAGGAAGGAAAACTTAAGTACAGTAATAACTGTCAGTTCAAAAGGAGTGTGCGTTTTGCAGAACATACACACATCTGCACATACAGTCTGCATATGTAAATAACACTACCTTGTTTGTGAGGAATAAATACTTACATCATCACAATATTTTAAAATGTTTTGGTTGATTACTATCTTTTTTGATAATCATTGACTGTTGATGTTTTTTACTTTGTCTCCTCTTTTGGTATCTTGAATTTCTGATTGTGCCATGACATTATGCACTTAACAAAAAAGACCATCAAACTGTAATCACAAAAAGCAGCATGCATTGCCCAGATGTTTCCTGTGTTGCTGCTTTGGCTACGTATAATTTACTCTGTGTCCAGTTACTGTTTGGAAATAAATGTAAAAAAAAAAAAAAAAAGAAAAACAAACAAACAAACAAACAAAAAAAACCCCAGCTTTTATGCGTCTATAGACCACTACCATCTGCCACTATGCACAATTTGTCAGTATTGTTGGGGATATTGTAGACTGTTATAGACCAGTTATAGCTCATCTTTTTTCTTTTTTCCATGTACATTGTCGTAAAGGTCACTATTAACTCTATATTCGTGGCTGGTGGAATGTTTGTCAATCCAGCACTGACAACTGGACACAAAGTGACCAATGTGGTAGATTTACCTGATAAATGTCCAGTGATTGTAGATGGAGATGGTGAATTTACTAAGCTGGCAACAGATGTATAAATCTGAATTTATGGGTTTTTAATCTTGCAGCATATTTCAAGGGATCCGTCAAATCACCGACATGTTCAGGACTCTGTGTATAATACAGGAACACGTGTGCATCGTGCGCCAGAGAATGAAGTGAAATGACCGCTAGAGGGCGCTGACGGAGAGAAAACCGCCGCTTCAGCGCGGACACGCAAAGAAGTCCGTTCACTAACCGCTTCCGGTTTGATTGAGTTACTGGTTGATTTATTGTTTTAGCAATAATGGTACAACCCTGAAGTCCAATAGTATTCAATATTTAAATTACAAATATAATTTCTATGAGGAAAAAATTAACAATTAAAAATTTAAAATGAACTAACAACCATGAGTTTTAAATAAAGTTGAAAATCCGATCTACAAAAATGTATCAGAAAACAAATTCTAGTTTTGTTGAAAGCATAAACTTGTTAATAAAGATATGTAATTATATAGATCAGTGGAAACAAATGATATGTTAAGACATTTCTGGAAAGTTTCATTTTACATATACTATTTAAAAGTCAGCTACTATTACAGGCTAATCAAATTTATTATATTGGCGATCGGGGTAAATAAAGGGTTGTCAAAGAGCAATAAAATATAGTGGCATTAAAGAGGAATTTATTTATTAATTCTAATTTTCATCTAAAAGAGAAAGAGATCAACTCAGAAATAAGCCACAAAAAAATAAAGGTTCTTGGATTCAGTTTAAATGGCAAGTACATGTAGGCCAAATAAATGCTATCAAACATCAAAAAGCAGTTAATATTTAATTGCATACCAGTCAGAAGGGATTACACGCTTACTTGTTATAAAGATTATTTCTCATGTCTAGGCATGGCAGGAACCTCAAGATAAATATACGCCCTCAGTAATGTGTACACGTGTGACTCCTGCATAGCCAATACTGATCCCTGTCTGTCAGAAATAATTAACACCAGAGTAGATATGATGATGTAGAGATGATACAGGCCAATCAACACTGAAATGAGATTAGAACATTTCCTGTTTTTATTCCATGTGATTGCAGTTGGAGTCACTGTAGCAGACAGCAATGGATACTGTTGTACAATAGGAACATTCACTACATTAAATCAGCCCACAAGGGCACCTCATAGCTGTAAGATTAATTAGAAGAGACCAGCAGGCAATGTTAGAGCCGTGCAGTTATAGAAACCAGAATAATAACAAATGTAGCTGGGCATCATGTGAAAAATATTATAATCCATACTGCACATGTTCTATAGTTAGCATGTAAGAAGGAAAGAAATACGGACCAAGAACACAGCAATAATGGGCAAGTAACAACCTGAAATTTATTTGGAAATCTATTACTGAATTGTCTGCGTGGAATAAGCATAGGTAATGTACAGAACAGCATCCTCAAATGGAAAAAAATAAAGATTTACCATAACAAAAAAAAAACAAAGAAGTTCCTCCAAAAAGTGATAAGTTAACATTCTGTCATCATATTTACAATTACATTTGGTTTAAAACAAGGTAAAGAAAAAAGACAAGAAAACGTAGGGAAAAAAAGACAAGTTCTTCATGGCAGGCTATTTACAACTGTATACATGGGCACTGCTGGCCAGGACGCTGTTGCTGAAAGAAAAGAAAGAGGTCAAATGTTAACCAAAGGACTTTGAAGAGCTCCCATCACAAGAACAATGGCAGCCTAAATCATTCAAGTGGGGTTAAGTGGAAAGGCCCATTGCTCTTCCACAGTTAGTTAAAGAGCAATGGGTCGATCCACTCAAACCCCCAACAGCTGCCACTGAAATGCAAAGACTCCTAAAGCTATAGCTCAGCAAATTGACTAAACTAGATACTTTACTACCAGCATGACGCTCAAAATAGTGTAATTCACAAATATATGAATAAACATTTACGGACAACTATTAGAGGCTTTGCCTATACTGAAATCTGTCACTCTTAATTAACTATTTGTGAAATTTGAGATGTGGAATTTGTCAGCCGTTGTGCTGTTGAACTCTCCAGTCTGATTGGTCAGAAGGTGTCGATTAATTTTCTACAACTGTACGGCTAAACTTGTACGGAGGACAGCTACAATTTAATTTGGATTAAAAAGTGTTAAGAACAGCAATGTATAAACCTTGGTTTGAAGAAGATTTCTTTACGTAGATATTTACTTAACATTTATTTTTAAAAATACTGCAGGTAGTGTCCATGCTTTTTGATATAAAACTGTTCCTTTAAATTTTATTAATTAATGTGAAACCACAAAGACAGTGGACTTTGTGGTTTCACATTAATGTGACACGCTGCACTGTGTTATTTTATTAGCTTCAAGAGAAGAAAAAAAAAAAAGAGGCTTATGAGGGAAAAATGTTTATAGCCATTATAACGAAAGTGATAAGTGGAACGAACTTGTTTCGCAGTTGTTCCGCAACATTACATGTAACTATTAACAAATTAAAGATTACAATCAGTGGCAAATTTCTGTAGTACAGGAGTAATAAAAGCTTTCAGGACATGCCATTATAGGAAAATTATCAACTTCGGGGTGGTAACAGTAACTCCACTTTAAGGTACGTTTAGTATGCAAAGCAGTGAGGTTCAACATCGTGGCAGTCATTAAATGTACTGTACTGGCTTTTCCCCTGTTTAATGTCCCATTAACAGGTATTCACCCCAATGATTGTGTAATCACGAAATCTGTCTCTTCTTACCTATAAATGATTCAAAAGTGTATTGTGGAGGTCTTCATACACCTGCTGGTAGATCTCATCCTTAGATTTCAAGCCATCCAGGTGTTCTAGTGCATAATGGGAAACTTCAGTTAGAATCTCAGTGATTTTACTTCAAGAAACACTTTAAATATGCTGAATTTATAGGGAAAGTATACAAACCAATTGGCAAGAGGCTTTCCTCCATCTCTGCTCTGTGTTTCAGGTACATGGGCCACACGTGACCATCAAACAAGCCTGGAGGGTCGGGGACGATGTACTCTCTTGTACTATTGATGACAAAATAGTGTCGATTCAGACACACCCTTAGATTTAGTTCACTTGTTCAGTCATTTTATTAAGTTATAACAGAGTTGCACAATTAACTGTAATGTACCTGTGATGACTGTTTTAATTACTTGGTGAAAACAATAATTTTAGCCATTACCATGCATCCTATTTCATACAGTGCTTTAAAGACCATCTTACTCTTTTGTTCTGATCTGCTCATTTAATTCAGTACATTTACATTATTTTCCTCTTATCGTGAACACTGAAAAAGTTGAATTTGTATTGAACCCAGACATGGATTATTTTATACTTGTATACTAATACACTTATAAAAGTGTAAGCCTGGATGTTTTATAGGGTCAAGCATTCATTTTGCACACCAATTACCTTCTCCTCCACTTGCACTCTTCATAAGGGATGGTGATGTAGTAACACTTGTCAAACACTTCCATCAGAGGCCTGTTCAAAGGAAACCAGGACACAGCTCTCAATATTTATCAGTATTACACAGTTGTAAAGAATATGGGAAGCTGGGTAGCTAAATGGCAGATATCACTCAAAAAGACGGTACATGTAGTTCTGAAGCACAGAACTCCCCAGACACCAGATATCACCTTATCAGTGGGTCTGCAGAGACAGGTCACATGACCTTCCCAAGAAGCTACTGCGCCATGCACTCTCTGAACCCCACCGCCCACCGCCAAGTTCACAGCATCACGTGACTCATGACACAGATGTCATTCCAAGAAGATAATCTTCATTAACTAAAATTCTCATGACCACGATCAGTATGTACAGTTACACAACACTCACTTGTAATTGTACAGAAGAAATCCCTCCACGATGAGGATGTGGTTTTCATCCTCTGGAGGTCCCATTTCTGTCACCGGGGTCACCTGGATGCCGTGAGAGCGTGCAAACTTGACTGGGTTCTCCATCCAACCTTTGATGGTGTTCACCATGGCTTCCATATCCAGTGCTGTTATCACTATAAAGAAGAGAAACAAGGCAAACGTTCAATGAAATAAAACCAATGAAGCCTGAAGAAAATCAAATTTTTTTGAAACACTGCACACAAGTGGATGGAGAATTACATTTGGAGATGACTTTTGTTAGGGACAGTGTCTACAGTGAAAGGAGTTATTGGTCGCCTATGGCCAAAACTCATTCTTACCATCCCACTGTTTAAAGCCGTCCTCTCCGACTTCTATCTGATCCGGTGGCTGAAATAACAGTGACCAATAAAACACTGCAGAGGCCTCAAAGTGATCCGCAATCTACTAGATCTGATCATACCATTATCACAAACATGCTCTGTCCCCCAAACCCCAAAAATGACCAACTGTGTTAGCTACATTCAACAGTTCAATGTGCTTGGTTTTTAAATCAGCTGTTTAAATCTGATCTAATGCTTCAACTAATATTTACAACTGTTCCATTTGTGTTGAAATGTATAAGGAGAAAAAAATTACTTAATATTTTGGAAAAAAAAAAAGGGGGTTAAAGCAGTTAAGGAGTAAATGAGTGCTGAAATAGCTTTGTCCTTTGGACACAAAACTGCATCTGTGCTTTGTATCTCTAAGCAAAATGCAATAATAAAGATTAAACAGAAATCTAAATCTGCTTACTCACCTTGAAAAAGTCATCTTGATGTACCACACAACAGTTAGGTAAGGCTTTGACTAACCTATTGGTCAGTGTGGTTTTTCCACCATTGGTCACACTACAGAGAGGGAAAAAATGCTTAAAATGGGCGACAGACCTGGACAAAACAGGTGACTAAAGACGATAAAGATATTTCATTAAACTTTGGTGCTGAAATTGCGGTTAATATTACTGAACACCACCGTGCTAGCTTGCTAGCTGGCAAGATGCAGCAATTTGGCGGGATAAATCCAGCTGGCATGACAAAGGCTATAATTGGTGCCAGCTTCCCATATCTTGATATAATTACAAAATATTTCTCAAATGTCCAACATATTTACTGTAGAAACATTATTTTATCACATTATTTAGCTTTTCTTCGGGCTTTTAGGCTATCAATAAGCCAACATACAACTTATGTACCGCTAATAACCTGTAAACAAACACCCAGGAGTCTTCTCTTAACTCATTTATTATACCAAGCAGTAGCTGTGTTTTTTTTTGTTTTTTTTTACAAATTTTATTTTATATACAAAAGGTTTTCCAATTTAAAACAAACATGGCAACACAAAAATCAGTTCATTTAGGTTTCATTAAACTGTTTTTGTTAAGTCCTCGCGCGCACTGTTTTAAATCTCCCGCTTAAAATCACTTCCTTCCTCCTGCACGCGCCACTCGTTACATCAGCGCCACTCATTCACCCACAACTGTTAACTGTTCTTCTGAGAAAACATTAAAATACTACAGATTTTATATTATATCTGTTAAACACACCTTACACTTCTCTACGGCCCAAAAACTGTTTAATATGACTGTTTAATATATCACCAACATTACAACAGTTAATTTAAACTGAAGCTTTTGAATATTTCATCACTTACCCGCCGATTCCTATAATGAATTTCATTTTTATCCGGGCTGTTTTCGCCACTAACAACGAACTAATAATTAAAACGTGTATTATTGTTATTATTATTAACCTTACACGAGATCAGACAGCACCACCTCCGTCAAGCAGTAGCAGCATGGAGTATTTCTGCTCCACATGGCTATAAGACTAGCCTGTGGTGCGTCACTCAAAGGCCATCCCCTCTGGGATCTACCAATCACGTGCAAGGAGGGCGTGGCTACTGGCTGCCAGGCAACCACCAAAGGGCCACTTTACCAACCCAACCAGTTTCCCTGAAAAGTTCAAGGGCTACGTTCCAGATCGCAGGTTCAGGTGATTAGGAAGCTTATCACAGGCAACTGTAGTTGAACGTAATACACAAAGTAACAGAGAAACTGAACAGTACACAAACAGGCCCTTGAGCAAGTCCCTTAACCCCCAACTGCTCACTTGTATAAATGAGATAAATGTAGGTTGCTCTGGATGAGGGTGTCTGCCATATGCCATAAATGTACGTTTGAGATATGTACTGTATATCCCTTGCTTCAGTGGAAAGGACCACGTTACCAACCCAGTTCAGTAGATATTATTCATTTTCAGCACAGCACTGACACTGACATGGTGGTGTATATGTTACACCTAAAAGGCTGACAAGCAAGGTAGCTGCAATTTGTCCATAGCAACAGATGGGTTACAGTCAGTAATTGTTCTCTTACAAAGTGCACCCACCTGTACCTGATACTGATAAAATGGCCAGAGCATGTAGCTGTAATGTTTAGCATGCATTCCCAGGGGGATCTGGAGGTCTATATATAGCAATTCCCATATATATATATAGGTGAAAGGGTCCAGGGGCACCTTAACTCTGTGGCACACTTCCAAAGAGTTCTAGCTCATATGAGGAGTGAACATTCAGATAAGGGTGTTCATATAGTCATGTAGGCCTCCCATATGTAAATTTATTATCCTGCAATTGTGTGACAGTGCATATTTCAAATATTTAGTTACATATTTCTATTATATTCAAAATATTTCAAAAGGTTATATCCTTATGCAAAAATAACCGAAAGCTCAGCACCCAGTCACTAACTGGGTGATTCCACATTTGGGGTGCCATTTGTCTCCCACTAATATTACTTTTACAAATATGTATGGAAAATAAAGGTAAAAGATATTAATAAAACCTATCTACAGCATTTAACAGCATTTTGCCTGTCCTAGCCCACTCCCAAACTACACTTTGAATACACTATGATTAACATACTTTTAGATATTGTATTTTTTTTTTTTGCATTAATGTGTGAATCTGTTTAATATCTCATGCTTGATACATCCTTTTCCATGAGTCATCATATATAGGATATGAAAAATGCACATTTTAGTTCCACGACATTTACTCTATGCTGTTACTTGAAAACATTTACCAGTTTGAAATACTTGGAAAATTCCACAAGTCACATGTTCAACAGGAAGCTGCATCATCCACATTTCCTGAAAAGAATGAGAAGAAGAAAAGTAATTTCTCTCATTCTTTATTCTTTAATTATTATATTTTCATACTGATCAAAGAGGTCACTTTTAAAGTGCAACCCTGTTACCCAAATTATAGACTGAAAATAAATTATTAATTTTAAAAAGGAATTAAGTATATCATTGGGAGGTCTTTAACATCCTCATGCCATTAGCATGGATACTAGTTAACCACATTTTGTATATGTCTTTGTTTCTCTGCTATAAAGATTCAACTCTGTTACTCATTTAAGAGTAAAGTGAAGCTATTGTCAGCAAAGAATCAAACGAGAGATTGGTGCCTGAGATGGGTTACCAGCTTTTTTTGAATAGTTAAATGCATGTTTTCAATTAAACATTGAAAAATTATTTTTTAAAAATTCCAGAGGGACAAGGGTTATAAATCAAGCCATAATTCACGGACAACAAGAGTAGTGTTCATATCACGTACTAAATATCACCTTCTCGCTATTTGTAGTGTACGAGTGCTGTATGTGACAGTAAGGGTCATTCTTTATTTAGGTGTACATGTGCCCTGTGTGTTTGTGGGTGAAAAGCACGGAGAGTGAAATTTCTATTTATCCACAGACATGTGACGTAACTTGGGTAAACGTGCTGAAGGAGCCAGCGACAGAGCATTTGACCAAGTGTTTATGTAGTCACAGGTACATAGTAATAAGTGTTTCTTATGACCACCTTTTTCCCATTTCACGTACGCACTGCCTGAGTTAGTGTTTCTTTCATAAGTAGTGATGATGCAGATTTACTAATGAAACATTTTTTTTTACAATCCTTCAGAAACAATGTTTCATTTTTCACTGTGTAGTTAAAAAAACATTTTAGAATATGGTTTGGGATTAAGGGATGATGTCTACTACTTCTCTTAATAAGAAAGGCCTTAGTTTACATCTAAATAAATACAAAATTTGTTTCAAATATTGTCCAAGGAATTTGCATCTATAGAAATAGTGAAAATAAATCTTTAAATGTCTAATGTATTTTCAGTAACATAGTGAGATAAAATGGTGAATAGGCCTGATTCATGCCATAAAGGAAACCTCCACCTTGAAAAAAATTGCATACATTTATATACAAATATTTGTATATTAGGACTTTGGTCCTAATTTGTTGGTTAGTGCTGCATTTTCATTATTCCCATGAAAAAAGTGGCAGCTGTGTGCTGTATGGTTATCACGGGGGCACTGATAATGCAGTTATAATGGCATTTAATAGGAGAAAAAATGTAAACATTCTCAAACATAAGGGGTAGTGGTCAGGTCTAGCTGTTAGCTCCTAAAAAAAAAAAGAGCAAGAGCTTCTTTTCTCATTCACCATTTTCAAGTCATTTAGGGCGTTTCTTTCTTTTAAGTTTGAAAATCCATGTATGGAATCCTTCATTCTGGAGACCTACCATAAATCTCCACCTAAATCAACACCATCCAGAGTTGATTATTATAAGCTGCAATGAGGAAATATAGCCTGGTTATGGTATAAAATAGTAGTAGACAGCTGCAAGTTAAAGGCCCAAAACCAGCAGCCAATAACTGCGTATTGAGTCATTAGGGCTATCTGTGCATCTCATACAGGCTCACTGTGGAGAAAACAGACCATAAGGAATTATATCATCAAATGTTCTGCGATTCAGTTTCAAATGTGATGAACCTTAATGAACTTGAAGAATGTTACTAGAGTGATTACGACTGGGTCATTTTACCAACATGTTCGACCAAACAAACCTGCATCAGTGTCAGATTCAAACACACAAAGTTTGCATAGCCAGATCAAACCTGAACCCGCTATGGCCTCTCCATGGCCACATCTTTAATAATATCAAATTTACAAATGCAGACAGGAAGCTAAAAATCTAAAAATCTTGTATGATCTTTTCATTTCATTCAAAAAACCACATTAACAACATTACTGTGGTAGGAGAAATGTATACAATGAGCCAATGTCATTCATATACTGCTGTTTAATTTTGAAACCTTGACATTCAGAACGTAAGGCAACATAAAATTACGATCCATATTCTCCAGCAAGTACTGATTTGCACTTCTGAGGAACTTAAAAAGCCAATAATTTACCACAATACTGATGAAGGAAGAAAGCATTCAAAACATTAAAAAAAAAAAAATCAAAATGAAATAGCCATACAAACAAGCAGCAGAATGGAATAACATATTCAAGCTGGGCATGTGTACACACAGACGGGAAAGGTAAACTTTGCATGCATCCCTTTAAAGAATCTCTCCTGAGCAAACACACCTATGATTTGTATAGGCAGGTGACAGCATGTTCTTGAAGATGGCACTGGCCAAAAAGTGGACATCAGGGTCTGTCATTAACCGGGAAGCTGTGGTAGTGAATAGACACTGGTCGAGGTTATACACATCCTGCTACTGAATACGGCAATATTTCTCTGGATGGAATGCCACCTGGTGGTGGATTTTTCAGAAACCTTTGATAAAAGAGACCCTTTTATGCTGACCTGGGACCAGTGTGTGATTTGTGTGATTACAGACCATAGCAGGACAGTAAAACAGGAAGCTGGACTTAGATCAGCAGATAAGAGTGACTTTTATGGAAAGGCCTTCCAGTCGTCTCTTACAGGACTGGTTCTTCTACTCTTGTCGTGGTTGTGGTTGTTGCTGATGGTCTGAGAAAGACAAAAGAACTTGTTAATAGTTAGATTGATTTCCACATTCAACACATATGATGATCTGTGACCATTCTCTAAATACTCTTGTAATAATTACACTGCTAGACCAGTCAATATCCTATATTATATTTTATGTTAAACATAAAGCAATGGACTTATCTGTAGTAGGTATAAGCTAGGGTTAAATTGTGTTTTTGAGTTTTAGGCTTTAGAGATTTAGAGCCACTTCTTTAACAATCTAGATTTACAGTTGAAAGAAAAGGTTTGTGAGCTCTCTTGAATTACCTGGCTTTTCACATAAATGTAATCTGATTTCCATCTGTGTTATTAGGTTAGGCAGACACATTCTGCCCAGCGTAATACCACACAGACACTACTTATAAGTCTTTTATTCATGGGCCTAACTGGTTATTACTCCTTGTGCACCTACCCTTAATAAAAGGATCTGAGACCAGCCTTTTAATAAGCCTTCAAAGATATGATTTAGGTATTTGGTGCAACACTTGTTTAATATCTTGCCTTAGTCTGTAGCAAAAGTAGTGATTAAATGGTAATAAATTATAATAAGCTGAAGTGACAGTGGTTGGGATAAACTACATACCCATCTGTATTGGCTGACTCTTGTTTTTCTTGTTGTTGATACTCCCCCTCTTCTTCCATCCTAAACACACATGGGTATTATGGGTAAAGGTGTTTGTAGCATTCTGTGCAGTTCAAACCCACCTCAGAATACATTTCAGCTCAATCTAGCTCAGGATGATTACCGTTCTTTTCGTGCTTTGATCCTTTCTTCATCATACCTGCAACATAGAAACAGCAAAATGACTGACTTTAGAAAGACATCTTAAATCATAAACCTCAATACATTAGTGCCATTAAAGGAAAATCCACCTTGAATGATTTGCATATTAGTCTTTATCAATATTAATTAACATGTAATCTTCAGTGATGTCCAGGACTGAATTGACTTGGTCTATTTTCATTTTGGTTAATGGTTTCGTACATTACCCACAATGCTATTCAACTACCTTCTGAAAGTGGTGCAGTGGGATTTATGCTGCATTCAAGGTGAAGTTGCAAATTGTAATTCCCCACCTACAACTGGTAAAAACTACCAAAAATGCTCCCTAAGTGTCAGCTTCTGCAATTTCAGAAGTCAGCCTGGGGTAGTCTTCTCAATTATCAGTTCTTTCACCATTTAAGGAGTAATGTCAAATCAACATGGCCACACACACTGTGAATAGTGTAAAGTACCCCTTCTCTACTTTTAAATTAGGTTATAGCAGTATTTGGCTTTAGTTCAGTGAATATACAAGCATATTACTTGGTTAAATCTATAATACTGACCAGACTAATCACCACAAATGCAGCATTAACCCTCGCTTCATTTCTACATAAACAGATTGATGCAGCAGTGCTTTAGTCCTTTAGTACGTCCAACTCTTTCACCTCCTCAACTGTACACGCTGCTCAGCTTCTAAAGCTGCAACTTTCAGACTAATACCACCATGAGCACCATCATGCTCATCATCTCGTAGATCGCTAACCAGCTGAGCTGCATCTCTGCCATAACTCAGCGCATCCACATCATATTGCTACATTGCATTCTGGGACACTGAGTCCAGCATTTGCACCAATGTCTTCACTACTTCTACTCTGGATTTCTCATTAACGTGACACTGAACATCAATGGAAAATGGTGAGTAAAGAAAAGAAGGTCTTGCTCGTTTGTTTTTACGAGCTAACAGTGAAACCTGACCATTATCACTTATGTTTGAAATAACTGCATATGTTCTCCTATTAAACATAATTGTAACAGCACTAGCAATAACAGTGTTCCCCTGTGACATCAGAGCAACACACAACCGCCAACTTCTCACTGAAATAAAGAAAATACAGCACCCACCTCTCAAATTAGCACCAGAATCACTAAACACATCACAAATATTTCAATATAAATATATTTCATGTGTTTTAGGGTGGAGTTTTCCTTTAATGCTAGCCATGTTAGCTAAGAGGATGAAATTGTGTGATGTAGAACACTTACTGTATGACACACTCGGGGATGTGGATGTGCTCCATGGGGACGATCTGTTCCAGTTCCTCTAAGCTGTGCACGTAGCGGATTTTGTTCATAAACTTCACACTGCACAAAGACATAGACTAAATGCTTGACATAGTTGAAACCATACACAATACACTTCTCAGCTACCTTAGGCTCATAGCTTGAACATAAAAATACAGAACTGAATGTCAGACCCCAAACATTATGGCTTATATTTTAGGTAAATCCAACATTGTGTAAATGTCATTTTTGGTCAAATTATTGCTTAAAAATAGATTTGTTTTTACACTTGAATTTTCATTAAAGGTTTCACTGCCTTTCTCCTTTAATTATTATTATTACTATTAGTTATTCAATCATAACTCTCTGTATATCTGGTTTAAAAGAGCTATTTCTCTCCTGATTGTATTAATATTACCACGGTCAGTTAAGAATGAAGATGACGAGGATGATGACAGCTCCTACCTGATGAAGGGTCTGGAGATGGCCAGGACTGTGCGTATGAACCAGGATGGATGTGCAATGATCAAAGACTTGAGGTTCTTTCTCAGTCTATTAAAAAAATATTTAAATGCTTTAAACACGATTTCGGTAGTGTTACGGTGTTGTCTTAAAATTAAGTGCTGCACAATTAAAAAAATGCAGTTAGCATTTTCTTTCTGACCACACCATTAATTGCAATGTTGCTGAGCTATACACATTTTTAGAAACAAAAAGAGCTCAAAGGCTCTTTGTATAGTTAATGGCTATTAGCTTTCTAAAGGGGTTCTGCTTGTAACTGTATCTGAAAGGAACACCCTGTGTTGTACGATTTTTCACAGAATCATTAAGGGTTCCTTTTTAGAGGGACAAACTGAAGATCCCTTATAGGTGCTAGACGAAACCTTTTTTTCCAAGTGTGTACTGTGATAGCTTACTTATCCATGCATCCATCTTTCCAACATGTATACAAAAGAATATGCTCATAATGTGCAGGGTGAAAAGTCTGCTTTCTGTTGACTTAAAACAACAAAACATTACATGAACCAGTTTTGCTGCTAATTTGACTGAATAACCTTTTGATGAATAATTATGATATGATTAAATATCAAGCAGAGTAACTGTGATGATCATATTAGCCGTTATCACACAGCCTGAAAATGTCAGAATGAACAAGCAGCTGTAGGTGTTTTTACCTTCTGTCAATCATCTGATAGCACTTCTTCAGCCAGCTGATACCAGGCATCTTGCTGCGTGGTGTTCCTCCATTCATATAGATTATCATGTAGTCCTCAGCTACCAGCATCTCCAGGCTGCTCACTACATACCTACACTCAAATGTAAGGAGGAATTTGTTGGGGGCAGTAGATTACTTGAAGAAAGAGAGACCCCCTTGCAATGTAATTCATCTTATCTGGTAATTATTAAGATGTAGAAATATAATCAATAAAGGGGTGGCGTGTTGCAGGCTGGTGCAAAGCGGACGTACTATTACCACCCTGAAGCTGATTAATTTTCGATAAAGAGCATGTCCCGAATGACTCTTATACCTCAGAAATTGTCTAATGATACAATTTTTTTTTCTACTTATTAAAGAGCAGCATGTGACTCTTATGTCCACAAAAGAAGTTAGTTCCTGTTATCACTTACGTTATAGCAGCTATAAACAGTCACCTGCCTGTCTTTTTCTCTCTCGTTATATCTTGCTATATTGTTAATAATTTAAAAAAGCAGCTTGTTAACAAGAAACTGCATAATGCAACATCCTGAAGACTTCCCCATGGCAGAAAACCTACTGATTATTACAATTAATTATTACAGTCAAAGTGTTGAACCTGGAGACTTTCTCCATAAATGTTAAATAATCATCTACTTACTGAAAACACAACCATATCCACAATTATATCATTTACTTTGTTAAGTAAAAGCACATTTAGATTACATAGATTACATGGAACATTCACCATAGTTCACCAAGTCCCTGTGAATGAATTTTTATCACAGAAATATAATCTATTTAAATGAGTGCTTTAATATAAACCTGACATTTATTTTACAGCCAGCACTACTGTCACTACTATTTTAGATCTTTAAATATATCCTAGGAGGCACATAGATGTACTGTTTATCTGTACATAAAATATCATAATTGGCTACTCACAGAAAGAGGTTTTCCATGATATAATGGTAATCTGGACAGCTGCTATCAGGCAAATAGCATGCTGAAAACACAATGATGGCATTCAGGCCTTCACCATAGTAACCTTTGGAACCAGAGCAGAAGAAAGGAAGGCAGTGACATGGTGGAAAATGACAGTATAAGCATTAGACAAGAGAAGAAGATTCACACGAGGGCTCACCTCCATGAGAGATAACACGCACGTACGGCCGAATGAGCTGCATGTCGATACGGTGCTCCTGCTCGCCTATGATGACGGTCCTCCACAAGCGACCATTTCCAACATCCCCCTCATCTTCAGCCCCTTCTACAGGCCCCGAGTTGGCTGAGGCCACTGGTGTGTCATCTGCTCATAAAGAATATAAATCACTTATTTATAATTAAATGATTTATACAATAAAGGATTTATAAATCCTTTAGAAATCATTTATCATTTATTTATTCATTTGTTTTGTACCAGGAACAAGCTCAAAGAAATAGAAAGAGAGAGCATCAAACCTCACCTTCCCATTCCAGGTCATTGCCATTGGCTGGGAATTCCAGTGAGTCTGTCTCGTCAGGAGTTTCAATGTCATCAACATTAATGTCCAGATCATCGGGCGTATCCAGGAAATCGTCGGAAAGCAGGGACCCTTCGCTTTGATCCAAAGACAGGTTCATATCTGGGGCTACAAGAGTGCGGCGTTTGCGGTGACCTGGACCTCCACCAGCTCCACTGATGTGAAGTGAGCTGGGAGGAGCTGGACGACAAAAAGTGCAGAGAAAGATGGAAGGGGTAAATATTCAGTCAAAACATCTCAGTGCTTCACGTTCACACTTGATGGATCAGGCATACATACAGTATATGCACTTACATGTTCTCTCCTCACCAAGTGTGCAGGAAGAATCCATATCTCCCTCCTCTGGAAGTGGCCTTACAAACACACAGACAACATCCCAAACCCAGTTAGATCTCTGCAGTCTTCGACATCACATTTAGATAGACTAAAGTGGCTGAAAAGGGGAGATGGATGAATAATTTATCAAACTATCCTATCTTTGCTCTGAATGGGTCTTGTGTTGAATGGAGCACAGACAGCGATATGATAATGAGCAGCCCGAAAGCGAGAGAGAAAGCGTCTTATCATGCTCTGAAGTGTTCACTGGTGTGCGGCCTGCAGCTGCTTCAGCACTAATAAAGTGCTGCTTAACTTGCACAGGGTGTCAACATCCCCCAACACACACACACACACACACACCTCCCACACACACTATTCAGTGAACAGAGAGGGAGAGGACAGAGAGAGAGATAGTGCACTGCGATCAGGATGCTCATGTTAACAAAACAAACCAGTATGAACCCAATCTTTTAATATCACATCCATATTTCTTTAGGACTTAGAGGAAGAAGAATATCAGTGTTTACACACATTATATATATATATATATATATATATATATATATATATATATATATTGCACACCAGAAATAGGAGTTTTGTTTTGACAGCTTTTCTTAATGTCATTGTAGTCGTAATCACGGTCATTGTATCATCACATTATTAAAAAATGCATTGAACAGATAAACATTCCTGAAATCAAATACACAACTTCAGCTTGATTTAAGTGCAGGCCATAAACAGAAGCCAAATATAGAAAATCAAAGCTGCTCCATCACTCACCTCTGTGTCAGGGAAATGAAGATTCTGCTGATTCTTTTCCAAATGGGCACTCCTCTACTTTCTGATTTCACAAAATATCATCTTTTCAATTGTTTTTAATGTTTAGAGCATCCTTTCTAGCCAGTGATGCTGAAACTGTGTGTGTATGTGTGTGTGTTTGTGTGTGTTTCTCTATGCGAGCCCTGCCTCCATTTTCCTGGTGATGCTGTGTTGTTGGCTCTGGCCTGCGTCACATGACGTGGCTCATTACCATTTAAGGAGAAAGTTGCACCTGCTCCCTCTTTCTTCACACACAGAGGCGCCATGTGGTGACACACAGACATCACACTGCTGCTGACCCAGGATCAGAGATTCACTGCCCATGCTCTTGTTAATGCCAAGTCAGTGAAGGGGAAATTCCAGCACCAGTATGTCTAGATGGATATTACACCTTCACAAACCAATTATCTCATTCTCTGACTAGTCATGAAATATAAGTTCTGAGACACACCTTAAATAAAATAATAATAATAACAGTAATTGATTTTAGGACTAGGGGAGAGTGGGGTAAGATGAGCCTTTTTTTTTTAAACTTGAGTCTAACTATAGCCAAGGGAATATGAGACAGGAATAAAACTAATGCTTACACTAATGCTTTTTGGGGCCCCCCAAAAAAAGTGGTCTTGTGGCTCAACTTGCCTCATGTTAGGGGTAAGCTGAGCCATCTGAGAAAACAGTTACTAACCAAATTAACCAGATTTTAACGTATAACTCTAAATATAATTATTGATAATTAAATCCGCTATTCTGCTGATATTATTGGTGTTCATGAAATAAATATTACAACTAATTTGTCTACAGTTCTGAAACCTGAAGATGGTTTGCCAAGTCTCTAGGATTAAGAAATAGACATGAAAGACTTAAATTGAATGAAACTTCGATTATTTTGAGGAATATCCACAGATTATTTGTTTTACACTTTCAGAGTAGAGTCTCAACTGTATGCTTGGCATAATAGCAAACTTTTTAACAGATAAACATAACATAGAATAAACACCAACGTCACACAATGTTCTGAGTATCTGTATAATCGCAAACTTTGTAGCCAATGACATAAACACTAACATGTCACATACTGTATGTACAGAAAGTGCTATTCAAAATGGCAAAAAAAAAAAAAATTATGCTTCTACGTCATCCACAAGGAGGTAAACAAAAACTAGGGCTACAAGCACATGAGTATTGCAAAATTGTATGCAGGGATCTGAGTTGAACAAAAATTAGAATAATTAAATAACTGAATTATTTATGAATTTATTTATTACCCCCAATTTATTACACTCTAGTTTCTAACCTTTATTCTACACAACTGGGTAGTTGAAATCAGATTGTTTTACTTATATCATACTTTATTTAACAATAAACAAGCGTGAATCTTTAAATAGGCTAGTTATGTGTTTTGTTCTTATACCTATCCATCACTTTGGCAAGATTGTCAAAGAATTC
Source organism: Pangasius sanitwongsei (assembly GCA_037576675.1). Lineage (NCBI taxonomy): Eukaryota > Metazoa > Chordata > Actinopteri > Siluriformes > Pangasiidae > Pangasius > Pangasius sanitwongsei. The sequence continues at coordinate 14,080,046 of CM075013.1, read as the reverse complement.
TCCCACGGTGGTCCTATTAAAGGCTGTAACCCTCCATATAGATGTTGCTTCAGGCATACGGCAGGCAAGATGGTGGTGTGTCTTAAAGCTCTCACACTCATCTCGCCCTACAGTAAAAGAGTTTAGAGTCACTCAATTTAACTTTGTGGACTGTATTTTTTTTATGTTGCACTCACTAAGCCTTGTCTGTCCTATACATTCAGATTAACCAGCCCAATCATTCTCTGTCCAGTTGCTGAGGAGTGGAATGTTGCTCCTTCTTGCCAGTTCAAATGCCAGTTCAAGGCATTTGTTTGTAGTGAGACCAGAGAACCTGTCAGAAAGTTTTTTTTTTTATGTGGTCTACAAGCTCCTTCTCTATGTCTTCTCTATGAAAATCAGAATGTATTGATTACGTAATGAAGGCTGAGTGTAAGCCTTTCACAATCTCTCTTTAAAAATAGTTCTGTGGTTTCCCTCACCAAATTATTCAAGCCTCATACTGGTTTCAAAAAGTTGTCGTCTTTGAAAACGTGAAGATGAAAGCAGATTGTGGTTGTAATGTAAACCTTGATATACGTTTGTTCTCATATTGTGAAATTATCATAAAGTTCCGCTCTACACCACACTATTTGAAATCCCTCCACACCTGGGGAAGTCGTCATCCTGCCACTCGTCTCTCCCTTCTATATGGCCCAGGTCTGGTGTGCACATGATCTCAGTGGTTATGGAGTGAAAACCTGCAAAACAACACAGAAAATGCCTATACAAGTTATATTACCTAATAACTAGGTTAGACAGTTGCACTGGTCTCGAGAATTATTTACACCCTTTATAAAAATGTGCAAAAATGAATATACAGTATAAAAAGAATACCACATTCCACTCAGACTTCAATTATGAGTTAGCTCACTTAGCCAAAATTCAAGATGCACACCAACACAACATGCCTTTAGCAATCGATTCCATTTGAAGCAAATGACAAATGTGTTAAGTTTTACTGCAGGGTAGTGTGTAAATTATCTCACTTCTTTATCCCCTTGTAGTCTGACCTGGTTAGCTGTGTATCAACTCAAGATATATTGAGTTTATTCTACTGTCTTCTGCCCTGAAACTTTCTTATTTTAGGGTATAATATCCTGGAATGTGCCTTCAGTATAATTGACCTGTACATGCATCCTGCATCGTGAAGTCATTTGTTGCTGCACATTGTTTAAAAAAAAAAGAGCCGAAACATTCAGAGGATAGGCTTTTGAGACAAAAAAAAAGAAGAAGAAAAAACCTTGGCAAAGAAACCTGACAAAAACTAAATTCTGAAATTGCAACAAAATTGCAAGAAAATGCATTTTCTGTTTTAGGCCGTATAAGAAACTATACAAAGAATAGCGTAGATGCCTTCAAAAGCACTGAAATAGAAAGTATCTCAGTATAAAAATAATAACTATAATGAGCAGTAAACAGTAAAACTATCAATAAAAATTTAATAAAAAAAATCTTCTGGCTCTGCAGGTAAAATCCCAAACAGCATCAATGATGTTTTTGTCAGAAGCATGGTTTATTACCTAATACAGTCCATTACTTATGAAACTGTGAAAATCTGTGTAATGTTTAGTTTTTCCAGAAAATTAATGCTTTAGAATTAATGCAAACACATTATTGCAAAATATATAAAATAAGTAGCCAAGACAAATTTTCTATTAAAAAAAAAAAAACTAGGACTTTTGCACAGTACATCTAAATATAAATGTACCTTTCAAACTCAACCCCAAGTAATTAAAATGAGAACAGAGCAAAACGGGCTGTACTCACATACACACTTGCTGGTGGGCAGTGTGCTCCTCGTTCCTTCCCTGTGTGTCAAACCCAGGACTGAATGCAGGTGCAGCTGCAGGTGTTTCTTCTGCACACACAAGTCTCTTCTGTTCTCTGATGTCTTTCAACTCCTTGGTTTCAGACTTGCGGTATAAATTCACACAATGATACCACTGAGCTATATTTTTTAAATATTCCATGTTCCTGCAGTTTAATAAGTTCTCATATATTATCCGGTTTTTCTATCTTTTTAAATATTCAATGCTCATCCTTTTGAACAATATGTCAATCTTGATTTGTGTTGTCCTTAGGCTCTCTGGGTTTCAGCTTGTCTTGTAGGAAAATAAACAGAAGTTGATAGATGTCCTCTGATTTGGAGTACTCGAAGGCACTGAAATCTGTTTTCCCCAGAGAAAGCCTGCAAATCTGATCAAATAACTTTAGGCACTTCCCATTTTCACAGCCTAGAGGGTGCACAACTGCAAGACATGTCCATATGCAGTGATTTCCCAGTCCTGCTTCTTTAGCCTCCCAAATGTCTCTCATTGTTTATGGTATTCATTTAATATATTCATGTTTGGTTTTCTTCATGAAGCTTGGCAAAATGTACAGAGTTGCCTGTAACTAAATGTATAGCCACTGGATCCCCCATGACCCTGACCAGGATAAAGTGATAAAAACAACACTAATAATAATAATAATAATAATAATAATAATAATAATAATAAAGTTCTCTGGTGACGTACTGACTCAAATTTATTCATTTTATGTTTTACATATTTTAGCAAATCAAATATGACAATGAATGGTAAAAGCAAGTACATGAGTACATTTTTTAAATAAAGTAAATTTTTTAAATATTTTAATATTTAACCAAAGTGCTGTACAATGTGCTATAAACAAACAAAAATATCACCAGTTTCTGCTGAAACATATACAAATCAAACACATACACACACTCAAAATATGCATTCATCCGTTTCCAAGGCCTGTGGAATAAAGGTATGATTTGAAATTTGATTAAAAAGTGGACACAGTATGGTTGAGGTCTACTGGTAGACTGTTGACACATAAATTATACCTTTCTATAAAGTTTGTTTAATGAATAGTCCAAACCAAAGCACATTTCCTTACACATACACAACCGACTGAATAATTATTTTTAGTCATAAGTTTATCTATCTGTGTGTTTTTAAACTACTGTGAATTGGGAAAAGTGAGGTTTTCAGTCAGTGAATCGGTTCATTTACGACCGACTCTCGCCTCACTTTAAGCGAATCAGTGAATCATTTCATTCATGAACGAGTCCCTCGTGCGAGGATTCACGAGAGACTTGATAGATTAAAAAAATGACTTAATATAGCTCATTAATGTATAATCTCAAACTGAAGAAAAGCTGGATGTTGGTTTTCTGTATATTATTTATACTCAAGCATATTATAAATAATTTTTTTTTAAATGCATCGCTTCAACTTCTTGTAGCACTGAATGAATCAGTTAATGAACTAGCGGTGTTGGCGTTGCTATGGAGAACGACGTCTCCATTATCCAATCGACAGACTGCTTGTTAGACCTACTAGCCAATCCTATCGCATAAGGTGGGATTTGTCGGAAAACGGGTGGGAAAAGTAGTAACCCCGGGCTAAAATGGCTGCTAGTAATTATTATGGATATGCACATGGAGCCGCTGCACCGCAATACAGGTAATACGGGTGGTTTGCATTTTATTCTAGATTAAGCGGTGAATTTATTGCACAGTTTCAAGAAATCTGCAGCGTTTGCCATTAATTGCTTTTGATATACGGGCGTGGAGAGGCAGACCAGTTAGCGAAGTTATTTTGCTAAGCGAGCTAGCAAAACTACCCCTGAAAGTCAGTTGGGTTAAGTAGCCTGCTCTTGGCCACAGATGTAAATAGACTAGCTGATGTCAGGGTTTTGTCATTTTGTCTTCTTAGGTCTTTTATATCATGAAATTAATAACAACTAACTAAATGTGAAGAAGTTTCACACATTTGCGGAAACAAGTAAATGTTAATATTACCCTTTAGTGCCTGGATGTTTAGTGGACAGGTGTCACGGTTAAAGGGACCTGCAGCCATTTCTTCTTCAGGTTTTAAAATCTGTATTTTATTCATTCTTTATTTAATTCATTCATTAATTAATTGATTGAGTAATAATTTGTTATTTAATTGTTAAGCAATAGGGAGTCTGAATGCCAGTTTATTTGTGTAGGTTCAGTGCATATGTGAGGAATAACACACCACAGACTGTGCTGTTACACGGAAGTAATGCACACCTTTTGACCAATCAGATTCGAGCACTGAACCGCGCTGTAGTATAAACTCCAGTGTCCTATACCCTATATAGTACACAGTGTTTTCACATCTTCAGTGCTCCTTGGCATCAATTCTACAAGTCTCTTGAACTGTACTGGAGAGATGAACACTCTTCTTCAAAAATATATTCCTTCAGTTGGTGGAGGGTGTCACTCCAAAATCTCTCATAGATGATCAACTAGGTTGAGATCTGCTGACTGTGAAGGTCATAGCATATGACATCATTTTCATCCTCATCAAACTATTCAATGATCCCTCATGTCCTGGAGATGGGGGTGGAGTCATCTTGAAAGAGACCACACCCACCAGGATTGAACTGTTTCATCAAAATAAACACATAAATGGCCCCATGGCAGAACAGATCCCATGTATCCCCTCATCATAGCATTCAAGCATTCAGGCTTGTGCTCTTCTCCTGTATACATGCACTTTGCCCACTTCTCAAGGATATGGTGACGCATGAGTCATATGACGAGATCACCAGATTTCTGTTGACCAGTGTCTGGTTTTTACCCACTGAACTCTCAAATGTGCATTTGTCTTTTTAATGAGGATGCATGGCAACCCTACTTTAGTATTGCTGCCTGTGTGATTCTTGCTGACAGTGTGATCATGACAAGGTATTCTCAGTCACCTAAAGAGCAATTACACTTGCGTTTCACTTTCAACCACAATTTCCAACCTTATTTCCTAAGGAAATTGTTCCTATTGAAACACAGCCAGGTGAGCGGTCTCTGTGACTTAAGCCCCTGCATTAATGAACTCTCTTACAAAGTCTCTTAGATCTTTTCCTCTTGCTATCGTAATCCAAAGTCAAGGTCAACTGGTCCTGCTCAGCATTTTATACATGCCACAGAGTATGGTAGGATGTTCATTACTTAGTTACATCATGCAGTATACCTGTCTGAAAGCATCTGCACCTGTTATGTTTCTTCACTCATTTATTTAGGGTTTTCTTTTAATTTGTCACAAATCTATGTATGTGCTTGAGCATAGTAATAATCTGTAAAGTACCCCAGAACATGTTATTTTAAACAACCAAATAATCTTATTCATGTGTTTTATATCACAGTGCTGTTGAATTCGGTATGTGAGCCTTATGCATCATCATATTCTAACAGATTTATATATCAGTGCCTAAAATGCACACTGTACAACTAAAAAGTATTTGGACGCCTGACCATTAAACCCATATGTGATTCTTACCCTGTTGCCACCAAGTTGGAAGCACACAATTGTGTAGGATGTCTTTAGATGCTGCAGCATTACAGTTTCCCTTCAGTGGAATTAAAGGGACCAAACCTGTTCCAGCATGACAATGCCCCTGTGCACAAAGTGAAGTCCATGAAGACATGGTTTGCCAGGATTGCAGTAGAAGCACTCGAGTGACCTGCACAGAGCCCTGACCTCAACCCCACTGAACACCTTTGGGATGAACTGGAACACTGACTGCGCACCAGACCTCCTCGCCTGACATCAGTACCAAGACCTCACTGATGCTCTTGTGACTGAATGTGCAACTCCCCACAATCATGCTCCAAAATCTAGTGGAAAGCCTTTCCAGAAGAGTGGAAGTTATTATAATAGCGAAGAGGGAACTACATCTGGAATGAGATGTTCAAAAAGCATATATGGGTGTGATGGTTAGGTGTCCACAAACTTTTGGCCATATAGTGTATCACAATAATCACCAAAGTTCTACAGCTAAAATTTTTCACGTAGCATGTCGATCGTCTAATCTCGGACATGACTGGTCCAATTTGATGTCCTCCATAACCTTTATTTTCTCACGTCAGTTCATTTACCAGGCTTTATTTCATACATGGTCTTGCTTATTGAAATTATTTGTTCCTGTGTTGCACTTTCAGCATCCAGCCACCCCCTGCATACTCACACCAAACCACTGGCAGCTACAGTGTCCAGCCTGCACATGCAGCAGCTCACACAGCCTCATTCTCTCCAGCCACAGCACACAATCCTCAGCCAGCGGCATCTCAAACCTACCAACCGTACCAGACACACGCAGCTCCAAATTACAGCTTTGGCCAGCAAGAAGCAGCACCTCAACAAAGCAGCGCCCCTCAGGCCTATCAGATCTTCGGTGAAGGGGTCAGTCTTGCTTTTACTAGCTTATGGAGCAGCGGAGGATATGCACGTGTGCACCGTAGACTGTATATATGGCCGATTTTATATACACCAAATTCTGTGGTGTTAAAAGACAACAGATGTTGATGAGACACAATAGATGTAACTTTTGGATCTTTTTTTTTTTTTTTTTAGAGCTATGACTCTAATATAACTAATAAGTAATGACCGTTATCTCACCCAAAATCTTTTCCATATGTTCATACCCAAATCTTTGAATCTTTGCCCTAGATCATAAGTATTATCCTCACATCACAGTGCAGAATATTGCAGCACTGCTGCATGTACGTCATGATATTTTTCTCTCATATTTTTCTTCCTATTTTGGTCATTTGCAGTTTTCCACCCACTAGCTATTTCTGCCTAAACACACAACAGCTACCAACTGGGGGTGACGCAGGCTAGCATGTACTTTCACCGAGACACATCTTTTCAAACCGCTGCTCATTCTAGGTCAGAGAGCATCTGAAGACACTCGGAGAAAAACACAAACTTCCTTCTTCTGCATATATGAGTTCACAGAAGCCCTCAATCGGCCAGTGTTGCTCTAATTGACAGAGGAGAGAGTAACACCATTTTTTGCCAGTGTTACATGTGGGATTGCTGTCTAATATCCTGATCAGTGTTGCTACACAATCTAATTTTAAAATAAAATCATTAAAGAAATATATATATTTTTTGTAGGAAAATAGAACTTTATTCAGATCCATAATCATTTTCAGCTTGCTGGTACAATTCTGCCTTCAGATGTGGAGAGAGAGAATGATACCAAACTCTGATGTTCCAGTGTTTAGATACACAGTGAAGTTTTGTTCATGTTTTTAGATTACAGTAAGTCACGTTGTGTCCTAAACAACCTCAGCAGGTCTGTGATATCACTGAAGAACTGGGTGGGGTTTGAGGCAGAATTGTACACAGAAATATTTTGGGTGAGATAGACTTCCATTGCTTCTTAGCTACATTAACCTAAAAAAAAAAAAGCAAACACTGGACACTGATCATGTCTTGGTTTAAGTGGAAACTAACTTTTTTTTTTTAGCAGAATATTTAGTTTCTCAGCATGTCTCAATATTTAGCTTTGCCATATGATAGAGGTTACAGTTATAATGTTGTTACGCTTCTAAATGTTTTTTTGATTTGTGCAAAATTTGGCTTGCTACTGAAAACACAGGGGACCTGCAGCTATGGAGGGCCATCGTTAGTCAGCAGCTATGAGAACAAACAGTACTATCAGACAAGTGACACCACTGCTCAGCGCAGTCCATTGGAGGCCTTCTTTCAGACAGGTGACGTCTCTTCTTTTCTGTGTGGTCAAAATAATACCCATTTACATATCTACAGACCTCAGTGAGGTGGCAATTTTGTTATACTGCATAATTAAGCAATGCCACACAAGCGAGAGCGCTGAATTTCAGCGTAGATGTGATGAGGCTGTAATCACAGCCATGCTTATACTCGGTATAACAGCACGATTGCGTGTGCGAAATTACTCAATATTCATTTCTTGTTTATAGAACTGATAGAACAGATAGAGCTTTGCACATTCTCATGCAACGCACAGACTGACTGACAGCTTGTAGTAAATATAGTAATGGTTTCAGTGTAACAAACTGGTGCTACAATTGGAATTTTATGTAGCGAACACAGATAAGTGGACTGATAGAAAGAGTTAAATGTACCAGCACTGTTATATTAAATATTAGCACTCTTGGAACACTGCTTGTCCAATCAAATTAGCGGACCAGAACTAACTGTTCTATAAATGAATATGATCAATAAAATAATTTGTCTTGTGTTGCGGTGCAGAGTATAAGTTGATTTTCTGCAACAATTCAGGCTTAGTAAACATGCATCCATGCCTGTCTCAAGTGATCTGCAGGCCCCAAGGTGGTATTCTTTCTTGCCTGGCCCAGGCTGAGGGAACGTGGCTTGTATGTGATGAATGATAGCATGTCAAATTTAAACATTTCTTAAATACTTAAGGATATGAATTGTCAGATGCTCAGGTTTAGCAGTGAAAGCAGTGTATACAGTAGGCACATTGCAAATTAAAAGCATGGATGCCCATCTATAATGCAGGCATAAATGGTCATTGAAATTGGGGTGTTTGTTATCCAAATGGAAATATATGCAGCTCCAGCAGAAACCTTGCTGCTTGGGTGCAAAATTACTTGCAATCTGTTTTTAATACAAAACATGAAATATGTACAGGTATGAGCATGAGAGTGAATAGATGCATACCGGATAGGATTCAGTTCTCTAGACAGGACATATATTTCCTCCAATATTTCTACAGCATTTAATAGTATGTAATTTTAAGCCCTACAATTGTCATTACAATTAAATGATTGAATAAAATAAATAAAATAGGCTTTTCATACAGCGGGGCAGCCTGTCTGTGATTAGAGATCCTTGTTGTTTTTTTTCTTTTTATTGAAAACATCTCTATGATGAATAACACAATAATTTCTCGTATGTGCCGTGATAGATCTGCCTTCTTTTTATTTTAGTTACTGCTTTCTGCCACTGCCAAAAATATTTCGCCCTCTACATGCCTCCCTCACTGCCTGTCAGCCCTTATTTGTTGTCTGGTAAAGCGTGCTCTGAATAACATTAATGCTTAATCTATAATGACTTACAAATAATGCTTCAAAAAAGATGTTGTCAGAATTCTCAGAACCTGTATTGCAGAGTTTTGTCTCAACCTCCATTTCACACACATTCTCTTGCCATAATTTTAGCTCACGCAGCCCTGCCCCTTTCTCCCATCTTTTGGGACGATCATGCATACATCATAATGTATATGTATGTATGCATTCGCTGCTAGTAAGGAATCTGGTGTTTAGGACACATTTTTCCGCATTATATTTCTGATATATTGATATTCTGATATATTTCTTCTGCTAACTAATGAAGTTTGCTGTTCCTTCAGGTGTGAAAAGTGATTACAGGCCTGTAAGTGCAGTGTACAGCCAGTCTCTGCCTCAAAGACAGGCCACAGTGCTCAAAACCCTGCCTCCTACTAGCTCTGTGTCCACCAGCTACAATGTTTACCCTACGTCCACTAGCATACAGCAACCTCCGAGCTCCATCTCCACCTTTACCCCCAGCTCCTCCTATAACTCAACAGCTGCCACTTCATACAGTGGTGAGTTGGGGTTTCCTTTTTACACAGTACTGTCTTGCAATGTAGCCATTATCTGAGGAATAATTAATAGTACTAGATCATGGTTGGGACTGTGTTCCAAAATGTTACATCAGAGTATATGTATATATAGTTTTATATGTATATATATATATATATATATGTAGTTTCTTAAAGAGTCTTAAAATATGTGCAATTCCAATTTATGTGTTGTAGGCTTTAATATATAGTAAAAAAAGAAGCCTTTATTTGTCACATACATTACAGCACATGAAGTTCTTTTCATCGCATATCCCAGCTTGTTAGTAGCACTGGGTCAGCGATGGTACGGTGCCCCGGATCAGAGAATGTTAAGGGCCTTACTCAAGGGCCCAACAGTGGCAGATTGGCGATGCTGGGGCTTGAACCCCAAACCAGATTTATCAGTGAAAGCAGTATATACAGTGGGCACATTGCAAATTAAAACACACAAGAAGCATGGATACTCATCTAATGCAAGCTTAAATGGTAAATGAAATTAGGGTGTCTGCTATCCAAATGGAAATATATGCAGTAACTTACATTTTCAACTTCCATGGCCCTTAGGCCTTTTTTTTTTGAGAGTATGGATTGCTAGCTTTAGCTTACCTCCTCAGTACATTACATTAAGCAGTCATATCTGGTCATAACAATGACATATATGGAAATTACATTTTGTGACATCAGTTTCAAATGTTTTATTTACTTAGCTTGACTTCTGTCTGTTTCTGCAGGTCACAGCTACTCCAGTTATGAACCCCGCAGCTACATCTCCACTCCGTCATATTATCAAGCAACCCAACATCTTGGTCCTCAGTGCCACAGCCTTCCCCAGGGTCCTTCCCATCAGCCCCCGCCTCCCCAACAGCAAACCCAGACACCTGCAAAGCAGCTTACCAGTTCATCCTGGAGTAGCTCAAGGCACAGTTCAAGGGTCACCGGTTCTGCTGTCAGCACGTATAGAAAACCCACATTTCATCAGAATAAAGTCCAAAAGCCTAAAGGCCCTCCCAAACAGCCTCAACTTCACTACTGCGATATCTGCAAGATAAGCTGTGCCGGCCCACAGGTATGTTAAAGTCTGGGAATACAATTTACAAATGGTGAGGTGTCATGTAATTACTAGGCACATGTGGATTCCATTTTTTTCATTGCAGTACTGATATTACAGCAAACTCATACCCGAAACTGATCTAATACTGACAATGTCTTGGCAATTGAGCCTGTTTTCTGCAGGTTTGGGAAATGTCAAACCCCACAGGTGTCAATTCAGTGGTGTACATGGTCATGGCTTAAAACAGCTGATGGGGAAAATAGGTCCAGCCATACAGGCCAATACCAGGCTGATGCTGATCCTTAGTATTGGATTGGTGCATCCCTAGCTATTAGATTTGGGTTGTAATTTAAAGGGCTTGAATGAAAAAGTATTATTTATGGTATCTAAGAAATGACTGTTATTGCTTTTTAACAAAATACCTGTTGAATGCTCATGATCATCCTTTATTATGTGAGCAGTTTAATCATGCCATTTATGACAATACAGCTCCATGTCCTCCATAAACATATAATCAGAAATTATGCATAGGAACATTACACATTTATACAACGCACTATATATAGAGTAAACATGGCATGAATATATGTACTGATGACATAATCAGCAAATATGTAAAATAATGACCAGTTGATAAAATATTAATAAATGAGAGCACATCCAGTGCTAATCTTCCTCTCCTGCAGACCTACCGTGAGCACCTGGAGGGTCAGAAGCACAAAAAGAAGGAGGCGCTGCAGAAGGGTAGCAGTCAGGTCACTAATGGACCACACAATGTTCCGACTCAGCTGCGCTGTGAGCTCTGTGACGTTTCCTGCACGGGTGCAGATGCCTACAAAGCACATATCCGTGGGGCCAAGCACCTGAAGGTCTGTCCTCAAATTTGAGTGCTGCACAGTTCAGTGTTTTGTTTTTTGTGTGCGTGTGTGTGTGTGTGTGTGTCTTAACACATTTCATGTGTTGAATGAAGTTCGCTCCAGCAGGTAAACCAATAAAATGGCAGTGCAGAGTGTCTAGGAACATTTTGTGAGCTGGTCTAATAGGTGGCTGGTCTCAGAAATGTTATAATTTCTTACACACACACACACACATGCACGGAATTATCCCCTGACACTCTCCATTTTGAACTGTCACTAGGTGGTGAAGCTGCACAAAAAACTTGGCAAACCTATACCCTCCCCTGAGCCCGTTTTTGTGAACTCTGCTCCTGTTCCCATGACAACAATCTCTGCAAAACCTGCCACAGCTCCTGCTTCCTCTGCAGTGCCACAGAAACCGCCCATCTTAAAGCCTCCCAAAACCGAGACGCTGAAGACACATGCTCCTACAAAAGCCATAGTTGCTGGTAAGTGTGCCCTGTTTACTGTTTTATGTATTGCCTGTCACATATCTAAATGGATCTAAAGATTTGAAGGGAAGCATGGATGGATGTGTTTTATACTGCATCAGACGTTAACATTGCTGCTAATATTGCACTGTTCTTACGTGGTTTCTTGTTGGATTGAAGTCAAAGCTGCTGCTCCAGACCCGGTGAGGGTCGACGAGATGAAGCAGGCATTGCTGAAATCTGACCTTCAGAGTGAAGATGAGGGAAGTGGAGGTGGTTCTCAGGGAAATGTCCAACCTGTTGGCCATGATTATGTAGAGGAGGTGAGAGAGTTCTTCGGAGGATATTTGATTACAGACACCATAGAAGATGGAAGTTTTGAAATTTGTTTCTTTAGTTTTGCACTGGAGTTATGAGGGTAGTGTAGCATAACAATTAATGAATGCTTACAGCCACCAGCTTATAAACATCCCTTTAAACTGCCCAGTATCTGGTTTCTGACACTGCAGTCTATAGCTCCATTCTGAAGCCAAATTACATGCTTTCTTTCCCCACCCATAGTTAGTGCCAGGATCACACTCAAATAGGGGCCAAAGTTTGAAGGTGGAATTGTATGCTAAATATGATTTGGATGATAATATAATTCTCATTTAGTTTGTGAATCTTGTATATTTATTTTTTGTAATCCAGTACAAATTCTTTGGTTTGTATGTTCAAATAGTATCACTGAAGTAGATAGTATCTTATTAGGTGAGTGAGGCTGAACTTTTACTTTATTTGGGGCTTAGAGGGCAAAAAAATATTGCATTTTACATTCCCTTTATTTTTTCCATTGGTGTTTAAACCTCATGTTTGTTTCCTCTCAGATTCGCAATGATGATGGAAAGCTGGTTCGATTCCACTGTAAGCTGTGTGAGTGCAGCTTCAATGATCCCAATGCCAAAGACATGCACTTAAAGGGCAGAAGACACCGGCTTCAGTATAAGGTGGGATTCTTCGCTCACTTTTCACACAAAGCTATCACTATGGAAATCTCTCACAGTATGCTAAACTAGTCTAAATATAACTTGGTTTCACATTTGATCGTTTTATTGACTAAAATTGATTGCGAAATCTTTATACAAAAGTCTCTTTGAATACCCTTGTTTACATCTAACAAAAACCAACAGGAAACAAATGTCAAATCCCATAATTGTCCATTTTTCTCATTTTTGAAAGCGACTTTTCCATAAAATCTCATGTTACAAACATTAAAGGAGTCTCAGCAGAGGTAGCAGTGTAGTGTGTTTACAGCAGTAGTGGATTGTTTTCCATTGTTGTCGCGTCCCCTGTATGGTTTTGGGGCGAGTCCCGAGGGAGGCAGTTGAGAAATCCAATGAAATCCAAAATTGTTATGTGGATTCTAATCACATATTTTAACCCTTTCAGAAAAAGGTGAATCCAGACCTGCTGGTGGACATCAAGCCGAGCAACCTCGCACGGAAGCTTCTGGAAGATAAACTGAGGAAGCAGAATCAGAAAGCCATCTTGAAGAGACAGCTTGAGGACGAGCAGCGCTGGCACATGGAAATGAGGTTGACATTCACTTCAGTTTAACACGGAAGGGTCCAAGCCTGCTGCTCCTTAAAAACCACTAATATTCTGTGTGTGTGTGTCTGTGTGTGTGTGTCTGTGTATAATGTGTGCATGCAAGTCCCCTCTAATCTCAAGTAAGAGCCCTGCGTGAGGATCATCCTAGAAAAAAACTTCATGCCATAATTTTCTTTTTTTATTATTATTTATCAAATATAAAGTAAGTGTGCATTAATATTTGCCAAAAAAAAAAATTTTTTTTAAATAGTTTGATACAGAGGTTGTGTTTACTTTTTTCACTTCAAGAAGCAACAACATAAGTAATTTGGCCAGGGTGCCAACATTTTTTGCATAAACCTGTGCATATTATTGAATTAAACTTGAATTGCATTCAGATAGTTCTAACAGCACTTCCTGTGATGTGAGGTTGACACTGACTCCAGAGGTGTGAATAGGTGCGAAACCACTGTGGTAAACTATGAACAGGGTTGTAACTAAGTGTTATTTATGTCTGAGACACCATACCTCACAAAAACATGACTTTTATCTGTATGATTTATTTTGATAACGATGTTCCATTGTTATGTACTTTATGAAACAGCTGACCCCGACTTAGTGTTAGAGGTCAGTGGTGGGAAGTTTACTGGGTAAGCTATAAATGAGAAACCAGATAAAACAGTGGGGATTTTTATGTTCCAGTTCTATCATGGTAGAGAAAAGCTACAAAGGCAACTGACTTCTTTGTTTTTAATACAAAACTTTTTGCAAAGCTGCTGCACATACAGTTGTGGTTTCAGAACACCTTAAGGTTTTTTTTAAAAATTGTTTTTGTGTGCAGAACCAGGAAGTACACTTGCATTGAGTGTTGAGTAAAATTACGGCAAAATTATGAAATGCATCTGTAATCTATTGTGCATGTTAAGAGTTTCCCTTTGCCTATTTCTCATGGATTTATTTCACACTGGACTCACATCTTTCATTCATTGGAAATTTTTATTTAGGTGCTTTCCCACTATGAATAAGTAAATTTATCATGCAAGTTGTCTATATTTGATCATCTGTTTTATTATAAACCTGCATTACTACTGTACACAATCAAATAAACTTTACAAATAGGGTGCACAACACCACTCTCTGCACTTTGGGTTTAAAATAAGCGTTTATTACAGCACGGATACAGTGTGCAGCCACTTCCTATTTCATCCAGAACAGACAATGACAAGTGGGAAAATACAGGTATACAGGTATAGTTTTGTATATAATTTTTGTCGAGGGCACAAGCACAGCAGGCTTTAGGAAGTCGTGATCAGCTCATTTCATTTCATTCAAAATACAAATGGATGACTTCCCTCATCAGTGATATCAGGTCGGCCTTTGGTTGATGCTGCAGGAGATGTTTGAATACGAGGGTGTGACAACAGGAAAAAAGGCTGCTGGAATTGCTCTCTAACAAAAATGGACATTTGGTGCCTGATTTTGTGTTTCCTAATCAGAAAAAGAGACCATGCCTACGCATACAGTCAAATGATACGTTTGTTAATTTTCTGCAGGAGATATGAGGAGGACATGTACTGGAGGAAAGTCGAGGAGGATCACCTGTACTGGGAGGAACAGCAGCGCAGACTAGCGCCCCCACTGTTCACAAACCACCCCGATATGCCTGTGCCCCCTCTACTGGTGAGGACAAACGTTATAGCTTCTGTAAGAACTTGAGCCACATTAGTGGCTACCTGAAAGTCACCCTAAACATCACAAAATAATTATGATTAAATCCCAAAGTTTTTGCCATCGAATTTTCAGAAACGGGAGCTAAAATCTCATTTTAAAATCTGGGTAATAGTGTCTAAAAACATGTGACGGGTGAGTGCTTTTTTGCAATAAAATCTAGGACCCAGTCTCAGTATGCAAATGCAGGCTGTGCAGCAGTGGTATGTTAGGGAAAGTAGGTGGGGGAATGTAAGGCTGGGGGCTTTTGCAGTTTCCGTTATCTAATGACATGTTTTTGTACATCTGCCATATGTTAAAGAAATAGCTAATGTAGAAAAATTACCTTCAAAATTGTTTTTTTGTAATAGATCTTCTTGTATCAGATGTTTTACTTACCTGCTTGATTATCAGTGTCCTGTGGCTGTGCAGACTTGGTCTAAAATTGTAGCGAAGACTGCACCATGAACATACAAATTTCGGCTGGCAGTGGCAGCTGGGTTTTTTCAAGCATGCATTTCTTTATTTTTTGTACACCACAAGCGCTACGTGTAGGCAAAACACTGAGTAAGCGGATGCAACTGACATGACTCTGTTCTCTATATCAGAATTTCAGCTTTCATTTCCTGATATTTAGGTGTGTTAGATGAGTTAGATGTCTTTAACACATCTGGATCTGTTAAACAACTCAGAACATGGCACTTTTTTTCGAACCCACCCATTTTTCAAGTGATCAGAAATATTAGAACATGTGACTGACAGGTGTTTCTTGTTGCCCAGGTGTGCGCTGTTAGACTGATTGTTTAAACAATTCATAGCTCTGAATGTCTGCTCTTGGTTTGTGCCCTGAGTTTCACCTGTGAAGAGTGCATTTGCTCTTAAGGGATAAACCAACATGATGACTGGAGATCTGTCAATGGGAGAAAAGCAAGCCATTCTGAAGCTGAGAAAAGAGGGAAAATTGATCAGAGCCATAGCACAGGCATTGGGCATAGCCAATACAATTTGGAATGTCCTCAATTTTGGAAAAACAAAAACCACTGGTGTACTAACAACCAGACACTGAACAGGTCGGCCAAGGAAAACAACAGCAGCCGATGACAGAAACATTGTGAGAGCTGTGAAGAAAAACCCAAAAACAAGGATTTTTTGATCAGTGACATGACCAACATCCTCCACAGGGCAGGGGTGAAGGTATCACAATCCACCGTTCGAAGAAGACTTCAAGAGCAGAAATATAAACGCTATCTCACAAGATGCAAACCACTCATCAGCAGTAAGAATCGGAAGGCATGATTGGAATTAGCAAAGAAATACAGTGATGAGCCACAAAAGTTTTGAAACCAGGATTAACCTCTACCAAAGTGATGGAAAGGCCAAACTGTGGAGAAGGATCTGCTCATGGTCCAAAACATACGAGCTCATAGGTCAAGCACTGTGGAGGTAGTGTCATGGCTTGGGCTTGCATGGCCGCTTCTGAACCGGGCTCACTAATCTTTAACACATCTTGATGAAAATATCAGGAAATGAAAGCTGTAATTTTGATATCTCATCTAATATTCATCTTCTGATCTCAAACAAAAATGTCTTCAGTGTATAGCCAAACAACTTTACAGGGGACTCTATGGCAATAAAATGATTACACACTCATTATTCTTATGTCACTGGTTCTTGGTTCCAGACCAGTAGCATTTTCCTGTTGGGAAAGCACAAAAGTTCTTGCAAGAGAAGAACTTTTGTAGTAGAGGAGCATAGAATGGTTCAGGATTAGGCATAGCGGACCAGCACCTTGTCAGTAAAGAAGGGCTAATTCATAATTAAACATTAAGATAATCTGGACTCCAGTTTTTTTTTTTTGTCCCTGCAGCCTGTTTGCAGGCCTGATTCCCCAGACGACCACCACATCATGGCCAAGCACGCCAGCATCTACCCAGCGGATCAGGAGCTGGAAGCTGTGCAGCGTATTGTGTCGCACTCTGAGCGAGCTCTCAAACTGGTGTCTGACATGCTGGTGGAGCAGGATGGCAAAGAAGCAGAGGATAAGAAGTGAGTCGCTCCACTTTGTCTATCTGGAGTATTTCCAA
Organism: Pangasius sanitwongsei; assembly: GCA_037576675.1. Taxonomy (NCBI): domain Eukaryota; kingdom Metazoa; phylum Chordata; class Actinopteri; order Siluriformes; family Pangasiidae; genus Pangasius; species Pangasius sanitwongsei. The sequence continues at coordinate 14,062,870 of CM075013.1, read as the reverse complement.
ATCTGCCAGGCTGAAGGGTGTAGTTCCCTAACCTGAGACACCTCAAGTAAATAGTAGGTCATCTTGGCAGAGGTCTGTTCAAGTCTGCAGATAAAATACTTTCAGGGGCTGGATTAGTTCAGGCTGTGATGTCAAAATGCAAATGATCTGCATTGAGCCTGGATTATTATTCTTTTTAAACTACTTTCTGGATTTGTCATTTATCTAGTAGGTGTTAATCACCCTCGTTATACAGAATCACAGGAATATATTAATATATTGGTTTATTTTAGGTTCAAGTATCCTAGCTCAATTGCTGATACAGGATCAGAATTTCTACCTGATTACCATGTACATTTGGTTGGATGATCAATAGATGGTAGAAACGTCCTAATGAAATGCCTAGACTTGTGCCAACATTGAGCTTTCCTGTTGTAGCAGTTATGGTTTGTGAACATTAAAGCCAAAGGCTTACTGAAGCTAGCGTCCTACTTATAACATTAGCTCAATTTTAGGCACGTTAGCAGATAGAATAACCTTTTGTTTTCACTGTTAGTCATTTTAAACTTTGTTAACAGAGTAAAAAATTTTAACTTCGTTTTACAGAAAGGAAGTATGTTTTGAAAATTCATGACATTTTTCATTAGCCCCAGTATTACCGTTGCACTTTAAAGTAGCAAGTAAAGTAAAGTAGTAGTAAGTAATTTTTATTTTGACATAAAAACATGCAGGAGTTTAGGAATCCAACACCTCTGCACTACAACATAGAAACATCTTACATTTAGCAGTGTAGTTGTATAGACACCGGACACTGTTTAATTATACTCAATAACATTTAACGAATGTTAGTGATCTTGTACTAAACACTACTGTTTAATTGGTCTCTTGTAAGCTGTTGGTTTGGAATATGTATTTTGGAAACTGGAGCTTGTTGTTTGTCCCTGGCGATGTAGCAGGTTGGATCCTCAGGGCCGAGTGCTGAAGGGTGTGATGAGGGCAGGGATCCTGGCCAAAGGCCTGCTGCTGCACGGAGACAGGAACATTCAGCTTATCCTTCTCTCTGCCAAGAAACCCACCATCTCCCTGCTGAACAGCATCGCACAACTGCTTCCCAAACAACTGAAGGTAAGTCAGCAGCTTGTTCCTGTGAGATATTAACTCCAGACAAACTCACACTAAAGGAGCTTGATTTTTAGAGCATGGTAAGAACTGTTTACCTGGAAGCAGCAAGTTTTGGAAATTCATCTCAAGTATTAAAAAGTTTTGTTGGTTTCTTCAATCTAATTTGTCAGAAGGTAATAATAATAATAATAATAATAATAATAATAATAATAATAATAATAATAAATGGGTTAGTGTTGCTGTGATATATGAAAAATTAAACACTTTAGGTCATACTCTTATTGGAAAATGATCAACTTTGAGGTGGTAACAGTCACGCTGGTAGCAGCATCCTGTCATTGATTACTTTCCTCTAACAGCATGCTCACAAGTGTTTCAATGTTAAATAAGGCTTACTTCCATATGCCAGGTTTGTGGAGTCATACATTATGTTAAAGTTTTTTTTAAATTTTAGTATATTTTGATTATGGGTGGCAGGTGGCATATTTCTGAAGCTAAAAACTAATGTGACTGAAGAGAAAACTTCTTGTTTGTGACCAGGAATTTTTTTTTTTTTAATTTCCATTTGCACAAGAAGGACTACAGCTGAGGTTTTATTTCTTCTGCTTTCTTGAGAACTTCAGCATGTTCTGGGTCTGTCACTGTAAACCTTTTTGTACTTCCTGATAAAATGTGGTTTCGACAGTTGTGTGACGCAAAGTGTTGCTGTAAACATTACGTTCAAATGCTGGGTGTAATGTTCCTTTTTCTGCAGGTTGAGGAGATTGTTGCTATTTAAGTTTTTACTTTGCGGTCTTAGTTAATTCAAGGCTCCATCCAAATATATGTGAAGAAGGTGATGAAACAAATTTAAAGTGCTCTTAACTGATCTTTAGTTCCCCTGCCTGGTTCTGACACCGAAACCCTACAGAGAGAGCCCGGGTTATTTATAAATACAGCAAGCCCAAAGCCCAAAAAAAATGGAAAGCAAAGAACATGAGTAAAATTTCCGTTCTCATATTAAGTTTGCAGACTGAAAACTTTGACTGTGAAATTTGCCACTTTTAATTCTGATTAATTCTCCTTGAGGGGCTACAGCCCTGATATAATTTGGGCTGTTCCATCTCACGCCCGGCTGTCTCCTCTGTAGTGAGTAATGCAGCGTGTCCTTTTAACCAGCAGACCTTTTCTGAAGATCAGTATGTGGTGCAGGCTCAGCCTGAGGAAGCCAACATCATCATTATTTCCAGCAAGGAACCAAAAATGCAGGTGACCGTCTGTCTCACTTCGCCAGTGATGCGTGAGGAGCCTGAGCCTACGCCTGGCATGGAGGGAAAGGCAGGTGACAAGCTGCCTGAGAAAGGTTAGAGAACCCATGCTTCCAATCGACTGCACTGTATGTCTCCTTTTCATTTAAAAAAAAAAGAAGAAGACAAATTCAAGATAAATCTGGCTCTAACTGAGATGGGATGTCTCTTAGTCCCAACTCATTTTTCAGTATCACTATTTACAACATCTGTTAGTAAGTGAATTGGCCAGCCTCAGTTTATAATTTAGCTCTGATTGCGTACGCCACTAAAGCTGGATCTCTGACCTTTCTGTAATTTTAACATGTGTCGTCATGCCATTGATGTGGTATTCTGTGCATTACGAGCACTATGACTCAGACACAGATGAGAAGGTGGTGTCTTACTCCGTGTATGGGAGAGAGACTTCTAGGGTGATGTGTCAGGGGTTGAGTAAAGAGGGAATATGCAGTTTTCCATCCATCTCAAATAAACATTTCTTTAATAAACTTTAATTGCGCCTCCTTGCTTCCTTTCCTCGCAACTTAGCTCCTCCCTCGGAGCATGCAAGGAAAGGAAACAAGGTTAGAAGGAGTCAAGAACAAAGAATTTCCTAAATATCAATTTTAGCGAATACCAGCTTTAGTAATTTCACTTGACACATTTCCCAGCGTTACATTATAGTTGGATAGATAGATAGATAGATAGATAGATAGATACTTTATTGATCCCGAGGGAAATTCTTGGTTACATTATAAATTCATAATAAATTCATTATTACAGTGTTCTTGCAAGTGTACGTTAGGCTTGTGCCATAATGATTTGTCCCTGGTCATGATTTACCATTTAAAAAAGTGATAAAGGATTTAATCTTCCAGAACCAATAGCTTGAAAAAGAGAGGAAAACGAGCATTTCAGGTTTAAGGACAGTACAGGAGGGCGTAATAATAATAATCAGCTGTGTAGCCAGGAACTGTTTGCCAGCAGCTGCAATCGTGAAAATTCAGCTGGATGATGGATTTGTAGGTGATTCTTCAGTAATGCACGGTATACAATTTAAATAAAGAAAGAAAGAAAGAAAGAAATTCCATATAACCCATTATTTAGTGTCCATGTGACTGAAATTTTTTCTGTTGATCTGCTGCTCAGTGTGTTTGAATTCATCTGAATGCTGATCAGTGGAGGAGAGCATATTTATTTTATCATTTGCTAATTATCATTACTATTATTACTAGTGTTAGATTTGAGACTTAATTCTAGGCCTATTTAATGTTTATTATCCCTTTTTTCAGGCAAAACCCAAAAGTGGCTTCTTTTTTTTTATAATCATTTTCAGCCAAAAACTTCCTGTGGAATTCATAATAAATAAAGCTAACGGATGTTAATTATATACTTGTCTAATAGTCAAACATACACTGATGTAGTTTATTCCACATTAATGAACTCAAAACATTCTCCATTTACTTTGACAGCAACCTGCGTAATGCTATGGGGGAAGGGGGCAGGGCTTCCAGGCAGGGCTTCTGCGTAAGTTCGGTTAAGAAATCTATGGGTTAACGGGGCAGGGCTTCCAGACAGTGGCAGCTAATATTGGAGAGTTCAAAACACTTGTGCAAATCATTCCAGAATCATATGTCCATTAGAGTGTTCAAAGATTTGTCTATAAGAAGTTTGTATACATTGAATGCAACCTTCGAGATTCTGAAGCTTGTGGCCAGAAAAGTATTAAAAAAAAAATGTGGCAAAGCCACTAGAGTTGAGAATACATCCTGTGCAACAGGAATTTCCTGGTAAATGCTATGTCCATCTCCTGTTTTATTGGGGAGAGGAGACCCCTCTTTTGGTGTATTTTTAAGTGCTAGCACAGACACCAAACATGGCTCATCTGATTGATTGTATTTGCGGTAAGGGGAAATTTTGTCTTAAACATTAGACCCATTTTGAACTATACAGCTGGAGTGAGTTTTATCACTTTTCTTATTTCATTTGTATGGAGCATTCGACTATTTTTTCATAAGTCAGTCTCAGTCTTTACATAACTTGTTCCACTGCAACAATTTCTAGGAACCAGGAGCTGTGGAAACTCTCTATTCCAGAGATAATAGACTAATAGTATCACTCTTATTTAGTGCCAAATTTCCTCTTTGTATTTTATATTGATTTATGTTTGTAGTAAATGTGTTTGCCATTTCTGTATTTAGCAGTAAAATCTTTTTTTTTTTTTTTTTTTTGCCTTAAACTTAAATGTGGTAAATAAAAAGCTATCAGTAACTGTGCAAGTAATGTGCAAGTACAGTACAAAAGTCTTAGGCCCCCTATTTTTTTTAGTACAAACTTTGTAATAGATTTACTGATTCAGTACAAAAACATTTTAGATTCCAAACATTAGTTTTCCAGCACAGATTAAATGTTACAGAAAACTGTGTATATGTCAGTAAAGAGAGCTGAATATTACATAAGAGACCACTTTTTAGACAAAAAACACATAATGAAGGCTGCTGGGTTTTGCTGCAAAAATAATAAGCAAGTGTGACAGTTAAAGTCTCCAGAAGAACCGTGGCTGCTTCTGCAAGATGCTCAGTAACACTTACAGCTCATTTCCTTATAAAACTGCACACACTGTACCTGAGACTACTTTTTTTTTTTTTTTTTTTTTTTTAAAGCAAAGGATCATCACACCAAATAATGACTTAGTTTCATTTATTACTGTTTACTGCTTTTTATAGTATTTTTTTTAATGTAGAAACATTTAATTTCACTATTTTTGAAGGCATCTTTGCTCTGCAGCATTTTTTTGCATGTGCCTAAGACTTTTGTGCAGTACTGTATGTCCTGTTTGTCTGTTTCTAGTGCCTGAAGACCCTGCAGATGCTCTAAACAGGACAAAGTGCCTTGAGTATTTGGCTGCTCTTCGCCATACCAAATGGTTTCAGGTAAATGAAGCGCTCACTATTTTTTCTATCATTTTCTGCCAAAAACAAACCAAAATCAAGTGCTGACTGACTTTAAAATGCAAAATAATAGAATATAGATGACTTGTAAAAGGGCTTGTCAAGGAGGTGATGCTTTTAGGGTTTTTAGGTAAGTTATTGAGTGCCTAGCACAGGTAAAGCCTACATACATGTCATGGTCAAGTCGACCTACTAATGATCAAGCACCACAAACCCTACAAAAATAAAGGTCAAAATAAATTGAGGTGTATGTAGTATGCATGGAGTTTTTAGTGTGATGAAAATGCATACATCAATATGTCCATATACCAGAAAATATGTCCTTCTCCTGACCAAATGAGGAATGATGATTTTTAGACCTGAAGCTGCATAGTTTGTTTTGTATGTATGGAATCTCAGTATGTTTTGTCAGCAGGCCCGGGCAAACGGTCTCCAGTCTTGTGTGATCATCATTCGTGTACTCCGAGACCTCTGTCAGCGAATGCCATCCTGGGGCAAGATGCCTGACTGGGTGAGAGCCTGGCAGTTACACCACCTGAATTCTGAACCGTCACCTTTCAGTTTAGCTGCCGTGAGGAATATATCCTCCGTTGCTCTTAATGATGACGTGTTTTCTGTTGAAGGCCATGGAGTTGCTGATTGAGAAAGCCATCAGCAGTGCACTGACTCCTCTGAGTCCAGGAAAAGCCTTGCGCAGAGTCCTGGAGTGTATTGCTAGTGGAATCCTACTGCAAGGTGCATGGATTTAAAAGGCCAGATTATACAATGATTATGTTCCCAGGATGACGCATAGCTCGCATTACAATTTGAATATTTAAAATGTGTCCTCCTTCTGCTGTCAGATGGTCCAGGCTTGATTGACCCATGTGAAAAAGTTCAAACAGACGCACTCAAGACCATGACCAAGCAAGCCAGAGAGGATGTAACAGCAAGTGCTCAGGTATTTAAAAAAAAGGACCTTTTGCTAATATAAAAGGCACACATTATACATCATTCCTATCTATGTAACCATGATGGAGCTTAATCTTAATCAATTCCACAAATCAGTGTTGGGACGGAAAACTCGGATGTGCTCCGGCATTAAGAAAGCTCCAGGCAGCAGAAGCTTAGACATCAGACCATTTTATCACTATGACAACAGTTCAGCAGCTTTTTTTTTCCCATCACTGCCATTAAACAATGAACAATGCAGAGAGCTTTAAAGCTTGTTAAATAAATTAACGAAAGCAATATCATAACCATTAATCACTAATATGTTATCAAAATACGATGAGACATGCTGTTATAGGAAAATACAACGTACACAGTGTTTTGTTCCTCTTATACCAACAATGCTAACAATTGTATATGTTTAATGTTGTGGAATGAAAGTTAGTTTCTGTTATACTATATTGATAGCAGCGACAGACAGACAGACAGACAGATGGACTTTATTGATCCCATGAGGGAAATTCTTGTGTTACAGCAGCAAGTCAGTAGCAAGATACAACACGTACACACGCAAAATATAAAATACAATAAGTTAAATGTAGTGTAGATTATAAACAGTAAACTGTATTAACTATAAACAGACTCTCTTTTTGTCTCTCTTGAAATTAATTACAAAATGCAGCCTGTTACTGTAAAAGCACAAAGCCGGCCGTAGCTACAGCTTGATCTCTGACTGTTACAAAATGTTGACACTGGAGACTCCTTCAATAAGGCTAAATAACAGCCTCTTCACAGAGATTACAGGTTTTGTAATCCGTTCTTGTGGCGTGCCCACTGTACAAGTCCTTGGGTCGCATAGTAAATTGTTACTATAGAAACAGTAATCTTCCAGCTGAAACTATCTTCAGAGCTGCCATTATAGAAAATTAATTAACAGTGCTGTGGCGTAATATTTTTAAACTGTGTATTAGGGACACGTTAATATCTAGGAACAAACTGTTTCAGCTGTCACAAACGAACAAGCACTGGCACTGAGTCATACGATTGCAAGGGTTAGAACTCTAGACTTTAACCACTGAGTAACAATTATTCATCGTTTCCTGTTTTGTCACTCCATACATAATCATGAGACCAATGTCGGCTCCTGTTTTCCAGCACGCCCTGCGACTGCTGGCTTTTCGTCACATCCACAAGCTCTTAGGGATGGACTCACTACCGGTGTCTAAGGCTGGCACTTGCAACCGCAAGAGACGGAGAGACAAAGCAGACGAGGTGGAGGAGGAAGGCAAGAAGGACAAAAAAAATGTCCATGATTCCTGAGAAGTTTCACAGATGTCATGCGTAATTCATAACATAAAAATATTCCTTCCTAAGAAAGGAATGGTGTTGACATTTCTTCTTTTAACAAAGCCCAAAAAATGGAGAAGTAATGTTTCCTCTTTTCCTCTTATTACAGCTGTGCTGAAAATAGACTTTAAGAGCAAGTCGCCATTTATATAGAAGAATATTGCAGAATAGCAGGGGAAATATTAAATATTCAAATCCGCTGAAAACTGAACATCTGTTGTTTTTTTTTTTACTCAGATTGAGTTCAATAATAGCACTGTCTTTAAAAAATAATAAAATAAAATAAAAAAAACTTTAGTCCCTTATAAAGAGGCCGGTTGCTTTATTCTTATTTTTATATAGTGGGTCTGGTCCATTGATAAGGATGTAAAGAGTCTGATTCTGAGATTCCAATTCTAGACAATAGTGTCATTAATTTGTATGGATACTGTACTACTGCAAAGAGATTAGAGTTTATATATTCTTTAATCACAGGAAAACAAGTATTAAGGTTTTACTCCAACAGCTTATTGAAAGTAATGTATATTTGTTTTCTCCAAAAGAGAAACGTATCATTTTGTGAATTAAACAAACGAAATGTTAAGGTTGAGCTTAAAAACCTGCTTGTTAATGGAAAAAAAAAAACCCTGATTGTTTAATACCTTGTCATTAAGTTTGAAACCGAGTCACGTCTTTTCATTGCACAAGAATGTAGAGAATCTTTGCCATTCTGACTAAAGGCGAGGATCTACCTGTGTCACAGAAGCTTAATTAACAGGAATAAAATGAACGGATTTTATGAACATCTACAGAAATGGAGTGTTATGCAGGATCTCCTGTTCTCTTGTGCCTGAAATTAAGGGAGCTTAGAGGGACAGAATAAAGTGCACTTGAAGTGTGTGGAACAAAGTGGGTGAAGATGTTAGTAATTGTTTCATACTGTGATAAGCTATGCAATAAGTAGTCTCATTATTATTATTATTATTATTATTATTATTATTATTATTATTACAGCAATTATCTTTTTTCTGAATTAGTGTTCTGTAGAAGTGCAGAATGTTATAATAGTCAGATTTTGGTGATGTTTTTGGTTAAAGCTGTGAACCTTTAATTAAACATATTAAACTCCTATATGCACAAAATTGTCACTTTTGTAGTTAGTTTTGTTGATTGGTTTGTTAGATGCTGTTTATGATTTATGGGAAAGAAAAGAAACAACTTTATAATTCTTTACCTCAGTTTATTAATTTATTGGTACACTATATAATCAAAACAATGTGACATCTTACTATGACCCAATATGTGGGCCTTCCCCAAACAAAGTAGGAGGCGCACAACTGTCTAGAATGTCTTTGTGTGCCAAATTAGCCTAAACATGTTATGAAGTATGTAATCAAACATTACAAACTACCAGCTACCAGAACATCTTCAAGTGAGCCCTGTCAGGTTTTGAAACAGTCCTGGAGCGATAAAGCTAAAGGTACAAGAAGTCATTCTTGCCCACTGCTATCTGGCTCTACAATGAGACAACAACAACAAGCTATGTGGACATTGGAGACAATGGACATGTCTGCTGATTTTGCATACCCAACTACTACACTGCATATTGGACAAGAATTTTTACATAGTGTCACTGCATGACTTATGACTTTACTTATGACTACTGTACATTTTAATACATACACTAACACAACTAATGTCTCACACACGTCTACTGTACAGTTTTAAGCCTCCCAACCTGTAATATATGTCATCCAGGTAATCTGTACAGGAATCTTAGTCTGTAAATAACTTGGAGTGCTGTTTATATGTATATTTTTATTCTCTCTTATTTGTGGCATATTGTGAGATTAATGTGCATTTTCAAAGTCTTGTGAACTGTTAAGTCTTAGTCCTCCCTGTTTGTGTCTGCTGTGACACCAAATTTCCCCTTGCGGATCAATAAAGTACTCCAAAATCTCTCATAGATGTTCAAATGAGTTGAGCTCTGGTGAGTGTGAAGGCCATAGCATATAATTAACATCATTTTCATCCTCATCAAACCATTCAGTGAGCCCTTGTGCCCTGTGGATGGGGCGGATTCATCCTGGAAGAGATGATCAGTCAGAACTCTGGATTGGTTTGAACTGACTCTTCTTTCTAAGGGGAAAAGCGGAGTAAAACGATGCTAGCTAAATGAATAAATAAATGCCCCCACAGCGTAACAGAGCCACTGGTCTCCCTCATCATAGGATTCATGCGACTTGTCTTGTGTTTTATACACGCCACACAGTATCCTTGGTAGGATGTTCATTACTTCATTATATCATGCAGGATACCTGTCTGGATGCAGGTATTTATTTATTTTCCTCTTCTTTTTTTTTTACCCATCTGTCAATGAAATTAAGAGTTTTTTGGTGTTTTGATATAACACATAATTATATTTCCCATAAACAAAATCAGATCACAGCAGAATTGCCCTGAAACATTCACAGATGAACTGAAATGAAATTGACCTGAAACGTTCACTGTTCCAGACATTTTGGCCTTTCAGCTCCAATCGCTCCCGGTCATTGAGGTGTCTGTGTTTCGCCCCCTGGCGGCTGAGTGATGTACTGCACTGATGTGTTGGTACAGTGGGATGAAGAGGAAGTGAGCAGCATGACATCAGTTCAGCAAAACTAGATAAACACATTCAGATCCTCATATCCTCAGTGTGTGCTATTGAACGCTGCATGGACATGGAGTTGTAAGCCGTTTACAGTGTGTGGTAAGTCCTAAACCGTCTACAGTGTGCCTTTAATTTAATTTAACTCATCTCGTTTGGTCTGAATTGCTGAGATACATTTAACTGGTGTCAATATGGTAATTACAGCAAGGTCTAGACTAGATATCTTAGATGTCTTAGATGCTTCCATCTCATGCTGGATAACTTCCTCTACAACTGATTTTTCTATTTTGGGCATCACGTATTAAATATTAGGAAAGAAATGTGAATCAGAGGTCTGGTAAATGACAATTGCATCATTTGAAAAAAGAAACCATAATTTCTCTTAGTCAAATGGAATGTAAAAATTGTATTTACTTATGTTTGTTGACTTTTTTTGCTTCACTGACTAATCCCATGTTTACCTGGTCACCGAATTTTGGTAGATGGCCTTCAGAGTTACAGTTTCCATTTTTAATAATGGATTTAATGAAGCGTCTTTTTAATAACCAAACCCTGATTAATACCTTTCCAGACATTTGTTCCAGGCTTGTTTTGATAGCTCCTTGGTCTTTGTGATACTGTTTGTTTAGGAATGTTGTCTAAGACACTCTGGAGCTTTCCAGGAACAGGTGTCTTTATACTGAGATCAGCAGGGGATGAGCGGTTTCTAAAATACACACATCAGCTCATCTGGCACCAATAACCATGACACATTCATGCCAAAGTCACTAAGATCATATTTTCCCCATTCTGATGTTTGATGTGTAGATTAATGGACCTGTATATCTATGATTTTATGCATTGTATGGCTGAATTGGATAATCCTGTTAAAGTGACGGCTGAGTGTACATACAGAGGACAGAAGTATGGTCACTACCAAAAAAATAAATAAATAAATAAATAAATAAATGAATAAACAAAAAGAACTAATATATCATAAAATTGGAAATAAGTTAAGCTATAAAATCCTTGCTGGAAGGATAAAGTGGTAAATACACAGGGAGAAAAAAACTACATGGAAAGCACAAAGCCGCGTTAACTTCATGGCTGAATGTTATTTTATCTCAAACAAGAGATAGAAGAAATGCCTTAACTTGCCAATATTTACTGTTTTTATTTTTCAGATTTTAGGTTTAATATTGTCATTTTACACATTGATTTTCCTATATACTTAATTATTATCTTAACTATTCTTTTTATTAGTTCAAGAAGCCTTGCATTTGTATGATTATATTTTATATTTGCAGGAAATCCAATGCTGCTGTTTCCTCTCTCTAGCGATGTCTACGGTAAACACATACACTTATCACATCAACGATCACTTCTAGTGCAGACGGCGTATGTACATAAACTAAAGACTTTTTTTTGTTTTTACAGAAAACATGGCTTACTGGTACACAGTGTGTCGCCAAAAGTGACCACACAAGACCTAAACCCAATGAAATCTTCTATCGCAAAGGAGACATCCTGACCATTTTAGGTTTGGAGTTGTTAATGGTAAGTCTTTGGGTTTTATTTTCTTGTAGAAAAGAGCATATACAGTGGCTTGCCTAAGTATTCACACCCATTGAACTTTTCCAGGTTTTATAACTGAAATGTAGCACTACACAATATAGTTATCCTCTTGGCCTCGTGGTTGCTCCTCCGACTAATGTCCTTCTTACTCACTGTCTTATGGTGGACAGCCTCCTGAAGGCAGAGTCACAGGCGTGCCAAATTCCTTCCATTTTTCAATATTGGATCTAATGGCATTTTGCAGGATGTTCAAATTTGGGGATTTTTTAAAAGAATGAAATCCTGATTGATACTTTTCTCGAACTTTGTCCGCTTCTTGGTCTTCATGATGCTGTTTGTTTAGGTGTGTTCTCTCACAATCTTTAGGTTCTTACAGGATTAGATACGTTATTATTGACTCACACAACACTTTATACTAATTATGTGACTTCTAATGGCACCAGAACTAATTTACAGGTTTCACAGCAACGGGCTGAATACTTTTATGTAGATTCATAACATATAACACAAATTAAGTCCATTTCAGTTCCAGGTTGTAAGACTACAAAATGTGGAAAAGTGTAAGCTGCTATGCTGTGATACTGAGAGGTTTCAGGAATGCAGTGGGCTTGGGTTCAGTCCTGGGAGAAAAATCAGAAATTTGTTAGACTTCATCGCCACTGATGTGACACTCATTTTTTTCGTGGTACATGACGTACCATGTGCCCAGCTAACAGAGAACGTTATTGGAATGTTTAGTAAGTATTGAGCAGGTTCTGAGAAGATTAGACTGTAATAACTGTAACTGCTGTGATAATGGTTTGCTCCACAATATTTTCACAACTTTGCTCACACAACTAGCATTATGGAAACATTTGTGCTAATGTTACTACAACTAAGCATGTGCAGCAACATTGTAGGAACATTATGTAAGTAACACTGGTGTACTCAGCACCAGAAGTTTCTAGAACCATAACGCTTAGAACAACACCACTGAGCTAAGAACCGAAAATACTTAGCCGAGTAGTTTTGTAGTATCTGTTTAGTGTGAACTGTTCGAATTTCATATGAAACCTCATTATCCTCTGAATAAAAACAGTTATTTGATGATTAAGAAGGAAATGGTGGAGAATTGCAGCTTTTACATTTTTTTCTCTACATTGAAATTCTCCAGCACTTTCAATGTAGCCAATCATCTAAATTTCACACTCAGAGGAGTTGAATAACACTAGATCCTGATTTTAAATGCTTTGAAATCATGCCTGCTGGTTAGCTAGAATTATATTAATTGTCACTTTGTATTTTAAGATGAAAGAGAACTGAAAATAGCCTAACTGAAAATTAACTGACTGAAAATAGTAAAAAAATAAAAATAAAAAATAGGGATTGTTATAACTGCTGTACTAGGAACAGATTTCACAATTTTTGTTCATTGTTCATGAAGCGTTCTTATCAATATTGTTCCTTTAATAAGACTTTAATAACAATGAACACTTAGCTCTTCGCTCATCAAGACCTACTTTGCAATTTAAGGTGCTGGGTTTTACTCTCTTTTTCATTCATTACAGTTTACTCACTGTTGGCAGTTAAATAAGGGGAAATTTTTTTTTAAAAAGTGTTCCATGAAATATCCAAATCTTCATATTAAGGGCTTGTTTATCATCCACTGTCAGATTCTAATGGGACTCTTAGTGTTTTGTTAAAGGCGAGTGCACTTGTTTGGTGAAGCAGTTACTGTAATCAAAAATGTGTCTTACAGTTGATATTAGACAGCGATAATATCAACTGTTAGACAAATATGTTGTGTGCTACAAGTACCTAATTAGTAGGCTGTGTAACAATCGGATGATTTAGCAACAGGTGAAATTAATCTAGGCAACGATCATAAATCAATTATTAGCAATTATAATTGACTGTACATCAATTATTATCAAAAGACTGTTGTGTAAAAAATAATTTTTGTAAAAAATTATATGTATTATATTTTTATGTGTAAAAATACAAGCAAGATGATTTGCCCATAACACTGATACTTTTAAAATGGTCGTTCTCTACATCATCACAAAATCATCATAGCGAATTAAGAGTAGGCCTACCCCAGATTCAGAACATAGTTGGTTACATATTGATTGGAGGATAATAATTAGAATCATATGGTATCGTATCATAGAAGATTCAGTGTTAATGTCAACTATTGAATTGTTGCCTTATGAATTGAATATGAATCAGGGGCACGCTGGCTTAGTGCTTAGCACTGTGGCCTTGCACTCTCAGGGTTGGGGGTTCAAATCCTGCCTCCACGCTGTTTGCATGTTATCCCCGTGCTTTTTCCTCGGGGTATTCCTGTTTCCTCCCCCAGTCCAAAGACATGCATTGCATGCACTGCATTTCCAAATTGTCTGTGGTGTGTGAGTGCCAGTGCGATTGTGCCCTGCGATGGGTTGGCACCCCGAGTCCCCTGGGTTAGGCTCCAGGCTCCCCTGTGACCCTGTGTAGGAAAAGCAGTGCAGAAGATGGATGGATGAATCAAAATTGCATTGTATCACATGTAAGCTAACCTACTAATTACAACAACCCTACTAATTAGAGTGAGCTAGATTTTTTACCAATAAAATAAAAAAATTAAATAAAATATTTCTCAATTCATTTACACCTATTTCTTACTTAGTTTTTGTAATTCTTTTTTTTTTTTTAAGTATATAACTTAAACCTATTCTTGAACAGGGTGTTCAAAAAGCATAAGTGAATGGTTACACTGCATTAGGATGATGGAGAGGCTTAGAGGACCTGAATCCACAAACTAATCTGAAAGTTTGAAATGTCAGCAGAAGGAACACTCAAGCAATTTTATTTTACAGGGGAAGGCCATCTACAGGGCCAAGCACAACAGGACAGGTGAAGAAGGTCTGATCTCTGCTTCTAACATGCGAGAGCGTGAAGCCCTGCGTGTAGACCCCAGTCTCAGCCTCATGCCGTAAGTCTGATCTAAATCAGAATGCCTTGAGAAACAGAATGATACAGCCATGGTATGTTAACTGTTTAACTCAGTATCATGCTTTGGAATATATCACCTTATTAGCAATTCATTTTTGACCACATTTGCTAAGAGAACAGCATTACATATAATATTCAAGGGTGTTATATTTTAGAGAAACTGGTTAGTAGACATGTTAGAAGGATTGATTTTAGCCTTTTAGCCTCAAATTTTTACTTCTTTAAAAAAAAAAACCATCCTAGAAACCCATATCTAGAAATGCTTTTGTAAGATCATTTAAGTCATCTATACCTCTATATTTCATTGCAAATATTCCAATGTTTCAATGTAACTAAAAACAAGTGTGTATTGTTTGAGATATTCACTGGTATGCGGTGTGACGTCCCACGTTAATTGTGGCCACATGCAGTTAATTCACATAAGCAGCTCAAATTCTCTTGATTTTCTGCCTCAAAAGCGACAGTGAAGACAAACAACCTCCTAATCACCAGTGTTAAACCAAGCATTAATTCATCTGCACTGTTAATAATAATAATAATAAATCTAGTCTAGATAACTAGGCTAGTTAGTTGGCTGATACTAGTTAGGACTGGTAACAGCATTTTTCGTAAGTGCTTCGCATGCGCTGCTCCCCCCCCCCCCGTATAACTACTGAAGGCGCTCCGGGCATAATTTTTCTGTTAAAAAAAAAAAAAAAAAACTAATTTAAGTGTTTATGTACAAATGGTACAAAAGCTGTTAGGCAGGGTGAGTGTGAATAATGCTAAGGTGTAAGCAACATGAGTATGAATAACATCCTGTGCTTATCATTTTCTGTTTCAGAAGGTGGACTTCTGTTTCACTGCCACCGGTATACTACTCTGATTTATTACAACATGCTTTGAAAGGTGCTAATTATAGAGGTGTGTAGGCAGAAGAAGTCATGTGTATTCCTGTCTCAGCGGTGTGGTTACTGGGCGGAAGGCTGCAGGTAGCGCATGGGTGGTTGGTGGAACGCATGTGGGTCTAAAAGTGTTTGAGAAAAGGGTACTTCAGCGGCTGTTTGGTTGGTTAACAGGTCTTTTAGATATGTCAGTTTTTTTAAAAGGGACTTTTGTAGGGTTCTATTTAAAAAAAAAAAAAAAAAAACTTTAAGGCTTCCTTTAAAGCGGGATAAGCCAAAGAACCCCTTAGGTAGCGTGCTACATGGAACATTTATTTCTGTTGTGCTTGTCAAACTGCTTATCTGAGATCCTTTCTCGCTTGTCTTTAAGGGTTCTTTGGATAGTTCAGAGTCTTGTATGGCTCTGAAAGAGCTCTACGTAGATCACTTGGATAAGGAGATGGTCTGTTGTAATCTGATGTTTGATGTGAACATTAACTAAACCTTTTGACCTGTATCTGAATGGTTTTATGCATTGCACTGCTGCCACATGATTGGCTGACTGGATAACTGAATGAATGTACAGGTGTACAGGTGTTCCTAAACTGGACGGTGAGTTTGTCTGAAGGCAGTTTCTGTTCACAGAAAAAGCATTCCTCAGTGGGTCTTTGAACAGGAAATGGTTCAATCTTTGTACAGATATTCTACGTGAAATGCTTCCTGAAAGAGAAACCCACTCTTTTATGGTTCTACATAAAACCTTCCCCTAGAGCAACACAGTGAAGAATCTTTAGATGAAACACTGACTTTGAGAAGCTTCAGAGTGTCCAAGGAGATCATTTTATACTACAGGATATATCATTTGCACTTGTTGTTATTGATGTTCCAGATGGTTCCATGGGAAGATCTCAGGTCCAGAGGCTGTCAGCAAACTGCAGCCGATGGAGGACGGCCTGTTTCTGGTGCGCGAGTCCATTCGGCACCCTGGTGACTATGTCCTGTGCGTAAGCTTTAAGCAAGAGGTCCTTCATTACCATGTCATCTACCAGGAATCCAAGCTGACAATTGACAGGACACAGTACTTCTACAACCTCATCGACATGGTGGAGGTGAGAGTGCTCAGAGGCAGAGAGAGTACTGATCATAACCTCACTCGCTGAATTTGGTAGCTGGATATAGCTTAGCATCTTGAAGAAGGTATCTTAGCTGCACACTTGGTGTGCGACTCATTTCCTGTGTTCGAACTGAGTTCCTGAGGAAGTGACAGCCGGACCAGATAGTCAGCACCCAGTGTGGATGTCATACATCTGACTATCACATAATAGTCAGACAGTGACTTCTTTTAGACTTTTGTATTTTAATGTTGAAACCTGCAGATCTGCTGGTATACAGGCACATCACTGCATGTCAGAGGAGCTTGGAAGCTATCCTGATTTGTATTAAAATGCATTTTAATCGTGTTGTCCAGTTTTTCATACATATTTTCAGCTGTGGCTGGTAGATGTTAAAAGTATTTAATATAATAGAGCTCATTGCGATTGTCCTTTAATCAAACCAGTAATCGAAAGTAATCAATCTCAGCATGCACTAACACCAACAGGAACACCACACCACAGATTTCAGGTCATTACATGATGATGAAGTGGTTTGCAATTACGCAATCAGAGCTGAACAAAGTAATTATGCAACACAAAACACAAAGGGGATGGTCGTATACAAAATATGCTGTTAATGTGACATTTGTAAAAATACTAGGAGTCTACCAAGAGCCTGAGTCACTGGTAGTAAGGGCAATGTGGTGATGAGATATCGATATCACAAAAAATGTTTTTCTTTTGTCTTGTTTCAGTTCTACTCCAAGAACAAAGGCATTATTGCTACCACACTGCAGAAACCTAAAGAGAAAGAGGGCACCAAGTCTGCTGCACTGCAGCTATCAAAAAGTAACTGCCATAATTTTGTTGATCTTTTGTTAAACTGATCTTAAAAGGTTTATATTTGAATGTCACTCATTTTCTCTCTCTCTCTCTCTCTCCCACTCCCTATCTGTCTTTCTCTCTCAGCGGGCTGGCTATTAGATCTCTCAAAGCTAACTTTGGGAGAAAGTATTGGAAACGGCGAGTTTGGAGGTTAGTTCACATGTGCTCGTATCTAAACTACATTTACTTTTACCAGCAGATGGAGATATATGTCCAGATTAGGCCTTTCCTGTGTGAGCTGTCCATGCAGGCATGGATTCTGAGCTCGGCCTGTGATGAGTATTTTCTAGGTTAAGTTGTAGTGGTGCATCTATTTCCTTTTTTTTCATAAAACAGCTTACATGAGTTGCATATTTTGCATCCTGAGAATCTGCTGCCCAGAGTATTTTTGTAGCAGTAAACATCAGTGACTTCACTGCAAATGAACAATTAATAATTAATTGACGAGTAAATAACAAGTGCAGTATTGAGACACTATATTCCAATCAAGTCTGTCTGTATGACTGTCTAGTACTGTACACTTTTTTGTGGGGCAAAGTTTAGGTATACCGATATGTATATCTGTTCTCTGTTATTACTGGCCTGCTTTTATAAAAATTAGCAAAAATTATTGCAAAAAATAAATGTTACATTCTTAACCATATACTAAATTATTTGATTTTCCTTTAAGTATTTTTATGAGTGTTTTCTCTCAAAACACTTAATATTGACACTTCAAAGAATATTAAAATACATGCAAGCAAACTGTCATCCTAGAAACATATATTATGTTTTAATTCCACTCAATTCCCTACAAAGTCTGTTGTTTATTTTCAACATGTCCTGGTCTCATGTCCCTTTGTCAAATACTAATACTACTAAATATATACATATATACACACACACACACACACACATATATATATATATATATATATATATATATATACATACACACACAGTCAGGTCCATAAATATTGGGACATCGACACAATTCTAACATTTTTGGCTCTATACACCACCACAA
>CM075013.1:14005469-14035762 GCA_037576675.1 Pangasius sanitwongsei | reverse complement strand
CCCTCAAATTAAAGCTGACAGTCTGCAGTTAAAGCACATCTTGTTCGTTTCATTTGAAATCCATTGTGGTGGTGTATTGAGCCAAAAATGTTAGAATTGTGTCGATGTCCCAATATTTATGGACCTGACTGTGTATATATATATATATATAATATCCGTGTTGGATGAAGACCAGACTCTCACAGCCCTTGTATGTTTCTTATCTTTAGCTGTGTTTCAGGGTGAGTACATGGGCAGGAAGGTGGCAGTGAAAAACATAAAGTCAGATGTCACTGCTCAAGCTTTCCTGGACGAGACTTCTGTTATGACGTGAGTGTCTCAGCAGTGTGTCCCTGAAACTGTCCATCACTTATTCTGTTACTTACTGTATCTACGTCTTACTGATGCTGATATATCTCTATAAACTGTTATTTTCCAGAAAACTGCAGCATAGGAATCTGGTACAGCTATTAGGTGTGATTCTACACAATGGTCTCTACATCATCACAGAATTTATGGCAAAGGTACAACATGTTCCAGCATCGGCATGTAGTTTCGGCTTAGATAGGAATACAGGCATAAAATTCTTATGTCTGTTAGAGATTATGACTCAAGCAAATAACATTTTAAGTCTTTATGTATTTTTAAACAGGTTTAATATCTTCTAAATTTAAAATGAGGAAGAATGTAAGGGATAAAGCTAGAGTTTTTTGTATATGTTGCTGATTTAGTATCTGCAGTAATGCAGCTGTTTCCTGTAGGGTAATCTGGTGAATTACCTGCGATCACGAGGTCGCTCAGTTATAACCACAGCTGAACTCCTGCAATACGCTCTGTAAGGATTCAACCACATCCACATTTTTAACTATACAAATTGCCACATGTCTATAAAGCAACAAATAAGTCATTTATTCTCAAAGAATGGGCTGAAAAATTATTTGTAATATTGACTTTTACTCCAGAGTCTTCAGAATAAACATATGAACAGTTGCATGAATCACATCTCACCACACTTTCATTATAGAATTAGAACTCAGGAATATGAATGCAGTACTTAATGAATCATTTAAATTCTCACACACTTAGCACCTTGTTGTTTGGTTGTGAGCCTCAGCATGTATTCCTGGGCTTTTCAGAGATGTGTGTGAAGGGATGGAATATCTGGAGTCAAAGAAACTTGTACACCGGGACCTGGCTGCCCGTAACATCCTCATATCTGAGGACAATATTGCCAAGATCAGTGATTTTGGCCTGGCCATGGTTGACTGTCAGAGCATTGACGTTGCAAAGTTACCTGTGAAATGGACTGCGCCTGAGGCCTTAAACAACAAGGTGAGAAAATTCCTCTAATTAGGAAACAATTCTGAAAAAAAATTATGAATTGTTCAAAAGTAAAACAGAGGATTTGTTGGCTTCATCAAAAATAATTCATGGGCTTTTTGTTAATGGTCTGTTCATGAAGTCATGATTTGTAATGGTATTGGCAGTGATAGCTCAGTGGTTAAGGTTCTGTAAGTCCCTTGAGTCACACAGGGCCACAATTTAGCTTTTGAGTAACTGCTCAGATTTACGCTGTATAGACTACCATATGTCCAAAGTCATTCATAAGTGGCTTTGTATAAAAAAAGTCTTTCAATGGAAGACATGCATATTAATTTTACACACACACACATTTGTACACAAAATTGAAGCTGAAGTGGAACTGGACCTTGCAACATGACAATGACCCAAAACATGCCAGTAAATCCACCAAGGACTGGCTGAAAAGTAAAAAATGGAGAGTTCTGGAATGGCCAAGTCAAAGCCCAGATCTAAATCCTATTGAGATCCTGTGGGGTGATTTGAAACGGACTGTGCAATAAACCCCTCAAACATCACACAGCTGAAAGAATTCTGCATTGAGGAGTGGGGGAAACTTTCTTCCAGATGATGTCAGAAACTGGTAGATGGCTACAAGAAACGTCTCATTGAGGTTATTTCAGCCAAAGGGGGAAACACTAGCTAGGGCATAGGGTGTCCTAACTTTTTCCTCAGTTGAAGTACTCATTTTTGTTGATTCTTTGTTTAATAAGTGAAAACAAAGTGATTTTTTTTGTTGTTTACATGCAATTACATCACTTTCATCTACAGGTGTAAATTAAAACAAGATCAGAAATTGACATGTTGACATTTCTTAATAAAGAACTGAATGGGGTGTCCGAATTTTTTCACATGACTGTATGTGAAATGTGCATATATATATATATATATATACACACACACACACACACACACACACACTGGAGTAGTATAATTCAGTTTGCTGTAAGATGGTGATTTGTTGCTCTGGTTTATGGTCTTTTTTTAATTTTATTTTTTATAGAAGTTCTCTACACGGTCAGATATTTGGAGTTACGGTGTGCTTCTATGGGAAACGTTCTCCTTTGGCAGACAGCCCTACCCCAAGATGGTGAGTTGATTGACAGGTTTGTGTTGGTTGAATTTGTAGCATTATGTGACCAGTCGTTCCTGTTCAAATCCCAATCCTGCTGCCTGTACCCAGACTTCTCCCCTTAGTTTTGTTATCATTCGATTTGAAAGTAATAGCTTTCCATAATCCTTGCTCAGCCTGACCTGGAGCAGTGGGCAAGTTTCCCGACGTGAAAATTGTAATGGGTGAAAATAATAATGTCAAGGTCCAATTCTTAAAATGAACTTGTGTGGACAAGCTGGCAGCTCAGCTGAAATTATTGATACTGAAACGGAGAGTATGCAGCATGGAAGCTTCTTATGGCTAATGGTGGACAGAGGATGCAGTGTGTACAGCAGTATCTGGGAGGCTTTTCAACCATGTTCAACTGTGGCCTCAGTAGTATCTGAAAATGAGTCTGGTATTCACTCCTGATCTGACTCTAAACTAGCTGTGTAAGATGGGATATTGACGTGTAGCCCGCTGCTTCGAAAGCACTTTTCCACGGCACTGCTCACAACGGAATTCACAGTGCAAGGATTTTATTTCCATTTATTTTTAAATAAACAGATGTAATAAATTTGAATACATTTTCTGTTCTTCCCTGTAGACTCTGAAGGAGGTGAAGGAGAAAGTGGAGGAGGGATACCGCATGGAGCCGCCTGAAGACTGTCCATCTGAGATCTATGCCATCATGAGGCTCTGCTGGGAGAAGGACCCCAAAATGCGACCGTCATTCCATAAGCTCAAAGAGCGTTTACAGGCTGAGCTGAACAAACACGAGTCCGCCACAGCGTCCTGACATCTTTTTCTCCATTCGCACATCTGCTTTCTTCATAGCAGACCAGACATTTTATTCACAAATAATTACACTATACTGTATCGGACACAGTAACAACCTTCCTGCTTGTAAACCTGTTCACCAACAGTTGACACAGAATGTACTCTCTATACTTCACTTGTTAATTTATTTTTTATTTATCTAACACTTTATTTCAAAAGGGTATTTCACAATGGATGTGTAATCTTCTTAAGTGAGGATACAGACCTCGAAGCAAAAGGCAGCATGAAGCTCATATTTATGTTTTGAACGCTGGCAGAACTGAAAAGACAGTTATAAAATGTCGCTATGGACTGTGGATATATGGAAGGAGTGTGACCTGTGGCTCAACTCAGAAGTTAAAATTAAGCAGCAAACCTTTGAGAAATTTGTGGAGAAGAATCTTTCTTTAATCTACACATCATAGGACTCAGTGCTACATTTTGGTCTGCTGAGAACTTCTGTCCTGCATTTCTGAGGATTTCTTCAAGATCATTCGTTTGTCCTGTCTTCAGGGGATAAATGTAAACAGCAGAATGTAGGAGGAGACAGGGACTCTTCTGGGGATTAAAATTCAAGATCACGAGTATCTGCTTGTTTCATGTTGTAATTGTCTTGAAATATGCGAAGCTTAACATGACAAATCTGGAATGTTATTGCTGATACAAGGAAGGAACGATTACTACAGCTCTATCCTTTAAAAAATCTTTTATTTTCATGTACATTTATTCATTTGGCAGATGCTTTTATCCAAAGCGACTTATATGTGAGGCAAAATACATTCCAAATGTAGAGCTATTAAAGAGCTGCAAGACTGAGTTTCCACCAACTAACCAAAAAAATGCAAGATAATTGTAGAAGGAACACAGAAAAACTCACCTGGTACTCAAACATTAGTCCCAAATTTATGAGACAAACATTCACTGGTACAATCGCATAAGTCCAAGAGGGCTGACTTGCAATAATGTTAGCAATAGACAGTAATAATAAAAATAGACAAATATGTAACCATCAGAAATATAGGACAACGGTTACCCAAAACAATATCCGATTTTCTCTGTTTCTTTTAAGCCTCAAACAGGACAATGAGCCATTCTTAAAGCAAAAAATAGTCATTCTTAAGAGGACATCATAGATAATCAAGGGAATTTCACAGGAAAAAAAACATGTAAACCGTCTCTGTTGTGCTTTGAAGTTAGTGTCTTCTCTTACATTTCCACCATGATGTGCACAATGTCCAAGACAATATCCTTGGCAGTGTATATGTGCTAAAAACAATAACTCAATTTATATGGCACCTTTCCTCCAAAGTGTGAAAACGTAAAGGTACGAATGTACGGTCAGATCTTTTATTTTTGCTATACACTGAAGACATCTGGGTTTGAGATCAAAAGATGACTATCAGATGATAGATCAGAATTTCAGCTTTCATTTCCTGATACTTACTTCTGGATGTGGTAAACAACAGAACAAGGCACTTTTTGTTTGTCCCCACCCATTTTTCAAGTGACTTATGTATGTGTAACTCATGATGGCAGCAGCAGAATGAATTCAGAAGTCTACAGAAGCGTTTGCCAAAGAAATGCATCAATCTAATTGGGAGGAACTTCATCATGCAGCAAGACGGTGACCCAAAACACACTGCAAACACAACAAAGGACTTCATCAGGGGGAAAAGTGGAAGACTGGCCAAGTCAATCACCAGACCTTAACCCAGTTGAGCATGAATTTCACCCCCTGAAGAGGAGACTGAAGGGAGAAACCCCCCAAAACAAACAACTGAAAGAAGCTGCAGTACAAGCCTGGAAAAGCATCACAAAAGAAGAATGCAGCAGTTTGGTGATGTCAGTGGGTCGCCGGCTTGAAGCAGTTACTGCAAGCAATGGATATGCAACCAAATATTGTTATTTACTTTAATTTACTTTAAGACTCTCTTTTCCTCTACTCAACTAAAAATGGGGTGGTCTGCCACCAAAGGTGCCATTTTCTAAGTTGTTTAACACATCTTTATTGTAAGCTACCTAAGCAAAATTAACACAGCTTTCTCTTTACCCCGAATACCACACATCGTACCACACAAACACGACAGGTAGAATTTTTTTCAATAAACTATTCTTATTTAACATTTATGGAATGACTCTTCAGAGAGTCGGACTTGTAACCTGAAGGTGAACCTGAAGGTCGTGGGTTTGAGTCTCAGGTCTGGCAGGGATTGAGTGAATGACCAGCGCTCAATGCCACGACTGAGGTGAGACCCTTGAGCAAGGCAAGGCACTGAACCCCCAACTGCTCCCTGGGCGCCGCAGCAAAAAAGGCTGCCCACTGCTCCGGGTGTGTGTGTGTGTGTGTTCACTACTGTGTGTGTGCACTTGGATGGGTTAAATGCAGAGCACAAATTCCAAGTATGGGTCATGTCACGTCACTTCACTTAAATCTCGACAAGCTGCATTTTTGTCTTATTTACTTTTTAACAACTTATTTACTCTTATTAACAAAGGAGAGAGCTCTTTTATTGTATTCCTTACTTATTGAATTAGACAAACTCTTGAAGACCTCCAAAAACAGATTTCTTAAAGTGTGGCAGCCTTTTTTTATATGATGAAAGACTGTATACTCTCAAATTATATTTGTATCTGCAGTATATAACTTATATTTCCCCTCTCTCTCTCTCTCTCTCTCTCTCACACACACACACACACACTCCTTTTCTGGTTGGTAATATACTGTATATGTTTTGAAATTAGAATGTGTTTGATCCAGCCTTTATTTGGACAAAGAAAATAATCCTAAACAAAGCAGTGAACTCATCTTCGAAATAGCTGACTGCTTGTATTTCAGTGCTTATTTTACAGCTTAATAATACAGATAATGTCTGACCCCTTTCTAAGCTACTAAGTATAATTACAGTTGTAAATTACTTTTTTAGGTTGCCAAATGCCATAAATGTAAATGTAAATGTTTTAGGTTGTATTGTTTGAAAGCAAATACAACAGCAAGATAAAGGGAACACAGAACTGGGGCCTTGTTTTACAAGAAGGAGAGATTAGAGCAGAGCCTCTTGCCTTGATCTTCATATTCTCCTACTGATTTGGGGCCTAATCCTCACCGGCTGAACTGTAATCCACTTCACAGAAGGCATAGGAAGAAGGAAGTCATCATGAAGCGATAAATGAGATGGTAAAAATGTGTGTTTATGCCTGAGCCAGAATAAGTAGGTCACCAATATGTCTTCCTCTTATCTAGTGGTTAAGCGATGACCTGAGACTCAGACACTGATCTGAGATCAGACCTGATGATCTGCAAGTAATGGTGAGAACTGAGGTGAAAGACCACGTAAAGGCCAGGCTCAGATCACTTTTCACAGCCCATGAAGGTGCAAAAATTTTGGTTATGAATTTCCTGCAAATGATTCCTTTCTGTAAGCTATATGCAATGCACCTTTAAACTCTTTTACAACCTTGAAAAGGCCAAATAGTATCAATGTAGGAGGAGTTCAGGGGTCCATGGTGGGAGGAGAGGGACATGACTGACAGGTGAGGTATCTAATCAGACAATTACTTGCCAAAGTATGTCAGTGTCTCCCCAGGAACATCTTTCTTAATGGCTTTAAGGGAATCGGATGAAGTGTTAAGGAAGCGGGTTTAACCCCACATGCTGTTCTCATTGTAGTGTTTTCTGCCTCTCTACTGGCCCGCACTCCACCAAGGTCATCCGAGGCAAGAACCAACGAGGAAAAGGACAGACGGTTAGATCTGTTTTAAGGCAAAGTGCATTTTATGTTAGCTGATTGTCAGTCATATCATAAAATTATATAATTATGATAGGTTTAATAATGCATTTAACTGAAAGTAATGAATTAGTGTATTCAAATGCTAATGCTACTTACAGTGCCAAAGCAGCCATGTGAGAGCTTTTACTGCAAGATGGCTGCCATGTGCGTCCTGCAGTCATTTAATGCACTGATTGCTTAACATATTAAAGTCTCAAATTATTATTTAAAATCAATTATTGATTTTAAGACATATTTTTGGTAACTATTACTTAGTCAGTACTTAATAGGAAAGGTAAGGAGCTAAATAAAGCTGTAATGTTATTTATTATAAAAAGTATGAATCTTATTTAACACAGAGAGTGAAACTATATCTGTTTTTGAATAAACACAAGAGTCAACACAGAATTCTGGTACGTGGACAATATTCTATTAAAGTAGGATAAGAATTTTTTTCTCCTGTTACACTCTCTCTTTCTGTCCCTCTCTCTTTCTCGCACATCCCCCTTTTTTCCTAAGCTGACACAGGACTTCTAACCGTTAGCTGCTTTGCCACTAATAGGATCAGAGGTACTTACTCTGTCATCTGATAAAACTTAAGCCGCTTGATAGCTGTGCAGCACGTTAGCTAATTTCAACTCAATTAGCATAATGAGGAAACATGCCAAGAACATGAGGAACTATATTAACTTGATAGATTGATTGCCTGTCCCGTCTGCGTTTGAGTGACTTATTACACGTGAAGTGGATCGGACCACAGATCCTCTCACAGTGAGCTTGCATTCCTAGAAATTAAGGCTGCACACTCCATGAGTGAGTGTGAGTATGAGTACCTGAATAACACGGAATGAGTAACAACATATGACTAAAGACATACCATATTGTTTAGGTAAAAATCTGAAACATACTGAATATGATGTAAGTTGATTTAAAAAAAAAGTCCAAGATTGAGCACGTTCTGTGTGCTTTCTTATACTGGTCCCATCATTCTTCACGTGAGATGCTGCATTATACGAGCAACAGTGAGGCTTCTTTTTTGGCATTCTCTATCTCCTCGAAGAACTGCTTTTATATGAGGAACACACACAATCACATACAGCAGGTCTGCATTTGTTTGGTCTATCCTCATCTAGAGGCATTTCAGCTCGTGTTTTTGGTCCGTTCTCAATGATCTGAGGCAGGGGATTGGCCACATGGTCTTCATTTAACGTTATCTCAAATAAGCAGCATTTGCCAACTGGGTAGAAAAAGAACAACAGTGCATAGTTAGTATGAATTTAATATAAGTTCATATTACAATAGAGAAATGTGTGAGGTCATCTGTGGATTACTGCTAATTATTAAAGTGCCAATTAAACGACAGTTAGTCAAGTTGATTAGATTAAAATAAGTTGTTCAGTTTGTCAGAGAGCAGCAAGGTTGATTTAAATCACTTTATTAATGATGATTTGCTTAACACTGTCTCCTTGATGGCCACTGGGGTCTAATATTAATTGTGTTAATTTGTGCATCTGTTCACATGCACACTGCTGCAAAATCCGTTTTGTTTTGTTTTTTGCTTTAGATGTCATAAACATTACCAGAAAGCATTACTCTAAACCATGTAATCTGTCTTCAAGCCACAGTGTGGGTTAATATCAGTAAATAGGCTGTGCTGTGGTTGTGACTGTGGTTTTATGCATGTCAGTTTGTTCCATTTATTTTATTCAGTAGTACATGGGTCTACTGAGTTCTGACAATTAAGGGATTTGCACAATTTGTCTACGTCCTTTGTGCCTGAAACAAAGATCTGTGAAATAAAGTCTATTATACAGCTTCATTAGTTTGGCCTTCCTCTGGTGTGGCTAGCACAGACATGTTAAAGCAATTACTCAACCATAAACCGGCTGTCAGTCATTCTTACAAGGGAAGAGATCCTAATTAATGGGCTCCTATTATCCCAGGGATGCTTTTTATACTCTTTGGAATGGATTATTTCTTATTGTTCTGTGCGAAAAATACATACCATAAACACCCGCTTGTTAATTTTTCTGTACTGGACTTACTTGCTGTTAACGTCCTCCTGAGGCGCTCTAAACCACGCCCACGCAAACCACGCCCACGCAAAGCCCCCCCTCGACCTGATTCGCTGAAATTGGTCAGTGTAGAACGCTCGTGAAAAAAAGCTTTTATCTATGATTGGTCAACGTTTCGTGCTCGTGAACTCGTTCTGATTGACCAGTAGAAAAGCGATCGCAAAACAGGTAGTTAGCCAAAGTTAGCTGTTAACCTTCTACTGAATTTACTCATCCATTACAGACTGGAATGCTGGTTGGCTAGCTAGTTCAGATAGATACTTGTTTGACAGATACTTGTTTGTGTTATGCTGTATTTATTATTGTACTTTACTTACGTGAAAATGGTCGCAGTGGAAATACAGAAAGTGTACTTTTCGGTATTTTACGGCATCGTTCGGGACGTCGTTCATGTGTCAGTGTGCACGTGAGATTATCTTTACAGAGGACGGCTTTTCACCGGAGGAGAAGCGGAGAAGAGTGGGTTTTAACTTCTGAACGTAACAAAATGGTGAATGTGAAGTTAAATGGTTACCTAAAAGCCCAGGAACATCATCTTGTGAGCCTCAGTCTTCAGCCTTCTGAGTGAAACAGGTGAACGCTTGATAAGGAAATCTGCGCGCGTGCGCCGGGAGCCTCCGGCCTCAGGTAAGGCGATACTTTTCGGGTGCGTCTCAAACCGCGTACAAGGGGCTTCTTAGTATTCAAAACTAGTACGCCTTTATTTTTTTGTTTGAGACTACTACTACTATACATACTATTTAGCAGTGTAGGATGCGGTTTGGCATGTAGCCTTCTAATACGTCCAGAAGAGAAACAACGCGTTTTTAATCATTATTTTGTGGCCAAAACAATGTATAATTTTCTCGCATAAAAACGTAGGTCAACATTTTTTACACGTAGTTATTCGTTATATTAACCATCAGCATGCCATCAACGAAAAAATATGAATATAGTTTTCTACAGAGTATATACCAATATATTGGTTTTAATTTTGTTTTAAGATTCAAGATTCAAAGAACTTTATTAATCCCAGGGAGAAATTGCTTTGCCATGTTACAATTGCTCTCAAAAAGAAAGAAAGAAGGAAAGAAGAAAATAAAATAAATATATACCTATTTTATAAATAGATACCTAAATTTGTATTGCACATGAAAGTCCCTTATTGCACATCTTTTATTTTAAACGATAAACTAGGCACACTGTTAATTTAAATTATTCACCATCTTTATGAATGATGCTTGACAGCCTAGTCATGTATATACTAACACACAGCATATACAGTTGTAGCATATTCAGTCACAGCATATTCAGTCTCAGCTATCATATTTTTTTCTGTTTTTCTATATTTTGCCAGCCAGAGAAGACATTTCAGAGGAGAAATCCAGCTTCGACCAGCTTCCACAAGTTTGTTTTTCCTCCAGGACTGTCCCAGCATTCGGATGCATTTATCACTAGATAGCATTAACATGGTGGATGACAGCTGCCCCTCGCCAGGTAACTTCCATGAGATGGTAAAAGGAGCAGTGGGGTCTGCTGGGACCCACGTCCACAGCATTGATGTGATCCTGGGCTTCACAAAGGACCCTGTGCCCTTGCTCAATCCAGGAGTTAGCGCTGTATCTCCTGAAGTTAGTGTGGACAGTCCAGGGGATGCAGGAAAGCAAGATCACATCGTGCACTCCTATGGCACTGTGTCTCCGAGAGACACCTCAGAGCTGCCTGCTTTTCACGGTCAGTTCCTCACAGGTTTAACAGTGCACAGACTCTTGCACTTCTGGTAATTTGCTGTACAACCTGCAGTTTGTACCACAGGCAGAGAATAGTTATGATTCCTTTATAGGGTGAACTATATTCAATAACTTGGGTTCAGATCCTCAGACTAAAACAAACAGTTTGCAAGAGACAACCTCAGGCTGCTTCCAGGTGAACCCCAGTGCAATGAGATTGTGATGAGAACATGATGAGATAAATAAAAGCCTGTTATGAGTTGATTTACCAACCTGCACACAGGAGGAGTGAAAGTAAAACATGATTATCATTGGGTAAACTAGGTAAGGATATTACTAAGTATATTAATCTAGTAAAAATGTCTCACAATAAAATACATTATTATCATATAAACTATAAAACTATTGCCAAAGAATATTTGTGATATACTCACTCACTTTCAGTACCTGCTTTATCCTGGTCAGGATTATGAAGGATTTGGAGTAACAGTGGGTGTGAGGTGGTAAGACACCCTGGATGGGAAGCCAGTCCACTGCAGGGATGCACAGAAACATTCACAGAAACATTGACACCTAGAGGCAATTTATTTTAGCCAATTCACTTACAGGCATGTTTTTGGGAGGTGAGAGGAAACCGGAGAACCCAGAGGAAACCCACGTGGACACAGAGAGAACATGTGAAACTCCACACAGATCAGTAACCTGAGCTCAGGAGTGAACGTGGGATCCTGGAGCTGTGAGGTGGCAATACTACCCACAGTGCCATCACACTACCTAGAATACACCGATCAGCCATGACATTAAAACTACTGACAGGTGAAGTGAATAACATTGATTATCTCATTACAATGGCCCCTGAGAAGGGGCGGGATATATTAGGCAGCAAGTGAACAGTCAGCAGGAAGAATGAGTAAGCATCAGGATCTGAGCGACTTTGACAAGGGCCAAATTGTGACGGCTAGAGGACTGGGTCAGAGCGTCTCCAAAATGGCAGGTCTTGTGGGGAGTTCCCGGTATGCAGTGGTTAGAAGCTACCGAAAGTGGTCCAAGGAAGGACAACCCGTGAACTGGCGGCAGGGTCATGGGCGCCCAAGGCTCACTGATGCGTGTGGGGAGTGAAGGCTAGCTCGCCTGGTCCGATCCCACAGAAGAGCTACTATAGCACAAATTGCTGTAAAAGTTAATGCTGGCTGTGATAGAAAGGTATCAGAATGCACAGTGCATCACAGCTTGCTGCATATGGGGCTGCATAGCCGCAGAACGGTCAGAGTGCCCATGCTGATCCCTGTCCACCACTGAAAGTGGCTACAAAACGCACGTTAGCATCAGAACTGGACCATGGAGCAATGGAAGTAGGTGGCCTGGTCTGATGAATCACGTTTTCTTTTACATCATGTGGATGGCTGGGTGCATGTATGCTACTTACCTGGCTGGGGAAGAGATGGCACCAGGATGCACTATGGGAAGAAGACAAGCCGGCGGAGGCAGTGTGATGCTCTGTGCAGTGTTCTGCTGGGAAACCTTGGGTCCTGGCATTCATGTAGATTGTTGCAGACCAGGTACACCCCTTCATGGTAACGGTATTCCCTAATGGCAGTGGCCTCTTTCAGCAGGATAAAGTGCCCTGTCACACTGAAAAAATTGTTCAGGAATGGTTTGAGGAACATGACAAAGAGTTCAAGGTGTTGACTTGGCCTCCACATTCCCCAGATCTCAATCTGATTGAGTATCTGTGGGGTGTGCAGGACAAGCAAGTCTGATCAGTGGAAGCCCCACCTCGCAACTTACAGGACTTAAAGGATATGCTGCTGATGTCTTAGTGCCAGATACCACAGCACACCTTCAGAGGTCTTGTGGAGTCCATGCCTCGATGGGTCAGAGCTGTTTTGGCAGCAGAAGGGGGAACTACACAGTATTAGGCAGGTGGTTTTAATGTTATGGCTGATCGGTGTATATATTATATACTGTTATGCAATATTTGTTTACCATTATACATATATACCTTATTATTACATGACACATGCACCTTGCTATATTGTATATAAATTACTTGTTTTAATCAAATCATTTTATAATGTATCAAATCAAAATAACTATCTATCGTTTCTTAATTCAATTCATTTTGATCAACTCAATATTTGACTCCACAAGTGTTTTTTTTTTTTAACCAAATCCATATTAACTTTTACCCCTCATACACATGTAGTGAAATGAACATATTGAACATATGTATCCATTTCCTCAAGAATAAATTACTTCCCTGTCCATCTTTTGATAAAAATGCAAAGAGCTCTCTTTTAATCAACACAAATACATGCATGTTATTTATTTTGGGTTTGTTTGAGTAGCAGATGGCAAATTAAAGCAATTCTTACAGACAGGTATCCTTCTCCTTATCTTTATCTTACTGGGATTAGCAGGCTACATCTGTTACTACTTAGATTAGAAGGTGAGGAACTCTTAGAACAAGCCAAATGGCTGTGGTTTTAAGGACACGTTTGTGCAATGCCAAGACCAGATGGACTCTAAGAATTAAATAAAAACTATGGATGCATATGTTTTGTTCATGTATGGGTAAACTTATTCATAAAAAAACCTTTATGTTTTATGTATTATTATTATTATGTGCTATTACACAATATATACCTAACACACACATACATATATATATATATGTATGTATATAGACAGATAGATAGATATACATAGCAAATGTTGCAGGTATTACCTTTGGACCTTTTATTAAAGTGTAATAAGAGCGTCAAATGTCTTCCTCATGTTGTATGTGTGTTTGTTGTTGTGGACTCTATAGTACCCGAAACGTTTTCTGACACATGTGAGTCTGAGCAAAGAGAGGTGTGGAAATCAGGTGAGAGCGATGGGAAATCTCCAGAGCAGACAGATGAGGAGCAACCGAAGAAGAAGCACCGGCGAAACCGCACCACCTTCACCACATACCAACTCCATGAGCTGGAGCGCGCCTTTGAGAAGTCCCACTACCCTGACGTGTACAGCCGTGAGGAGCTTGCCATGAAGGTCAACCTCCCTGAGGTCCGAGTACAGGTACGTATATAACACCGGCTGGATCCATTTTAGTTATTAAATAAAACAAGACACTGTTACACCAAGAGGCAAACAATGAGGCAGCCAAACACAGTGATACATCATGTAGAGTCCAGGAGAAGACCTGCTTAGCAGGGGGTACTGCTGTGTAAGTTTCTAAAGTCCATATTTTAATCCAGGTGTGGTTCCAGAACCGTCGTGCCAAATGGAGGCGTCAGGAGAAGATGGACGCAAGTGCCGTAAAGCTTCATGACTCGTCCATGCTCTCCTTCGGCCGACCGCCCATGCACACCAGCACGAGCCCCCTGAGTAACTCTTTGCCCCTGGACCCCTGGCTAGGGTCTCCCCTGACCAACACTACACCAATGCATGCTATTCCAGACCTCATGGGGCCTGCACAGGGCCTGCAGGCCGGATATCAGAGCCACGGCTTCCTGAACTCCCCTCAGGTCATGAACCAAAGTGTGCAGTCCATGGCACCCCCGCCGTATCAGTGCCCTCCGGTGTTTACTGATAAATTCCCCCTGGAGGAAGTTGACCAGCGCAGCTTCAGCATTGCTGCACTGAGGATGAAAGCCAAGGAACATATTCAATCCATGGACAAAACATGGCAGCCCATGTGACAGGGCTGAGCCAAAAACCGGCAAGGTGTTATGTTTTGCTGCATTAGAACAGTGTATGAAATTAATGAATAAAACTGAGGATGGAGGGAGTAAATTGATAAAAACCTGACAACAATGAGTTCATTAAACTCATCAGTGAACTGATGCAACCTAAGGATTTGTGGAATTCGGACTGTATAAGACACATAAGAGAGCGATTTTTATGATGAGCCTATCCTGTGTTGTGGGCTTTAAATCGGCTGCTGTGTCCTCCGTTAACCTAGGCTGTTAAGTCAGGTGAAGAATCTTATGATAATAAGCTGGATACTATGTTTATTTATATTTTTGTCTGCCCTAAGATGGCTTCTTGAACTACACCTTTTGGCAAAAAGAAAAAGTTCTCCATATGGATGGAATTTATAATGAAACTGTGTATATTGTCATTTTATTTCCTTTTGTAACAGACTGAATTCTGTCCTTGAAGAGCAGCCCAATTAATTTCTTATTTCCTTCTCTTCTGTGAAGGTAGATCTCTAAACCACTCAACAGACATTCAAATCAGCCAAATGTGTTACCTGATCAGTTTTAGTCAAAACAAGAAAACTGAAATAAGACACGTTACCAGCTTGTAGGCAGGCCAGTTTTTCACTGTCATCCAGAAAAATCAGGATGCTGAGCGCAATAATGTCCCAAAAACCGAAAACTGATAAAAACAAGTCAAAAGAATGCCTTGCTAGCACAGCCACTATGTCACTGTTGAACTATCAATTAAAAGCAATATGTTGTTTTTCTGCAATAAATCACACTTTTCTGAGTATATCAGAGGTATCATTCATACTTCTATAACACTGATCAAGTGCACATTTTATAAATAAAAAAAAGAGTTTAGATCAATTATAGACAGTTTATAAACAACAGCCAGTGTTTAATTTTAGTATAATAGAATAATTCTCTTTTCAGAGCAATTATACTTCAGAAAAGCTAATATTGTGATAAAAAAGTGAGCATTTTAAATGTCTTGCCTGATACTATGGCTGCAGAAAATACTCTTTGTGATTGGCTGGCAGATGTTTGTTGTTGTTTTTTTTTTATAGTGGGTTGCATATAATGTAGATCTGGTCAAAAATGTAATGAAAATGATGAAAATGATAATATTTTGAACAAAATTATATACTTATGGTTTAGGCTAGGCCTATATTTACAAATTGCTACTGCAGTTAAACCAGTAAGCTCAAGCCTATATTTATGCTTAAATATAGAAATGAAATGAAACAAATCACTTACACAGAAAGGAATGATCTGCAGGCTGCAGTGTGTGGAAAGGAGTAAGTGATTCTAGTGATTTTAAGGTGAGGTCTCGTTTTCAAAGTGTCCTGGTTTACCACATGACTTCAGCGCCACTTAACACCCACTTAACTTACTTATAGTTGATTCATTCTTAATTCCCAAAACTGACGGGTGTCCTTCAATGGCTTCGGAGCAGCACACAAAGCACATAGAACTGTCCACACCATTGGTCAAATCAGGTCTTTATTGTCCATGAGCACAGCATGTGAGGACATATGAGGACAGCTTGTCCCAGGCATAACGAGCAGAGCAGAGACACGGCGACTCGGAAAGAAAAAGAGGCCAGTGCGCCCCAGTGCTCATTAAAGGAGAAGACCTGTTGGCAGGTCACTCCCTCAGTAATGATCGTTACGTGCAGAGAGCTGTTCAGCTTACACAATCCAATCCCATCTTCTTTGTTTTGACACAAAAAGAAACTAAACAGTCACCCAGCAAATAATAGAGCTTTCGTCATGGCCCTGAAATGTATTTCATGTAACAACTTTTTGTTGTTGTTGTTGTTGAGGGAACTTTTTGAGAGGTCAGCAACAGCACCAAACTGTATTACTGCACAACCTGACAATTTGCAGCATGCTGGCATTAAAAGTATTTTTAAACATGATCTTTTTCCTTTTTTCAGATTCCAAAGCTACGATGAATGCTTATGACTCTCACAAAGAAAATCCATAAGATTCATTAAGCAGGTTCATGTAATGACCGTTATGCCTGGGACAAGCTGTCCTCATGTGTCAGCCAAAATTTACATATTTAAAAATGCAGTAGATTTCTGGTAATGCAACATTTCTGTTCTTATATTGTTTTATATACTTTCCCCGAAAGTTGCCCTTAATTAGCATATATGTGTGTACACTGGTTAAAGTTTTCTCTGATTAGGAACTGAATTTTATTAATGGAATAAACAAATATTTATATTGTTAACAGTTAGACCTCATATTTGCTCTCTTATACATCCATATCCTCTTATCTTTCTCCTTTTTTATCTTTTGCTCTAATATCTTTCATCTTTCCTTTTTTCTCTTCTTCCTCTTCCTCCTTTCTCTTTTTTTTTGTTTTCTCCCCTTCAGGCCCCCCACCTCTCTGTCTCCTGGCTGGTGGCAGGCTTCCAGCCCGTTAGGAAGATGAAGCTCCAATCAATCAGGTCTCGCCGGGTGGGTGAGCTGAGGCTCCAGTGCACCCTCGTTCCCCTGGGCGTTGCTGCTTTAGCACATGTTCTGCTCTCTCTGGTCCTGTTGTAGCCACACTTACCATGTGTGTGGTGGATGCGGACAGATGGGACACCACAGTGATGTCTCACCACCACCATCTGGGTCCCAAAAACATCTGGGGAATTTGGTGCAAAATTTGTTACATTTATTTATTTATTTTTTATATCGGTGCTTAGATGCATCATGACTGACATTTGAAAGGTGCTGCATAAATGCACAAAATGTCATAACATGACTTCTACGTAGGTTTATGCATAATTTGTTTTGGTCAATAATACCAAACAATATTACACACACTGAAAGTGCTGAAAAAGAATTTTCAAAAAATATTCCTGGAGCATAAAGAATCATTTTATTCTGGCATCATGGCACACTGAATGGAAACGTAATTGAAATCGTGAGGTACCTACAGATTCCCATCCCTACTCAAAAAGTCCCAGAAGAAAATATAAAATTTCATTTTGAAGCTTCTGTATGAACCCTGGGGTTGTTGTCATCTTTTATTGACTGACACCTGGTTTTGACTAATACACTCCTATATCTATATCTATATCTGTATCTATTACACATTCACATCACTTCTGCTTTCAGTCAATTAAAACACTTATATTAGTGTTTCTAGACAATGTAATATTAAAAGTATATGTAGTAATATCAAAGATCAGTACATGCAACATACTGTGCTAACTGCACTTGTACATGAGAGGTTAAAAATAAAAAAAATAACACTTACTCGAACATAATTATGTTACAAACAGTGCTGGGTTGTGTTCAGTGCTTGAAATTAGTCAGGGTCATGTTCAATGTGGCCTGAGCTTAACCAGAAAGTAGTTCTATAACAAAGTATTCATGTTACATTACATTACATTATTACATTATTCTTGTTACATTACAGCCTTACACTAAAATGGATCAGTGCAAAAGGTGTCCATTGCTTTTATACTTCATTTGTTTAGCAAGTACTTCTTTTACCATACTACATTTTTGCATGAAGCAGCATGGTGGAGCAGCAGGTAGCATCGCCACCTCACAGCTCCGGGTCTCCGGCTCGATCCTGAGCACATGTTCCTGTCTGTATGGAGTCTCACATGT
This sequence comes from Pangasius sanitwongsei, assembly GCA_037576675.1. Classification (NCBI taxonomy): domain Eukaryota; kingdom Metazoa; phylum Chordata; class Actinopteri; order Siluriformes; family Pangasiidae; genus Pangasius; species Pangasius sanitwongsei. Next base: position 14,017,652 of record CM075013.1, on the reverse strand, counting down.
GATTCTTAAGTCTGCGTTGGTTTCCTCTGGGTTCTCCAGTTTCCTCCCACCTCCCAAGAAAATGATGGTAGGTGGATTGGTTACTCTAAATTGCCGAAAGACTGAGAAAGGTGTGTGTGCAATGGATTGAAGTCCAAGCCAAGGTGTATTCCTGCCATGCACCCAGTGTTTCCGGGATAGACTTCGGATCAAACACAACCCTAACCAGGATAAAGTGCTTTGTAGTAATCTCAAAATTAATCTAGAATAGAATAATAAGTATGCGATTTAGCACCGCTGTAATTGATAATATTTGATAATAAATAAAATCAGTCCTTTGTAGCTATTGTTTGCTGAAGTACAGTGTTAGGTTACAGTGCATTGATTCCTAGATCCTCAAGGTGTTTCTCAGCTGTGCCAAGACTGAACGAGAGCGTAACCAAGCCAGTCAGCATAAACTAATATTCCTGTGCCGCGGGTGAAGTATTCCACAGCAAAGTGAGGAAGTATTAATGGATTCGGAGGGAGGCGAAGGTGCCTATCTGGCTTAATGATGAAGAAAATCCCCCAATTAGTGCCCTTTTCTGCAGGCCAGGATAAGTTCACTGTGAGGATTAGGAACGAGGCCAGGACCCCATAGCCACTGTCCACTAGACGCACTGGCACGAGGGCAGGCATGCGTTCAGCTGCACTGGCACAAAAAGAGCATGGGAAAAAAAACAGCCCGTCTATCAACAGGTTGAAACTCTGCTGTTTGCTTGATTTTCTTTCCTTCTTTTTTTAGTCCACTGTGTAAAAGTTGAAGTCTAATCATGTTTGGAATGTTTCCTACATAAACAAGTAATACAGTTAGTGTCCCAAATATCCAAAATTGACACCTCACTTAATTATAGTGACAGAAAGCTGTTTATCATATCCACTCCATCAGTGAAATTCTGTACATTAGATGCATTTAAAAATGACACCCTGTTATTTATTTATTCATTCATTCGTTCATTCATTTCTTTGTTTTATTTTCCCATATCATCAGTTTTGACCAACTGATATTTTCTCTATTAAATAGGACCACATTTGTCTAATCTTTTACTGTTGGGCAATCAGGAAGCAGCAGCTGCCTTGTAAAAGCATTTTGACTTGCAATTAAAATATTTTCGAAATATTTATCAGAATTTTTTTTAAGCAATGATATGATTATTTTGACAGCTATGCAAGTTTAAAAACTTCTCACAAACTCAAGTTGTGGGCTAAAAAAAGCTATTATTTATTTATCTATTTATTTATTTTTAACCACATAACATTTGACCACATATTTCACCAAACGTTATCATGGTGTAGCTAAACGGAAACTCCTGCTCACAGATTAACAAAAGGGAGTGTTTACAGTGTGAATCATGAATCCCAGCTTGTATTCATTAAGAACAATTAAAGCTCTAACGACTAATTAATGATGTAGTCTATGAATCTATTATTTGGCCTGGCTCTCAGGGGCCCAGGTTGGATAATAAGGCGAAAGAGCGGAATTAATTGGGTTTGATTGAGGGAGTTTTTCAGTAGAGCATGACATAATTGGAGGTCAGGCAAGACAGGGGGGAAGAGGCTGTGGATTTGGGGACTGGCGCCAGTTTTATGAGTCCTCTTTTCTTCTGGATGAGTGAAGAAAAGCACATGAAGCGACATTAAATTAAAATGAGCCAGGAAACCGGGCCTACATTGTCAAGAGGCAATACAAATTAAGTTTTATTTAATGGTAATATGATCATGAGCAAATTATGCTTATTTGAAACCTACATAATATACAAATATTTTAACTAAAACCCTAACCCTAACTCTATTTACATATTATACAGTCAACTCCAGAATTATTGGCACCCTTCAAGAGATGGGTCAAAAATTATTGTATAGAATTAACATTACACACAGTGACACAAACCACAACCCTTTGTTTGTATGATTCTTATTACAAATCCTCTTTTTCTAATGACATCAAGTATTGACACATCAGAATTTAGATAGATAGATAGATAGATAGATAGATAGATAGATAGATAGATAGATAGATAGATAGATAGATAGAAACAAATTGTTGTCCTGACTTTAAAGTCTTGCTTTTAACCAAAATGTGAACTCTTTTTAATGTAATGTAATAAGCAAAAAAGGAAGAAAAGACCAGAGTGTATTCTCACCATCTAGGGATAGACTCTGAATTCACCGCAACCATGAGATAAAGTGCTTACTGAAGATGAATGAATGAATGAAAGTGAAGGAGTATCTGCAGACTATTTCAAAATGCAAGAACTTGAAAGCTTTGTGGAATTTATTTTAATTTATTTAAACATTTTTCATAATTTGTTCCTGTTTGTAATATGTAAGAGAAGAGAAGAGAAGTGTAACTTGCACCGCTGTGCGCTAGTTGGCGATATGCAGCATAATTATGTTTTCTTTTAGAATCGACGAAGAAGAAGAATGAGCGCTAAAGGAAGCAGATGTTTCTTCTTCCGGTAGATTCGGGTCTAATTCATGCAAAAAAATAAATGTCTTAGCCAGCTCTCACAAAGAGCATATTTTTTTTTCTTATAAGTAATTATTACAGAACAGTAGTTACGCCGTACAACGGCTGGCTCTGAACATTATGGATATTTCCACGCCTCCAGAAGGTAACCGCTAAAACAGCTAAACGAAATTAGCTAACTGTTAGCTGCGTTACTACGTTAGCCACTTAGCTAAGTCAGTCTGTAGCTCGCGCTGCGTAATAATAACAATGATAGTTATTATAGTTACAAGATGTTTATACAACACATTCCCTAATTACATTACAAACAGTAAAAGTTATAAAGAAGTAGCAGTAAGAGCCACACGGATAAAATATTTGTTCAAAGCAGTTTCAGTGATTTGAATGGACACTGCGCTTTTATAATGGTTAGCATTAGCTTAGCCAATACATTAGTAGTCATGTTAAAAGCAAGCGCGCGCTTGTCGACCATCAGCTGTTGTTGTTACTATATTAAAAAGAGCAGCGTAGAATATTCATAAATCTAAACGTGTGAATTGGAGCAGAGGAACAGTACACCGTATTCCTGAGAGTCGGTGTTCATTTAGACCGTGGGTTCTCAAACTTTTTGTAACCAGGGACCCCTTTAACTGCGAAAGTCCCTCAGTGCAGAGTCAAAAAGCATCTTAACTCAAACCTGGTGTTTCAGATCTTTTGTACCTCTTAGTGTTCTGGAAAGCAATACAATATTGTATCTAGAAATAAAATACAAAAAAAACTGTAACCAGGAATATTTTTTATGTTTTAATATTATAGTCTGTCACTTCTGGGAACACGATTAAAATTTTTTGATGACTCAACCTGTACTAATCATGTGTTCATCCAATTAAATGCTCTCTAGAATGTATAGGTCCCGCCCATGGGGGCCGGTCTTGCTCTACAGTGGCAGCTTGTTACCAGCGAACATGGTTCTTTGGTGCGCTTTTGGCTGTGCACACTATTCCCTTTTCCAGCCATCACTAGGTTGAGAATAAATGGGTGTTGATTCATTCATTTGGAAGAGGGTGGGGTTTGTGTGATTTGGCTGCGCTTTTTTTAGGAGTGTTTTACCGACTTGGGAATGTTTAATGCCGGAATGTTGCTACCCCAGACTGATCGAGACTGTGATTCTGTATTTATACACGGTCAGGGCGTTTTAATCGGTGAGAAATAATGTTTAATAAAGTAGTGCAATATTTAAATAACCCTAACCCATTAGCTCTAAGAGGAACACTCACAGTGTAAGATGGTTCCCGGTGACGACCCTGCGGCTTTCCATAACCATCAGCACTGCTGACAGTTGTCCTCAGTTTAAAAATATCCAGCATAAATCCAAAAACGCACGTCGTCTTGGATATCGTCCTGGTTAAAGTGGATAGGCGTGGGTGGAGGTGGTAGCAAGAAACCTTCCACAGCTGGATAAAAAGGCTTTTCTCCATATTTAACTTAAATTAAACTCTTCTCTATATTTAACTAGTTTGCTAAGATACTGTCAAGTGTGTATAGATTCGGCAGGGACGTGGTGTATCCCACACACTGGCACTCTGACTTCCTATTTCAAAAGGACATACGTCAGCTTGTTGAATCAAAGCACGGCTTTTGAGCCACTTCTTGGCTGCTTTAAAAGTGTGCAGTAATAATTAATCTATTTATTAGAGTAGATCTTTGTATTTTTGAACTTTCACTGACAGAACGTATTAGGCCCAAGTTGACATTATTTGTAGGCTGACTTTTTTTTTTTTTTTTTTAATTCATTGAGGTGTAGATTATATCCATTCATTTTGCATGACGTAACAATGGGAACACAATATTAAACTTTGATAATATTGAGTCATGATTTCTGCCACTGTAACTAAATAAAAAAATGAATGACCTCTGGTTATGCTTGTGACTATCTTATATTTTACACAAAGTCACTGATTTATTTCATTTTGTGCTTGCTTACTTTGCATCCTCACAGACCAAGAGCTTCGCAATGTCATCGACAAACTGGCCCAGTTCGTGGCCCGCAATGGACCCGAGTTCGAAAAGATGACCATGGAGAAACAGAAGGATAATCCAAAATTCTCCTTTCTCTTCGGTGGGGAATATTTTGGCTACTACAAGTACAAGCTTGCCATTGAGCAGCAGCAGCGTAAGTATACTGAAGTAGTCTCCTTTTTTTTGCTGTAGTAAGGCTCAGTAGAAACCAAACTGAACTGGAGTCTCACTTATCAAAGCGTGCATAGAGCAAGGTCTAAATTTGTGCATAAGTGATGCCAGTACTGCCACTCTCATTTGCATATCGGTACGCCCCCAAATCACCATATATGGTAAACAACTTTCCTTTAAAAAGCCCAGTAATTAGCTCGTGGCACTGCTTGTAGCAGATGACATGGTGCATATTAAAAGTTGTTTTTTTGTTTTTTTTGTTTTTTTTTTTTAAATCAAAACAAAAATGTTTACTTAACACTTTTATGAGCTGTTTGTCTAATAAATAAATACCATCTAGTAAAGATTTTATGTGCATTCTATTGTTCAAATGACATTTAGAAACATGGTGTGTAAATTCGCCGTGTTTGCTGTCTTTTCCGTTGCTGGTTTTGGAAATGTAATGCAGCGTGAGTGATATGAATGAGGGTAAGACATGGCATTATTCGACTCCTAGTTGGTCTCCAATTTCTCTCTGAAATGTGACTGTGGCTAAAAGCCGTAGAATTAGATAAACTAAAATTGCACTAGGCAGAGGAAATCGACTGATGATCTACTCTCAGCATAGAACTCATTCTCAGCCTAAAAACCCTTTCTTCCCTCTGCAAAGCTGCAGGAGCCAAATCTTCAAACAAGGCATCATGCCAAAAAATCTTTAGATGTGCCTTTTACATGATTTTACTTTAAACTTGGTCTGTCTCCTGTCTTCTCACCTAGTGAGCACCGTATCAAATCAGTAATTTCTTTCTCAGTTATGCGGATATGATCGACAGTAGGTGGAATGGAAGCTCCTCATAATCAGTTTACCTGCTATCACACTTTTGCTGGTCATGTGCCAGGTCAGGTGTGTGTGGGAATGTATGCACATCCTCATGCTCAAGCAAAACTTGAGAAATCACATTTTATGCATAGAAACGTGCGTATGCATGGTTTACACACAAAACTACGTGTAAGCACGGTTGATAAATGAGACCCCAGGTGTGTTCATTTGATGCTCATTTTTACCAGTGTAGCTTTGGTATTAAAGTTGTGCAAGTACACATGTGTGACCCTATTCTTTCCTCATAGATCCCACCACTCATGATGATGAATATAAAATGGAAGGTATTTACTAGATTGGTGATTTGAAGCAATTTGGTGTTTTGCATCATCAATGCTTGATGCTTCTGACACTTTCCTTTTGTACTGAGCTTTATCAGACATTTTGTCTTATGTTTTGTCCAAGGTTATGGAAAGGGCTGATCTGTTGATCTGTTGTCCTGTTTCTAAAATTCATTTTCATTTGGACACGAAACTGACTAAACAGTCAGCATTAATTTTTCTCTTGTTTTGCTACTTCATTTACTTTTGTATAGTTCAGTTGAATCGTTTGACTTAGAGCCCCATGTTATCCACAGCTGAGTTTTTTCCCTATACAGTTTTTTTTTTTCTTCTTTTTTTTTTTTTTTCTTCCCCCCCCATGGGCAATTTTTACATGGTGAAAACAAGGCAGCATGTCTGAATATGAATGCATGATGATATCCCGACTGAATGGCTTTGCTTGACAATGTACATTCAACAAAGTCATTTTCCTTCTTCCAGCGTGTTTCCTAGTTCATAATTTTGGATGTCTTCCTTTATCTTTTTAAGAGAGCCTTTGTATTCAGTTTTACTGTTAGCTTTTCTGACAGTGATCTTCAGACTTTTGGAAATTTTTTATTGATTATTATAATCATTGAGCATGTTTTGAATTGCAGTGCTTTGTAAGCCACCGGGTAAAGAAGCTCCTGATGTTCCACCCCCGATGACGATGCTTCCTCCTCCTCCTATCCCCCCCAGCACTCCTTCAGTGGAGGAGCTCATTCAGCAGAGTCAGTGGAACCTACAGCAGCAGGAGCAGCACCTGCACAGCCTCCGACAGGTAACTCTTCTTCACGTCATTTTGACAGGCAAAGAGACCCACCTACTTCACTGCGACTGACAGGCTCAGAGACCCAGTGTCCTTTACTGCGACTGACAGGCTCAGAGACCCGGTGTCCTTTACTGCGACTGACTCACCTACTACGTCGTGACTGACATCACAGTTTGGTTCACCTCAGTAAATTACGTGTGATTGTGCATATTATTTTATATTTATCTACCTACATCTGTAGTGATGTTTTCTTGTAGGTATTTAGCTTGATTTTACATTTCTTATCCATGATCTAAAATCATGAATGTCATCTTGAAATTAGGCCATAATATTGAAGTTCTGGAAAAGACAATGCTCTGCATATGGATGCAATGCACAGGGATCTGCCTCTGTGCTTCTAACAGGTTGTAGTTTTCTGTTTCTCCAGGAGCAGGTCAACGCAGCCATCGTGCTTGCCATGGAGCAGCAGATGCAGAAACTGTTGGTAGAAACGCAGCAGGACATGGCCGAGTTTGACAGCCTGCTTCAGCCAATCATCGACACATGCACCAAGGATGCCATTTCCGTAAGTGCCAAATGACATCAAGTCCTTTTTAAATGTCCAACCTTTATAATTAAACCTTTATAATTTTTGTTTTTAATCAAATGTAGACAGACAGTTAAGAGTGCACTTATACAGAATATCGACACGGCTGTGATTTGGCTGTAGGTAATCACGGCCATGCCGAATATTGAGTATAACAGATTGCGAGTGCGATATTGCTTTTATATAACAGATCTATAAACAAGAAATTAATATTGAGTAAGTGGCATTTCAGACACAATATTACCAAAAGTTCTGTTTATTTTTGTTTTGCTAGCAGAAATAGATCCTGAAGAGGCCACACTCACTGAAAGCACGTCGCCTACCTGGCTAGCTCACACTGATCTGTACAATCCTGTTAAATGTGCTTCCAGTGAAATTGGCGTCCCTTCTTACTTTTCATCTTCATCTGACGAGCTTTCATATTTTAAGTCAAAAGTTATATTCCTGAAAAGTATTGTTTGCCATGTCCACTGATGATGTCACTAACACTACTGTATAAACCACTTCGAACCCAGGAAGTGGAATCTGATGTGGCACAAACACAGATGAGCAGAGAGGTACAAACAGTGAAATGGCTCAGTGCAGTTATAGTAAATACAAGCACTTTTGGAACGCTGCTCGACCAATCAAATTAGTGGACTGGATCTAACTGTTGTATAATAAGATATTTATTATTTCTCTATCTAGGCTGGAAAGAACTGGATGTTCAACAACGCCAAGTCCCCACAACATTGTGAACTGATGACTGCACACCTCCGCAACCGCATCACAGCAGATACAGCGCACTTCGAGCTCCGCCTACACCTCATCTATCTCATAAACGACGTCCTGCATCACTGGTAAGAGCATCTGTATCATAACGGCATGTTTAAAAATAACAGCTACCACTGCATCGTGTTAGGGTGATGATTATAATAGTGCATCTTCATATTGGACGTTATGGTTTTCATTTTTATCTTGCATTTATCCCATAGCATCCTCTTTAGTGCAAGCTTTTGCAGTGTGTTTGGTGTGCTGAGTATGCTAATTTGTGCTGTTGTGGTCTCACAGTCAGAGGAAGAACCAGAGGGATCTTTTGGCTGCCCTGCAGAAGGTTGTGGTGCCCATCTACTGCACCAGCTTCCTGGCAGTGGAGGAAGACAAGCAGCAGAAAATCACACGGGTATGATGCAGAGTGTGTTTCCATTTGAATTTACATGTCATAATATAATGCCTTATTATTCAGAAAATGCATTGAATAACAGCAAAATGCTCTCATTTAACTCTCATTTAACTCCTCCTTGTTGTGTGTATCTTATGAGATATAAATATAATTAGAGTCTGGAACCACTGGTGGTTCCTTGGATCAACATCTTTTATAAAGGTCACCTGACCCTGTCCACCAAATTACTTCAAGATGCGTGTTCTATATTACTTTTCATGTTTTCCGGACTACATGGTGCACTTTGTGTGTTCACATACTCTATCTTTGCTGTTCTCAGTTGCTCCAGCTATGGGAAAAGAACGGTTACTTCGACGAGGTCACCATCCAGCAGCTCCAGAGTCCGGCCCTGGGCTTGGGACAGTATCAGGTACACTCATCTACAGAAACATACCAAGCTTTATCAGAGCTTACATGTATGGTGGTCTGGGAAAAACCTGTTGGATGTCAGTGTGGCTAGGAAACCATAAATATAATTCTCCAAAACACAGAGGAAAATTCTATTAAATTTTCTTTTTATTCTTGCCTAGGCTATCTTTCTGAAAAGATAATGTGTGAGGAGGCAGTTTAACAAATACAGCGATTAAAGCCTTTCAGTCTGCCCAAAGATGTCTAAATCCTTGCACGCTAAGTGTGATCTCCTCACACAGTAAATGTTATGTTTTGATCAAGTTGTTGTATAAGATGCATGCTGTAGCAAAATGGACATAAATCTAATCAATTCTGTTTATAATCATATACTGGCTGTCAAAATGTCTTGTGATACTCCTGTACCACAGTCAGAATGAAATCTTTAAATGCAGTTTGCTCATTTGGGAAAGGGAAACATATATTTCATTTCGGGAAATTCTGTAGATTTCAGAACTATGTATAGTAGAAAATGTCAGAATGTTACGATGTGAAGGGTTTTCCCAGGTTGCCACATAATTATAGCTAGTTCTTTATCCAGTTTGACAATAAGGCCCAGTCCACATTAATATGGGTACATCTGAAAACACATCTTTTCATATCCATTTTTCCACTTTTGGTGTTTCTGATCACCAAAAACACATCTTTTGAATAAGCTAAATCTGAAAATGCTGTTTTCATGGTGTAGTGTGAATGAGGGAAAATATAGTCCTTTAGAAAACTCTTGACACATGATGTCATGTGATCTCCACAATTCCAAAGTGGCAGACTCAATTGTGTTGCTGTATTAGATAATTTCATGTTTCACTGCTTTGTGCAGTACACAAGCGACACTACTCAGCAGCATAACAAATGGAAATTGCGGAAATGATGTAAAGGTCAGACACTCAGTGCACATGCCCTTTGTTTCTTTATAATGGTAATGGCTTTGGCTAAGTAGGTTATGGATTTGATCCCAATTGAAAGTAATGACAGTTGTGTCCTCCTGAAAGAAAGTTAATCTCAAGTGCTCCTGTATATTACATGTATATTTTTTGCATCAGGTATGGTCATATACAGGGACATGTAGGGACAATTACCTCTTGATATCACACAAGACTAGTCTGCAGCCACTTGTCTGTGTTTTATTGTAAATCATGTTCCTAGAAGTTGACAGCATTTTTGTTAATGTAAGATGAATGTCCCATGTCTTTAGGCATCTCTGATTACGGAGTATGCTGCTGTTGTGCAGCCGGTGCAGTTGGCCTTTCAGCAGCAGATCCAGGCGCTGAAGACTCAGCACGAGGAGTTTGTGGCCAACCTGAAGCAGCAGCAGAGTGTCGCTGTGGCAGCCGCAGCAGCTGCTGTAGGCCAGTTAGCACCATCCGAGCCTGAGGGTAAAGGAGGGAGCCAGTCCTCTATGACTGCACAGCCTGGTGGGTAAATACTGCTATGGTGCGTCAGAAAATAGGCATTGCAGTGAAAACTTAGCAAAATTGCTGTGTTACATGATGGCATTTTGCAAAAGGACATCTGCTAAATTGTAGTAATGGAAGTCTGTCTCGTTTTATACCAGTGATAGGTCAGTTTTGCCGACTTTTTTTGTGCAGTGCCTAAATAGCTTTTAGTTAGTTTTGCATTAATGGAAAGAAAAAAAACTCCTTTTACTGGTGATTTTGTCAGCAGATGTGAAACCTCCAATGACAGGACCACCTCCGGGTGATTATGATGGTTCTCAGACAAGACAGCCTGACTCCAATCCTTCTGCCTCCTCTGATATTCCCTCCTCAAAGCCTGGCTGGTTCGATCCCCAGCATGGAATGCCATCCTGGAACCCTCAGCAACCTGTGAGTGGCTTTCTTCTAACAAAAAGCACACTGTCTGAATGCATTCTTGCTGTGGTGACTAATAGTTGTAAAATGTGTAATGTGATGTTTTTTAATAAGTACTTCAATAGCAAAATCTCAGCAAAGCGAAATATTGTGATGCACAGTGTTTATCCTAAAAATGTCTACAAGTTTCTGGATTTCTTGTGTTTTTCATATTGCCCACCCTTACTTTCATTTTTGAATGCTATTTTTGGCATAAATATTAATCAGTTTAGATGAGTTGGTGAATATTTCACTCAATTTAAATCTAACAGAAGTCCTTATTTTTGTATATTGCTTCACTGTCAGCTTCCACGCACACTGCTAACCGCACTGTTCCCTTTCTCAGCCGCCGTTTGACCCCACTCAAGCTCCTCCTCCATGCCCACCCTGGAACAGCCATGAGGGGATGTGGAATGAGAGGGAGCCGAGCTGGAGTAGCCCTCGAGATGGTGGCCCTGGAGGTCCAGGAGGTCCAGGAGGCCCAGGAGGCCCAGGAGGTCCAGGAGGCCCATGGAGTAGCCAGAATGAGCCTCCGCCCTCATGGAGCGGACAGTTTGACCAGCCACCTTGGAGCAACCAGCCTGATCAGCCACCCTGGAGCCAGAGAGAGCCGCCTTTCCGCATGCAGCGTCCCCCACACTTCCGTGGGCCCTTCCCCCCACACCAGCAGCCACCTCCATTCAACCAGCCTCCTCCACCACACAACTTCAACCGCTTCCCTCCACGCTTCATGCAGGACGACTTCCCACCCCGGCATCACTTTGACCGGCCGCCGTTCCCACCACATCGGTTTGATTACCCGCAGGGGGACTTCCCTGGGGGTGAGAAAATACTTACTGCAGCTGCACCGAATATGTAATATTTAAAGTATTCAAATAATAATGCTGGTATGATTTCTTTTCTTTTTTTTTTCTCTAATTAAAGAAATGGGTCCACCACACCACCACCCCCCAAACCAGAGGATTCCACCCCCAGGAATGGGTGAACATCCTCCGTGGGGTAGTAACCAGCACCCAGAATTTGGGCCCCCACCACACGGCTTCAATGGCCAGTCACACCACATGAGACGGCCGAATCCCTCACATGTGAACCAGGACGACCCCAGTCTGGTGCCCAACGTTCCCTACTTCGACCTTCCCGCAGGCCTCATGGCCCCTCTAGTGAAAGTAAGTGTGCAGATCTGGCCTAGATCTATGAAACTAACCATCAAAGTAATGTAGCAGAAAGTAATACAGTGCAGTCTCCTTTTTTCTTTGGTCCTTCTCTTGCATCTTACCTGTGATGATTTTTTTTCTCTTTCCGCCCAGCTGGAAGATCATGACTACAAGGCTCTGGACCCCAAAGACATCCGCTTGCCTCCTCCCATGCCTCCTAGTGACCGTCTGCTAGCTGCTGTGGAGGCTTTTTACAGTCCACCTTCCCATGACAGACCCAGGAACAGGTCACCACCTCTTTCTAACTCCTTCTCTCTCATACGCACGCACGCACACACACACACACACACACACACACACACACACACACATACATACACACAGCAAGTTTTTAAAG
>CM075013.1:13945814-13992364 GCA_037576675.1 Pangasius sanitwongsei | reverse complement strand
TAGGAATGGGATGGCACTTAAGTTCATATGTGAGTCAAGGCAGGTGACCGAATACTTTTGGTAATATAGTGTATCTGTCTAAGAAAGAACAATTAGGGATATTTGTTTCCTTTGGCTTTTGATATATACACCAGGATATGTGAAAAATACTTTTGTATAAATATTTCGTAATAACGGTTTTCTTTCATTTTTCACCACTGGTTTGTGTGTTTTTAATCGTGTGTGATATTTTTAGACTAGGTTACCATTCCGTGAAATTTTCACACAGTAACACAACAGTATACATGTGAGCCCATCCACAGCAGCAGCAGATGAGTTATGAGGCTGACTTACACTGAGCACATCTCTCCTCTGGTCATCCCTTAATGTTCTGCTGTTTGTAACTCTCTGTCCTGAGAGCTGAGCCTTTGCTCTTTCCAGAGCTGAACTGCGGATGCCTCCACGATTCCACATTTTAAACACCGAATAGTGTTTTCACAGTGTTTACTACGACTACAGCGACATGCTAGATAGTTAGATAGTAAACCGTCCTGTATGTAAACACTGTGTTATATTCTAATTACCGACTAGTGTTAGCTAACTGACAGTGAACAAATATGTTTATCAGTCATTACCGATATCGCTCATTCGATACATTCCTTATCGGATAAAACATTACCTAGTTCAGCTAGCTAGCTAATTGGGGTCCCATTATCTCAACAACTCGCATTACTGTGCAGTAACATTATCACTCAGGTAAGAAAATACCTAATACAACTCAGTATATCCTTAAATTAAATTACATTTTCTTTTCTTTTTGCAGGTTTTTTTTTTAACCAAGCCGAACTGTGCTTTTCCTGCTATACATAACGACCAAACAAGCGTCCGGACAACGGAAGTAGCGTCACATGCCTTACGGAAGTAAATTCACAATGTTACTCTGTTGTTACTTGAATTCGTTTGTTTTATGGGCTTTTTTTTATTGACTATCCTTTGTGCTTTACTTCTGTGGACTTAAAAAAAAATATATATATACTTCAAACAATATATATACTTGCTCTTTGTTAGAACTGTTTATAAGAATTTTTGCCAATATATATTTCTCTCAAACTTAGTTAAAAATTATTTACGGCAAATTATTTAATATTTTTTTCATAATTTTTTTCATGCATCTAAAAGTAGAGCATATCGGTAATATGGCTGCTACAGACCAACTAACTTATTAGTCAGTAAAAAAGAGCTACAATATGGACAGCGGATGTTTTTATGGGACGCGCAGTTTTTTTAATTGGGCCACAAAAAAACACGGAAATAAAATAGACCGAAATCTCACATAAAAACCACATCCAACAGAATAAACACCAGATGTCGATGGAAAACACAAATCAGCAGAGTACAAATAAAATAATAATAATTATAATAATAATAATAACTATTATTATTATTTGAATGGGGCGGGGCTACATCACCACCCACCGTCTCGGCACGCGACGCTGCCGCTTAACTCGTGGTCTGCTCTGATTGGCTGAGCGCCGGACCAATCAGCCGCAGCCATCTGTGCAGGAACAGATAGGTGACGGAGGCCCGCTGCACGTTTTCTCTCTTTACCTTTTCAATACTCGCTCATTTTGATCGCTCGAGGCTGTCAGAAATCACCTCACTATTCAGGTGCAAATATGAGAATTTCGCTTGCACTTTTTGCCGCTTTTGCTGTAGGGCTCACTGTCGACGCGACGGTGTACTTCAAGGAGCAGTTTCTGGATGGAGGTAACGTTAACACTCGTCTGCTTTCCTTCACTCATTTCGACCCTCCAGTCCTGTTCTATATTATAATGAATGGGATTTAAATTAGCTGATACCGAATATGTCTTAGAGATGTCCTGTAGAGCTCATTATCCATTACCTTCATAACCTGAGATCTTGAGATCTTAATCCAGCTGATTGGCTTTTAAATAAAAATGTATTAATATGTGAGTCAACGTTCAGTTTGCATTCATGACTCAATTCACAACTGTACATAAAAAAAAAAAAAAACATATCAATGCTCAAAAATTGTTGACTAATATAAGCCTGAGGGTTTCAGTTTTACTTATAGGCTGCAGTAAGGATATATAAGGATATATAAGGATGTAAGGAGGATGCTTTCACATCCACATCTTTTTATATCACAAAATGTGTTTTATTCTTGCAGATGGATTTAAAAGTCGATGGGTGGAGTCCAAGCACAAATCAGATTATGGACAGTGGAAACTCTCTGCAGGAAAGTTCTACGGAGATGCTGAGCTCGACAAAGGTGAGGATTCATTTTGGTCCATCTGCAGTCAGACATTGCTAGACTCTGTCTAAGCAAATCTGTTCACTTTAAAAGGGAGAACTGTGCAAACTGACCGGAGAGTCACCTTCAGTACGTTCATCAATGCTGCAAATTTGTATATTATTTCTTTTCTTTTATTGATTTCTGCTGTTCGTTTTTACCGAAGGTCTCCAGACAAGCCAGGACGCCCGGTTTTACGCTCTGTCCAGTCGGTTTGAACCTTTCAGCAACGAAGATAAACCTCTGGTGATTCAGTTCACAGTGAAACATGAGCAGAAGATCGACTGCGGAGGTGGCTATGTAAAAATCTTTCCAGCTGATCTGGACCAGGCTGACATGCACGGCGAATCTCAGTATTACATCATGTTTGGTAAGCTGGGATGACACACATCTGACACTCACCACCTCACTACATCTATGTGAGGATCTGCTCAGTAGCACATTAGTTTTAATCGTTTCAAGTAAAAATCAGAAATATTTTGATCTTTTCTAAGATGGAATTATAAACATGTTTTTTTTTTTTTTGTTTTTTGTTTTTTTAAAAACTTGTTTTTGCTTTAACCAGGTCCTGACATCTGCGGCTACAGCACCAAGAAAGTGCACGTCATTTTTAACTACAAAGGACAGAACCATCTGGTCAAGAAAGACATCCGATGCAAAGTGAGTTGCTGTGTACAACAATAATCTATATAAGTTGTGATTAATCATAATCCATTTCTAAGAATCAGTTTCTCTAAAATCTTTTTAGAGAGAATGTTGTCAAAAAAAAAAAAAATAAGCACATGCTTTATGCTGTGGAGCCGAGAATGTTCTGGAAGTAAAAATGTCATTTGTGATCACTGAAGTGCACTGACAGTCACAATAATGATAGAAATGGCTATTTGTAGTACCATTTGACATCATTTTTCCAAAGCAAACCCAACCAGAACAAATATCGCAATTCAATACCCCACGCTAATTTAAAATCCCCAAGCTGTCATTTACCCACTGCACTTAGTCTGATTTTGTTTAGCAGGATAATTTGTAAATGCAAATAATTACAAATGCACGAGTCAAGGGGCCCATTCTTTGCACGTCACTTAAAAAAAAAAAAAAAAAACAAGATTAGATGAGTATGACGCATTAACCGTGATTTGCCGGAATTCGGTTCATTGAACATACCTGAGAACTTGATTACATTAGCCAGAATGAGTTGCAAGGACAGGTGCACTGAGACTCGAACCCATGATCTGTGAGTCAATAATTGGCCAATGTGTTTTGTTCGTGCACATAATATAACAAGACCTGCATAGTTTACCTTAAAATGTTGCTAAAGAAAATCATAATGCTTGCACAAGATTAGGTTTAGTGCACTTTCTTATTTTAACTTCATAAATTAATAAAGCTGTCATCGTTTTCATTTGTCTTTGCTCATCTGAAGAAAAGTGTGTATGACATGATTTAAAAAAAAATAGACATGTAACATGTGCAGTAGTCCAATTATGCTTATAATTATGCTTTAGGTGGCAATGGCAGTGTCTCATATATTTCCGCTTGCTAACACTTTAATAAAAAAAATATCTGTCCGTAAACGTAAGGTCCATAGCGGAGACATATATGAACATCCTTTATGCTGTAAGGTTGTTCACGCATTGTGGGCACTTTTATGACAAGAGCACAAATTACCACAAGATATAATTTCTCAGTTAATTTGAGGTCTTGGATATTGCATGATTTAATGTCTTCATCCAAATGCCCGATTTAATCTTGTTTACGTTGAATAAGACTGGTTTTCAGCTGGCAAAAGCTTTAAAAAAACAGACAGTGAAGCTCAGGATCATGTCAGATCTTCAACAGTCCAGTCCAAATACTACAAACAGGGCTCAGGTAGTGATTAAAAATGAAGAATCTTCTAGACTGGTTACTTTCTGAAGCATCTCGGGGAGAAGTGTCCGTCAGTCGGTCTCTTAAAAAGCGCTTTTGGAAGTAAATATTTTTTCATAATGCCTCCCATTGCCATTTGACTCTTTTTCAGGTTCCCTGCGTAGACTTTATTACTTTAAAATAGACCACAATATGTGGATGGCTACTCACAGACATATTAAATTGATATAAAACACCCTGTGTGCACAAAAAGCAATATAAACAATAATTACAAAATAGCCGTAGCACTGGAGAAAAAGAATGACTATAGATTTTTTTTAAATGAAAAGGTTGTGGGTCACTGAAAATTGTGAAGCAGTAATTCAGTGGTCTAATCTGCAAAGGCTTAAGATATGATTAATAGAATTACTGAGCAGTGCCTTTACTCTCTCCTTTCAGGATGATGAGTTCACAAACCTGTACACGCTGATCCTGCGGCCCGACCAGACCTACGAAGTGAAAATCAACAATGAGAAAGTGGAGTCGGGCTCTCTGGAGGAGGACTGGGACTTCCTTCCTCCCAAAAAGATCAAGGATCCTGAGGCAAAGAAGCCAGAGGACTGGGATGACCGCGCCAAAATCGACGATCCTAAGGACACAAAACCAGAGGTTAGTCCCAGCCAGGAGTTCCCTTCAGACAAGTTATACATAATTTATTCCTAAAACGTCTTTCTAAATTCCTAATTATTTTAACATTATGGATTAAGTACTTATAAGTACGTATGTGATGTGACCTCTCACTTTAACTGTGGTTGCATACAAAAGTCACACAAGCAGCTCAAAAATCTCCTGATTTTCTGCCTCCAGAACTACAGGAACGACAAACACCCTCACCAGAGTTACACTGATCTTTATTTAATATTAGTTACTGATAATAGCTAGGCTAGTTAGTTAGATACTAGCTAGGAATGATCAGAGCATTGTTATGGTAGGGTATGCGTCACATGAGCCACTTTTTTTTCATATTGGCACAAAAGGTGCTCTGACCAGCGATAATTTGCTACCTTGCACTATAGGCTTTACTGGCTATCAAACTGAGATAGTCCTTACTGCAGAGCCAAAAGTCCAGCGGGTGGAACTTGACCTGATCCAACTCCTCCTATAGCTCTAAGCCCTAGCCCACGTGATGCCGTACAACACGGAACAATAAACGCACTCTCTAAAACACACTGAAGTTATCTCCGCCCCCTGGATTTTGGTTCAATTCCACCCAGGTAGGAGGAGCTTGATCAGGTCCGACTCCACCCCCTGGACTTTTGTTTTGGGAGCAAGAGGTCCCTGACCAAACCTGAAGCTAATCTAAAATGCAAGAGATAAACAAACAAACAAACAAAAAACAAAACACCGCCATGTCCATCAAGGCCCCTCTTTTTTTTTTTTTTTTATCAGTTAGCTACACAAAATATAATATTCAATTTCTTAAACTCTCAACCTTGCTTGCTCTGTATTGTTTGTCTCAGGACTGGGATAAACCCGAGAACATTCCTGATCCTGATGCCAAGAAGCCCGATGACTGGGATGAAGACATGGACGGCGAGTGGGAGCCACCCATGATCCCTAACCCCGAGTACAAGGTACATGATGTAGCATGTAGAGCTTTCATTAACAATCCCATCAATTCCACATTTCCACCAATGCAGCATCTTTAATAACAGTTTAAGAACCGTTTAAAACACAATTTTCAAATAAAAGCGTGTGATCATCTTCTGATTTTGCAGACGTGCTGGTAAAGGAATATTTGTGAGTCTAAATATTTGAATCAAGCGTCAGTTTTCAATCAGATCACTGGGTGTTTTGCTCTTTAATTATGACCATAAATAATGCGTAGGGTTCAAACAGGACAAATTCCTTATTAGGATCAAGGACATAAAACTGATCCCAATTGAACTGTGTTTGATTTTTAGACCAAAGCAGGTCTCCTGTGAGACTCTGGCTCAGATACTCTCTGTCTCTTAAGTAACATACTTTTGGGAGTTGGACACATGTGTGCCAAAATAATTGGAGTTCCTCTGAGGTCCTGCACGTCTCTTTATAAACAGATATCAAGTTGTCATATTTTGTTTTGAGCTGTGAAAGGCTGTTGTCAGGCTGTCGTTTGTTTGAGGTTCCCAAAAGGGAAAACGAATCACACGAGACCATATGAGGCTTTTGTGTGTGTGGTTAATGTGGTTAAAATAAAACGATACCAGCTGATGAATAGATACAGCTTTAAACTGCTTTCACTTAGCTGGGGAAAGATAAAGGTTGATTGTTTGATTAATTGACAGAGTAATCACCTAGGCATGTATAAAATACATACATAAAATGACAGTGTACCATGCTGAAGAAATTCGAGATAAGTATAGTGTTAGCATTAAACTCTACTGATGTAGATGTTGACGTCACAATTTTTTTTTTTCTCCAGGCGTGGTGAATGTGGGTTAAAAAGTGAAAAGTAGGGGGGGGGAAAAAACTGCTAATGCAATGTATGCATTAGAGCCAGACAAATCTTTTTTTCCCTAGCTTACCTTATAAGTAAGGAATAAAACCTTGGAGGAGTGTTGATTATTTTCCCATAACAGTAACCGTGTGATGTGATTTACTGTTACCACCCCAGAGTGGATTATTTTCCCATAATAGCACATCCTGATGTGTTTTATTCCTCTGATACCACTAACACCACACCTCAGTACATTTCTACTGATTAAAGAACGACATGTCGTACTTTTTATCCATTTATAGTTACGTTTAATGTTGTGGAACCTCTGCACAACAAGTTCTTGTTCACGACCACTTAGCAGCAACTTAACAGTTGTTCCTTCACCAGCCTCTCTTTTTCTCCCTCTCTCTTGAAGTTAATTGTTAAAGAAAGTTAAAATAATACTATATTAGAAAGAGTGCTTTAATACAAATGCATAAGGCATGTCTTGCCTCCTTTTTTTTTTTTTTTTTTTTTTTTTTTTTTTAAAATTCCAAAATATGTCAAATTCAGCATAAAATATTAAGCATTCACTTCAGCTGTCATGTTCGAGTTGTTACATAGTGACTTGGATTTTTGACATTTAATGTCAGATTTATTTCCAGCTTCCTTTGACAACCATACAGCTGTCAAATTTTGTGCTTTGACTAACACACCTTTGTGTCTTTTTTTTATTTTTAAGGGTGAATGGAAACCTAAGCAGATCAACAACCCCAACTACAAAGGAACGTGGGAGCATCCTGAGATCGACAACCCAGATTACACACCAGATGACTCAGTTTACAAGTATGACAACATTGGAATTATCGGATTGGACCTGTGGCAGGTATGGCTTGGTGGGCAATTATACAAAAAAATAATAATTATACAAATTAGTCCAATAATCTGTTATAAGACATGTAATCCTGCAGTATCAGCAGGATTGTCATTAGTCATTGATACACAGTGAGCAAATTCTTCCTATAAAAGTTAATGTCATTATAGATTGATAACAAAAAAACTATGCAGTGGTGACAGTGTTTATATAAATCATATTTATATTATATTTGCAGGTGAAATCCGGTACCATCTTCGATAACTTCCTAATCACTGACGACGTCAAGGAGGCAGAGGATTTCGGCAAAGAGACATGGGGAGCCACAAAGGTACGTTCACTGACACAAATCCTTCATAACGTTTAAGAATTTGTGTATTGTTTTTGCACAAACATTCATAATGGTCACATGCCCTCAGGACCCAGAGAAGAAGATGAAGGATAAGCAGGAAGAGGAGGAGAGGAAACAGAGGGAAGAGGAGGAGAAGAACAAGAAGGAAAGCGAAGCTGACGAGGAAGGTGACGACAGATCGGAAAACGAACCAGAAGTGGACGAGGAGGAGGAAACGCCAGAGGAGCCCAATCTGCTGGACGATGAAGAAGATGAGGAAGATAAGCATACTAAAGACGAGTTGTAGACGGCGTCAGAGCTTTCGAGCGCTTCTTAGAAGAACCTACTGATCCTCCCCCACTCAGTGAAGCTCTTTCTGTGGGCTCTAACTACCCAACCAGGACAATAGAGTAAGAATGTGCTGTGGTTTTATTTCAGTTTAGCTGGTGAGGATTGTTTTCCCACTGCTGCGCCCCTTTGGTTTCTATCATAAATTAATCCTATGAGGTATTAGCTGTGCCCTGGATTTTTTTTTTTCTACTGCTGCTACCCGGCTTCTCCAATTCCCACCCAAAGTCACAAGTAAAACTAAATTAAATGGAGTTTGGATTTTTGCCATCATGTCCTGAGGGGAAAAATGATTGAGTGTATCATTTTTAGGTTATTTGCACTTTTTTTAAATAAATGATTTTCTTAAACCGTTGCCTGGCTTACCATTGTCATTTATTACCTAAAACCATTGTAGCTTATTTTATGTAGCAGAAATTCTCCGAATATATTTATAAGAACTTTGAAGGAATAGAATGAATTTCATCATTTTTAAAAAAAAAAGAATTTTCTTTCCACATTAAATGTAGTTCGTCAGAAGAACCAAGTTTCATGTGCAGCAGTTCTGTCTTTATTTTTGCACTTGAGCTACAAGGCTATTGCAACCGAATTTTATTTCATCAATACATGCATACATCTGTTTTTCTTTTATTAACCTTGTTTGCAAATTACATTTTTCTGCTCCTTTTAATTCTTTTAATCATCAACTAGCAGAGGCTGTATCTACAAATCAAAGTGCAGCTATATTACAGAAATGTAACTGATGGAATACAAATAGTTTAAAGGGAAAACTCTCAAACCATTCCTTTAACAATTCCTACTGGACATTTTGTTTATGTAACAGTATATTTATAATGATCTATGAGGTCGTCTGAATTGCTGAGCTTGGGTTACTCTCTGTGTGGAGTGTCGCATGTTCTCCCCATGTGTGCGTGGGTTTCCTCAGGGTTCTCCAGTTTCCTCCCACTTCTGAAAAGTATGCAGGTAGATGGCCAGGCTATGCCAAATTTCCTCTAGGTGTGACTGTGTGTGTACTTGGTGCCCTGAGATGTGCTGGCTTCCCATCTAGGGTGTATTCCCACCTCCCGCCCTTTGCTCTCCTGATCCATCGTGGCCCTGACCACGATAAAGCGCTTACTGAAGATGAATGATGAATGTACTTATTCTAGAGGATTTTGAGTATCCTGAATATGATCAAATGTTATATAGTAAAAAGATGTATCTACGTTGGACTGTATGCTGAAAAATCTAAGTGTGGAATCATGGACACTTTGTATTAATCAAAAATTGGCTAGAGACTTGTAGGGCCTTGTTTACTAAACATCACGTGCACTTTAACGTCATTTCTCCTCAAAACAAAACGGTTACAGTCTGAATTTAACGAATCTTTCATGTACACATCTACTTTAAAATGTGTACTAGTCATCTTGTTTACTAAATAGTACATACTTTTTCAGCATTAGGTCATAACAATGTGCTTGAAACTATCTGCTAAGCTGTCGCTTTCTCACAGGTCTCCATGGTTACGTCCGAACCCTTAAACTTCCGTACTAAACAGTATAGTGTGTCATTGTGTGCGGCGCACTATTCTGGCATACTATTTAGTAGGGTAGTATGCGGTTTGGGACGTTGCCCTGGTCTCTGGCGGCCAGCAGGTGGCGCTGCACCACGGCGCCGTTTCACACACTGAAGAAAGCTGAGTCACATCTAAATGCCGCGGCTGCTGCTAACGCTAACAGTGAAGGAGTCGGAATTTCTGCCTTTATTTCTTCTCGCTCTTATTGCACCATGTTGACGATTACGCTGAAAACTCTCCAACAGCAAACCTTTAAGATACAAATAGACGAAGAGCTGACGGTAAGTGGAAGTTAGCTGCCACTGTTCGAGTAAATATGTTCCAGTGAGGCGTCTGAGAAAAGCAAGGGGCCTTAAAATGCCTACTTTAAACATGTCAGACATTAAATTCACATTATTAGTACAGAATGTGAATTTAATGTCTGACATTAGTGTGCTAATAACACACTAACTTTTGTCCTCAGAAATGACCACGCACTATTATTGACATTAGAGCAGGCTCCGTTATAGGCGGAGTTCCAAATGGCTCGCCAACGGACATGTAGTGCACTACATAGTGTGTAGAACGCAGTAATTTCACATCCTATATAGTGCACCAATATAGGAAGTAAGGAGTTGTTTAGGGTTTAGCCTTTGTAATGCCATAACTGTTCAGGCATGTGTGTATTCAGCTGCTTAAAAAAGCCACTGGTTAAACACTAAAAAATGTGTGCCAATAAGATGAAAAGTTCACCAGACACTGTGTGTATTTGATCTATAATAACGATATAAGTAATAAAAGTTTTCTTACAAAGGAGGGCCTTCATACAAATCTCAGACGCTTTTGAGAGACAGCAGCCATTAACGGTGGATTAATTAATTATGTTAATTATGTTAAGATTATATAATATGATAAAAATTAAAAAAAAAAAAGCAGAGCAAAATACTATTTTGGTAATATTGTATTTGACTTGCCACCATGATAGCACATCAGTCGCACTTAAAGCACTAGTACAATGAAGAATAACATATATGCTGTTTCTCTCTTACTCCAGATGTAATCAAATAGTCAAGACACGTTTGGTGTGTGAAGTTTGCTGATTGAGTTTTGTGCTGGAGAGACCAGGCTAATGTAACTACCAAGCAATGAAAGCTCAGAGCCCCCAGTTTAACATTCAGCCACTGCATGCTTCAGTGCGTATCAGTGATCTGGAAGGTCCTGTTCATATATTTTTAATGTTGACTTCTGTTATGTTATGAAGCTTTACGTTGTAATGCCATAACTGAGCCAGATAACATCTTTTGAGGTGAGTGTGTAATGATTTAGGCATGAAGTTTGCACAGTGAAAAACTGGCGGCTTTACACTGCCATTAACTACATTAACTTTGTTGAAAACAAACAAAGAAAGAAGCAAATGACGGACATCATACATGTCTTGGCTAATTGAGGAAACAAATAATGTATATATATTTGATTGTTGACAAATCTATGGCTTCGGGATTTAAAAAAAAAAAATCGAACTAATCTATATTTCCACTGCTGCTCGCTTTGGTGTTTCAGGTACGAGCTCTTAAAGAGAAGATTGAATCTGAAAAGGGCCAGGATGCGTATCCCATAGGTGGACAGAAGCTCATCTATGCAGGTCAGAGATTCATCTTTGTGTCTTCTTTTTGGAAATTTTTACATTTTCATGAGCCAAGTCATGGCTTTTTATTTGACTGTGTGTGTTGGAATTTCCTGCATTTAAGTTTGTGTTGATTGTATAACTGATTTTTGCATTTATGTCATTGATTGTATACATGATTTGATTAAATTCAGCTTGATTTGATTAATTAATTTAAAAAATCATTTTAATTAATTTTAGGTAAAATCTTGAATGATGACATACCTTTAAAAGAATACAAAATAGAGGAGAAGAACTTTGTTGTGGTCATGGTAACGAAGGTAGGACTTTTTCAGGTTAATACATGTTCATTTAATATATTATACATTAATTTATTATTTTAGTTTTTTTTTCTATGCATACAGTGTGGACTAAAAGTCTGAGACTACATTGAAAATCTATTTTTTTTATTTAAAATGGGAAATAAACAGAAGGTTTAAATTTATAAATATTTAAAACAGAAAGTAAATGTTCCAGATCTTAAATATTTAATATTTAAGATCCTGCACGATTTATAGGTCCATATTTAAATGTAAGCATATTTGTGATGTTGATCATGTTAACTGCTTTGTACAAAAGATCAGATTTTCCTCATGCCTAATCTCTTCTATTGAAGCATGTGTTCAAACGACAGTTGATTTGATCTAAAATGTATCATAACTTGATCATCAAAATGTATCAGTTTGCACAAACTTGTGGAGTCCATGCCAGCTCGAGTGCACACTGTCATTAAAGCAAATGGAGACATACCAAATACATGAGAAAATCATGTACATATTTCAAAAATTCTCCTTTCCACTCAACTTGTTGTCAGTGATATAATTTGTAATGAAAATTGTCGTATTACATTAGAAGCGAATGCAGATAGAAGCATTTTCACTAGTGATCTCAGACTTTTTGGAGCCCACTGTATAAACAGAGAAAGTTCTTGCAGTGCAGTGTCCTGATTCATCAGTGTAATACTCTGCTCAGTCACTAGAGGCTCCCCTCTAACATTTCAAAAGAATGAATGCAGGCCATTATGGTACACTCGGCTCATTAATGCTACTGATAAATCTTTCCTTCTTCATTTGTTTATCAGTGCACTTCATCATATACTATACTATCAGTGATGTAGAGAATTCCACATGATAGCCAAATGCTCTAGATGTTTAGACTATTTCACATTTTTAGACTGTTAAACTGCATCCATTACTAGGTCGTTACTTGCTGACTGCTTTTACCCGCTATTTGAACAAAGCTGTTTTATATCTCTGCAGCCGAAACCAGCAGCTCCTCCTGTGGTTGCTATTCCTCTTCCTGACCTTTCACCTCAGCCCCTTCCTATACCTGCTCCCCCTCCATCTGCTCCAGCAGCCCCTGAACCCACCCCAACCCCCACACCCACCTCTGCAACTGCAGTACCCACTCCTACAATTGCCCCTGCACCTACAATCGCCCCTACAACTGCCCCTGCACCCACACTCACCCCTACAACTGCCCCTGAACCCACACTCACCCCTACAACTGCCCCTGCACCCACACTCACCCCAACAACTGTCCCTGCACCCACACTCACCCCTGCATCTGCCCCTGCCCCTGCCCCTGCCCCTGCCCCAGCACCTACACCCACACCTGCCCTTGTTGAACCAGCGCAGTCTGTGGAGCCTCCTGCTCCTCCGGCCACGGCGCCCCCTGCTGCTGCCCCTGCTGCTGCCCCTGCTGCCAGTGTGGAGTCGGTGGAGACAGAGAGCGCAAGTGCCCAGGCTGCATCTGCAGGTCAGCCGCAGAGAGCCGAACCGGAGCAGCCGTCAAACCCTACTGCAGCTCTCTCAGCTGCCAGGTATGGACTATGACATAAAGGAAAAATCCACCCTGATAATTAACATGTGATCTTCAGTGGTGTTCAAGGTTTATTTTGTAATGAAATACTGAGCTGAATTTGAATTTTGGCTTAAACTTCTTACATTGACATGTCGGTCTATTTTCACATTGGTTATCGGTTTAACGTTAGCCCTCGCACCATCACTATCTAAAGAGTGCGATGCAGCAGCACTTTAGTCCTTTAGTCTGTCCAGCTCTATAACCTCCTCATCTGTACGCTTCACCTTTTATGCTAATACCACCATCAACACCATCGCACTCATCATATAGCTGCTTTGCATTCGGGGACTTTGAGTCAGACACACCTGCTAACTTCTCATGGGAATAAGGAAAATAAAATGAAAACTAATTAGCACCAGAATCACTAAACACATAAAATAAATATTTCAATATAAACATATTTCATGTGTTTCAGGTTGGACTTTTCATTTATTCCCTTTAACCTTCACTGTGATTTCTCTTATTAGGTGAAAAGTGAGGCTTTGGTTTGTAGTGCAATTGTTGCTAAACTTAACATGGGATTCGTTTTCATCTCCACTCTAGCATTATGGATGAACTGGGCCTTCTGGAGGAAGCAGCATCGATACTTGGTATACAAACTGATTTCTCCAGTTTTATAATTACGGAAAGCTTATGAACATCACACTATCCTGTTGAATCAAGTTTTATTCCATGTTGATTAGTCACAGGACAGGCATATGAGAATTTGGTGACAGAGATCATGTCCATGGGATATGAGAGGGAGCAGGTCGTCGCCGCCTTGAGAGCGAGCTACAACAATCCTGACCGAGCGGTGGAATACCTGCTCATGGTGAGACACACATCTTGTCTGGTTTACCATTAATGCTTAATTAGGTCACTGAGTAATATTAACCTTATACCACAGCGCTGTTGAATTCTCAAATCTGATTGGTCAGACGGTGTTGCTTAATTTTCTATAACAGGACAGCTCTGACAATAGTGTCGGCTGTAATTAAATTTTGTAATGGTTTATATTAAGGCGCTTGTTCAAACTGTCACATCGACGCTTGTTTTGGGCCACAAAATGGCCGAAAAAGACTCCATATCCGAGCAGCCCTGCAAGTCACATGACCTGGTCACATACCTCACTGATTACTCTCACCTGTCTTGTGTTTCCCTAATTATTATCACTATTTAAGTTCTGGTTTCTGTGCGTCTCTTTGACAAGCTTCTGTTGTGTGTTGTTGTATTTAGCCCCATATATTGTGCAGTAGTTTTGTGTGTTTCATAAAATATGTTAATAAAGTAAATCAATAAAGTGCACAGAGTATAGAAAGTGTGCTCAATTGATTTCTATGCAGCTCATTTTCTGACACACATGTTATTATTTCTGTAGTAACAGCTCATACATAATCTAAGACTGATAATAAACGGACTAAAAAATGGTGCTATTTAATAAAGAAAAACGTGTAATTGTTGATATGGTGAAGTCTTCTGTAAGGAGGTTTGTAACAGCGATTTCCAGTTCATCTGTAACCTGACAATCTGCATTTCTTTTCCCTTATTAACTTCAAGAGAGAGCGAAGGGCACAGTGGTTTATATAGCTGTTATAACTGATAACAACGAACGTGTTTCATGGCTGTTCTGCAACGTTAATGTAAATATGAACGTATGAAAGGCATGTGTCTTTCAATAATAAATTTTTAAAAATTGTAATCATTGCTAAATCGCTGTGGTATAAGAGAAGCAGAACACTTTGGGACATGCTGTAATTGGAAAATAATGAACTTCGGGGTGATAACTGTAACTCTGCTTGGCTTGGGCCACATCACACCACCCTGTTGTTGATTATTGTCCTGTAAAAGCACACCCCTAAATGTTTTGTTCCTTTCTTAAACTTGCATTCGCTTCTGAAAACTGAGTGTGTATATTTCATATTGATTTGTGGTTTTGAAGGGTATTCCTGCTGAGCCAGACCAGCCTGCACAGGAAGCAGTGCGGCCCGCCGCAGAAACAGAGAGACCTCAACCTCCACCAGCAGCCACTGGTGAGTCTCCAGATGCCTAGGCATGTTCACTTGTTAGCTATCTAAACTATATTAATGGTAATAAAGCCCTAAAAGTGTCCTGGTAGCAGACATGTGTGCACAGGTTTTTACGTTGCAGATTTAACAACTTTTTCTTTAGGGCTTTTAATTCACCCTGTTATTCTTTGAACATAATATCAGATAAATTTTGTTATTATTGGACAAATTCAGTCAAAACCAATAAAATAAATAGTTTTGAGTAATTGTTCATCATCTATTAAAATTTATTAAAATTCTCATTCTGATGAGAAACCGTATATGATGTTTAAAGGAATAATTCGGCAACAAATAAAACGCACACTATGTTCCACTTACGCCAAGTATACAGTCCCCGCCCAAAGTATTGGAGCAGCAAGGCCAATTCTTTTGTTTTTGCTATACACTGAGGACATTTGGGTTTGAGACCAAAAGTGAATATAAGACGATAGATCAGAATTTGAACTTTCATTTCCTGACATTAACCCAACCATTTTTCAAGTGATTGGAACATGTGACTTACAGGTGTTTTCTTGTTGCCCAGGTGTGCCCTGTTTGATTGTTTAAACAATTCATAGCTCTGAATGTCTACTCTTGGTTTGTGCCCTGGGTTTCACCTATGAAGAGTGCATTTGTTGTTAAAAAGGATAAACCAACATGAAGACCAGAGCGCTTACTATGGGAGAAAAGCAAGCCATTATGAAGGTGAGAAAAGAGGGAAAATCAGTCAGAGCCATTGCACAGGCATTGGGCATAGCCAGTACAACAATTTGGAATGTCCTGAAAAAGAACGAAATCACGGGTGTACTAACAATCAGACATTGAACAGGTCGGCCAAGGAAAACCCAGACAGAAACATTTGAGAGCTGTGAAGAAAAACCCAAAAACAGCAGTCAGTGACATCACCAACATCCACCACAGGGCTGGGGTGAAGGTATCACAATCCACTGTTCGAAGAAGACTTTGAGAGCAGAAATATAGAGGGCATACTACAAGATGCAAACCACTCATCGGCAGTAAGAATCAGAAGGCCAGATTGGAATTCACAAAGATATTCATAGATGAGCCACAAAAGTTCTGAAACCAAGATTAACTTCTACCAAAGTGATGGAAAAGATCCGCTGATGATCCGGTGGAGGTAGTGTCATGGCTTGGAAGGTTTTAGACTGGCCAAGTCAGTCACCAGACCTTAATCCAGCTGAGCATGAATTTCACCTCCCAAAGAGGAGACTGAAGGGAGAAACCCCCCAAAACAAACAACAACTGAAAGAAGCTGCAGTACAAGCCTGGAAAAGCATCATAAAAGAAGAATGCAACAGTTTGGTGATGTCAGTGGGTCACGGGCTTGATGCAGTTATTGCAAGCAAGGGATATGCAACCAAATATTACGTGTTATTTACTTTAATTTACTTTACTGGGTTGTCTGCCACCAAAGGTGCCATGTTCTAAACTGTTTAACACATCTAGATGTACTCTCCTGGGCAAAAAAAATGGGCCAAGCCTAAAATGGCAAAATATTAAGCTTTTAATGGTCTTAAGAACAAATCACTGGTCAGACAATTAGCAAGAATTAAACGAATGCACTCCTGAGACTGTTCTGTGCCACCATTTGCTAGTTTACTTTTGCTGCAGTGAACTGTTTTTGGAAAAGCTAGAAACAGGGAAACTCACTTATATAGTCTTCATGTACGCAAAAGTAAAATGAGTAAAATGTTTGATGTAAAATTCAAACTAACACATGTCTGGGTGTACAAAATTTTCCAAAAATATCTTCTGCGATGTTTTCTTTTCTTGTTAAAAGATTATTTATTTATCTGCCACACCTAATGCATCAAGGGCCCGATAACAAGCTCATAAATGGAACCAGGATTGATAGAGCAGGGAGAGATCTACAGTATTTGTTTAATTCTTGCTAATTTCGTGACCAGTGATTTGTTGTTAAGACCATTAAAAGCTTGTATAATATTTTGCCATTTTGGGCTTGGCCCATTTTTTGCCCAGGAGTGTAAATATCAGGAAACGAAAACTGAAATTCTGATCTATCATCTCATATTCATCTTTTAATCTCAAACCCAAATGTCTTCCATCTATAGCAAAAACAAAAGTTTGCCGTTCCAATACTTTCGGCGGGGACTGTAGTCAGCAAATGTAGTCAACCAATATCTCAGGTTTGCTTCTTTAGTTTTGTACTGGAGCTACAAGGCTATTGTAGCTAACATGCAATGGAAGTCTACCTTACTCAAAATATTTCTCTGCCTTAGCCTGCATCCAGTTCTTTGGGTGAGATAGACTTCCATTACTTGAATGAAGCAAACATCAGACACCAAACATGTCTTGCTTGATCGACTACATCTGGGGAAAGTGGAGCGTAAATTAAAGAGAGAAATTTGTGGGCAAGAAACTCCAGCCTTTGCCTCACTTGTGAGATCAAAATATCAAATATGTCAACTGAAATATCTGATGAGCACAATACATGTGTTGCACTTCAACAGTTGTCAATTTGCGCTAATGCTCAGTCTTGACTCTGGTCCACTGGTGCTTTGTTTGGGCCCGGGACACACTCCTGTACAGCCCTCTCTATACTGTAAACAGGTGCTACACCCTCCCAGGCCCCGCCCACCTCAGCTAACCCCCTGGAGTTCCTGAGGAACCAGCCGCAGTTCCAACAAATGCGCCAGATCATTCAGCAGAACCCGGCGCTCCTCCCTGCCCTGCTGCAGCAACTGGGCCGGGACAACCCTCAGCTCCTGCAGGTGACTGCTGCTTTGAGCTGTCTGTCTTTAGCCGCAAGCGCTTGGCCAGTCATGTGCTCAGTGTTTAGTTCTGTTTACAGCAAATCACGCAGCACCAGGAGCGATTTGTGCAGATGCTTAATGAGCCACTGGGAGGAGAAGCGGAGGCAGCAGAGGCACAGGGAGCTCCACACACTAACTACATCCAGGTCACACAGCAGGAGAAAGAGGCCATCGAGAGGGTACGACTGCTTCCATCACATTTGTTAGAAAGCATAATTTACTGGATTGAAAACTGTTTGTGGAATTCCATCGTTCACAGTATATTGAGAATTTTGTTTAAAGCACTTAGTGGCACGTGAGTGTGATCCTCACACAAGTTAGCTGGCTGTGGGAAAAGTCTGTGATTGGTTGCAATGTCAGTGAAATGGCACTTCCTGTTAAAGTAGACGGTTCTCGTCTGCATTTAGTGATGAAAGGACCCAGACTGTCTAGTGAAATCTAGTGGTCTATCCTGCAAGGCTAATCTTTGTATTTTATAACACATTAACAAGTGTTTGATTAGATGTTAACCTTTATTTTTGTAACGTGTTAGATTTTTCCAGTGTATAGTTCTTGTAGACATTAAGGGAATAGTTCAACCAGAAATGAAATGAAATGAAATGTAATGTCGCCTTTACTTCAGTTCTAGTTGATTTCTTCTTTAGTTTTGCATTGGAGCTATGAAGCTAATTTAGCTAAAAAAAAAAAAAAAAAAAAAAGCTCATATCTGCCAGCATTGTGCAAAGTGCATGCACTCAAAAGTAATCATTTGGCTCAGTAAAGCCACTTGTACATAATTATTTTCATAGTAATAGCAGAATAATAACATTTAAAAATAAAATACAAATACATATTTATACTATATCTAATATCTGAATCATGTCTTAATATAAAATCCAGCCTTCGCTAACCGGGCCATGCCACGTAACCGAGTCTGGTGCTGGTGTAGAGTGACACCAGTCTGTGTGCTGAGGAAAAAAGCTGATTCAGCTTCAGAGTGGAGCCAAGACTGTTTTTATCTCTGTAATGTCATTTTGTCCATTATATAGATAACAGTGCGTAAAGCAAGTCTTTGAAATACTGAACAACTCAACACAGATTGAGGCGGGTTTGTGATGATTTCTGTATGAAATTTGCACAATGTTACTAAGCTTCCGTTACTTGTTGCTTAAGAGAAAAATGAAAGACACAAACATCAAACACAGAACATGTTTTGGCTGATCGAATACCAATGGGGTACGAGGAAAAGGTGTGAAATTTTTTGCTTGAATTTTTTTTTTAAAAAGCCTTTAGTCTTTCAAAGCATTAGTCATTCATATGTATTTAAATTTGGCACTACTATTTCCATGGCACTTTGCTAGCAAGCCTCGACAGAATTATCTGTTGTGTCTCGAAACTGTAATAGTATTGTCATATATTTCTTCCAGCTCGAACAGAAGCTTTTGAAGAAGATGTGTGTTAGAATTAAGTCAATTACAGACCAGTGCTGATTAGACATTTAATATAACGGAAAAGGTTTCACTCAAACCCTTCTTGTTCATTCCTGTGTTTCTGTCTGTGTTCTGCAGTTAAAAGCTTTGGGCTTCCCTGAGGGACTAGTCATTCAGGCTTATTTCGCCTGTGAAAAAAACGAGAACCTAGCAGCCAACTTCCTGCTCCAGCAGACCTTCGACGACGAGTGAATGTGTAACATGGACTGAAACCCTAGGGGGCGATGGAGAGACTGCGAGTGCTAGTTTGTGTGTAGTGTGCGCTTGTGGCAGAGTTTGAGAGGAGATTTTAAATGCAACTGCGAATACTTTAAGTTGGAGAGAAAAAGCCATGTTGTGAATTACTCTAATATCAGAGATCAGATTTCTGCCTGTATTAGATTATTTCACTTAGACAGTAGGCTGTGTGTCTCTGCTGCTGTTCTCGCCGAGCGTGCTGTGTGAATTTGCAGGTTTTTTATCTCTGCTCTAAGTTATTGCAATTAAATCCTGCCACGACCCAAAGACCCCTGAGTATGATCTCTCATCATGTCCTTACAGTATGTGTGGCACATGGTCTTGCTTTTTTTGTTTATAATTTTCACAAATGCTCTATAATCTGTAGTCAAAAATGGGATGTACCATTCTTTAAAGAACTGAATTTTATGACTTTGACTTGGAAATAACATAGTACTACCACATGTCCAATGAATAGACAACAAATTATATTGAAACCATTCTCTCTTGCCAAAAGTCTTGACAGTGTTTGGTGTCTTACCTAGGCACCTGAATAAAGGGGATGCCAAAACTTGTCTGGATTCTCATACTAATTCAGCCGCATGTAACTCTTTAAGTTTGAATGGGTTTATGTATATGTACAAAAGGGAAAAGTATTCACCAAAGAAGCTTTATATGGAAAAAAAACTTTTTCCTGCTTTTTCTCTTAGCAGATTTTATGGATTTAGGAAATTGTATTTAGCCTAGCCATTTCAGAGAAGTAAGTCAACAGGAGTGCCTGAATATGAAAATCAGCTGTGTTTTACGTCTTAAATGAAAAAATGCAAAAACAAACGAAGAATCAGCTAGATATTTCCTCAGTTTTTTTTTTTTTGTTCTATTTTCATCAACATACTATTAGCTGTTATATATTGACATATCTCTTTATGTATTGTTGCTTTCAACACTATGAATTTTAAAACTTATACATTTCACTTTGCCTGTAGTTTAGCTAGCTGGCTTAATAAAATTAATTAGTAAAAATTTTAAAAAGCCACAAGTACTCTGTGTAGTTCAGCCTTTATTGAGAAAATATTTTTGAAAAGTTATATCTCAGATACTTTAATCCCTTTTATTTAAATTTTAAGTCATGAAGCATACTTTACAAGAAAGATTGCTTCCCATTGTTTGGAACAGCTGAGATGAATGGCGTGAGTTCCAGAGAGTTTTTAAAAAAGAAAATCATGTTGCACATACTGTTTTAGCTGTTAGATTTTCTTTGCATTCATGTGTTCATGTGAAAGATTTATCCTGACATCTCTGGAACTTGTCAGACATGCATATACAAACAAGCAACATGCTTTTAAACACTGGGTTTCTCTTGTCACATTGCAGTGTTTGTGGCTATATTTAGGCCTTGTTTTTGTCCTGCATGCTTGGCCCATCCCCAGTGTCAGTGATAGTCTAGGAGAGGTTATAAATATTACAGAGAGCAGGGATACCCCAAGCAACAAGGTTACCAGTGTTAGCTCAGAGACATGGCTTGTGAAAAGCAAGTGGTAGAGAGCAAATGTCCAGGGACCGAGCATGGTTTATTGAGCAAAGCTCACACAAATGACGAAGAGATCCATGAAGAGGTCCAAGAGGATACTGAAGATTTGGTGCCAGATGTTGTGCTCCAAGTGGAGACAGAGTCCTTCTTTGTAAGCCGTGAGCGACTGGCCCAACTGAGTCCCTACTTCCGAGCACTGTTCTTTGGCGGAGGTCGAGAGAGCAGCAAGAGGCACATTGAAATCAAAGGTGTAGATTTGGACCATTTCCGCAGTCTTATGGAATACACTCAAAACCTCCGATTAAATCTTGACAGGAAGAATGTCCTGGGAGTACTTGAGACTGCAAACTTCCTTCAGATGGAAAAAGCACGGCTTCTATGCTGCAAGTTTCTGGAGAGAGAGTTACACCTGAGCAACTGTTTAGGCATGATGGCCTATGCATGGCAGCTAGGCTGTCAGGAGCTTTATGCTGCTGCACGAGAAGTGGTTCTTACCCACCTGCCAGCTATAGCTTCCGAGGAGGACTTTATGCACCTCTCCAAGGAGACCATCGCTGACCTTCTTGCTAGTGATGACCTTCTCGTTCCAAGGGAGGACCTGGTCTTTGATGTTACTTTGCGCTGGGCGACATATGACCCTAGTCGTGAGGATGACTTCCTGGAGTTGGCAGGGCTGATTAGACCTGAGAATTTGAGTCTGCCGTACATCACAGATCTCCTGACCAAGATGAAAAGTTCCGACCCTCGTGCCAAGCTCATCTGCAAACTGAACGATCATATCCCGAACAGCTGGACCATGGGCAGGTCGATGCCCAGAACTCGGTCAAGAGAGATGCTGCTTGTGCTTGGTGGACCACATGAGCAGGACCAGCAGTCTCTTTATCAGTTCAACCCATGCAGTGGATGGTGGCAGTCCCTGCCACCTTTACAGAGGAAGTGCCTAACACAGTACTCAGTGGCAGCAGTAGGTAACAAATCTTTTTTTCTTTTTGATTTTTTTTACCACTCATTGTATATCTGGCATGACGTTGTCACTGCTGTGGGTCTATGGCTTTATATGAAAAGTTGTTTAGTCCACTGATGCCCAAACCTGCTCCAGGATATCAACACTCTTGCTGAATTAAATTGCAACCCAATCTAACATCTCTATATTTTGCTTAACTGGGTCAAGTACATTAGATTAGGATTGGAACCAAGCACTGCGGGTGAATGCTTTTTCCAGGGGCAGGATTGGACTCTGTTTCAAAAAAACATCTTAGCTCCCGCTACCTACATTGACCAAAACCATCAACTTCTCCAAGGTAACAACGTGGTGGTGACTGGTGGCTACTTCCGAGAGGTTCTGTGGTACAGCGTGGACTGGGTTCGGATTTACGAGTGCAGCAACGAGCGTTGGGTGGATGGTCCAGCACTGCAGAAATCCAGGCACAGCCACTGTTCAGTGGCACTCGAATTCCAGGTCTTTGTGTTGGGAGGTAGCATGGATGAGGGGCCTGTGCCTGATGTGGAGAGGCTAGTGCTGGGAGCAGACTGCTGGGACAGTGTTAGTCCCATGATACGGGCAGTAGAAAGAGCAGCTGCGGTCACCATGGGCTCCTGCATCTATGTGGCTTGTGGTCTGGATGAAAATGGAGAAGTATACAGTGGAATTCAGAGGTATAAGACTGAGGTCGACCAGTGGGATGTAGTCTCCTATTCTCCATTTCCACGGTAAAGAAACTAAATTGTAGTATTTTGTTAACAACTAATCTACAAAATATGCCATTGACAGCTAATCAAAATATACAGATGTTAGCAAGCTGCTGGGGCAAATTAGCTTAATGCTAAAAATGCCATATTCCTTTCAGTTCCTTGCACCACAGAGATTTGAAAAACATGATATCTTATTTATATGAGTCAATTAATTGTGCACATGGATATAATATTACTGTGGCATTTCTTTTGCTTCTTCTCACCCATCCTTAGTTATGACCTTCTTGCCACTGAGCTCAATGGTGCCATCTATCTGATTGGAGGTAAGGCTCTGCGGCTGGACGTTGATACTGATGAGTGGACTATTCTGGAAGAGGAATTTCTAGACAGAAAGTTCTTCACTGGCTGTTCTACTGTGAATGGACAAATCTACTTGATTAGTGAGAGAAAGATAAACAAAGTTTCTACAAACATGGTACTCTTGGACCCGTACACTGACACGTGTATAGAAATGAATGATGCAATCCCATGCCCCGTCCCCATACGGGGATGTGTCACGGTCCGCTTGATGGACAGATGAATCTGACCAGTCAAGTTAGATTGTAATTTGTTACATTAAAAACAATACCATGTTGCATCCTTCCTCAGGTCTTTTAACATGTCATTTTACAGTTTTTATATATAGTTTCTTTCAGATGCATGATTAAGAAATATCACAAACTTTTTCAATTGCGATTTTAAAAATGTGTCAGAACCTGTCAATTAGCAAAGGCTGGAGTGGATGTTTTAGCACTTTGCATTTATTTACAGTAAAGTAAGTACAACAACCTGGTGTCACATATCACCACTACAGCCCCCACAGACTTACCAATAAATGCCCGTCTGGTATCATTGCAACATAAATGACAACAAAGATGGTGCTTCAGAATAAACTACAGAATGAAGTTACTGAGATTATTTACACAGGACAAATTACAAGCCAGTTAAGACCAAGGGCACGTTTAAGTGAGAGAATGATGATCCAGGACCAGCTCCACAGTGTATTACTATTGTTAGGTCATTAAAGGCAAAACTGACCCCAGACCAGCATTGTACTCTTAAGACGTTTCATAATTACAAGGCCCTGCAGACAATGGCTCTCAGGCAGAAAGATCAATAATAACTACAGTGCAAATAACATCAGACAAGCCAAGCACCTGCAGTAGAAGAGGCACACGTCCATTGGATAGCCCAATACAAACCACTTCCTCATTAATGCCCTTCAAGCAAAGTAAACTCAAGAACTCAGGGGTCCATTATGTGACCGCCAGCATACCAATATGTTTCTGAATACCAATATGTTTTAAACTGTGCTTAAATGTTGGTATGGATTATTTGTTCCCATCAGCTCCTGAACTAAAACGCTGGTTGGAGCTGGGGACAAACTGAGCTACAAGAAAGCTACTATTTGAACTATTATTCCCAGCTGTTTCCCAAGTCAAATTGTTGTAAAGAAACAAAATAGCAAAATAAGCACTCCAGTCCAAATTCTAATAGCAATAGCAATGCTACTATTATGCTATATTTCTAGTATTAGTAATAATAAGATGACCAAATGTTTAAGAGCAAACATGCTGCTCAGATTATGTGGACATAAAAAGGAATCTTTTGGTCTTGTAAGGCAATCTGAGCTGCAGTTACTGCAGAAAGAGCTGAGGAAGCAGGTCCGCATAGTGCAAAGCGTTGAGATCCCATGAATCAATAATTCATGGAAGCCATTTTTCATAGAGACAAGTTGCCAAAACAAGCAGGTCAGTGCTGAGTCCATCACTAGGTGGGGCTGAGTCTTCTCAGATTAAAAAAAAAAAAAAAAAAATTTTAAAAGTATGCACTTCTGAATACGTAAGGGGGAAAAAATGGCAATGATTGGGGCTACTTTAAGAAGGTAAGCTCGATGGCACATTGAGAGTCCTGTTGTGAAAATTCAGCAGTGCAAAGATTGAAATACAGGTATCCCTCTGTTAGAAAAAGCTACCTAGCTGCTATCTGTCTTTTCTACATTATAACACTGAATATCTCCATTAGGAACATACAATTATACAACATTTCATTCATATACAAAGGTTTTCTGAGCTACACCTAAATTGTAGGGTTTTTTTTGTTTGTACTTTTTATTTATTTATTTATTTTTATAAATGCTATTATTTCATGCTAGGAATGTAATGCATTCCATATGTTGGATACATTTCCCAATTAACACCCCTTTTTTTTTTTTATATGAGTTGTATGAGCCATGGACGAGACCATGGACGAGTATTTTAAGTATTTTCTGTACTGAGAAAAGAATGGATGAATTTTTGCTCCAGTCTTAAAAAAAACTATTCATCTGAATAGTACAGTGAAAAGTGTCAAACTGCATGTGCAAACTGCAATGCAACAGATAGAGATGAGGTTAAAAAGGCATGGAGTATCCCTTTAAAACAGTAAAGACTGCAGCTGTGTACCTTTCATTGAGAAATAAAGAGATTTTAAGCCTGAAATTCCTGTCTTATTCCTTGGGTTAAAACAGTGCATAAAAATGCTGTTATGTGGCTTTTGATGTAATGATGGCTTGTAATAAACATTAACAGTGAAGTGGAGGAGGAATACTATCTGGCTTTGGGCAGTCTGCTGTTCATGTTTCTTCTCTGATGGGTCAGGTTGTTGAGGACACAGTTGTCAGCCAGCGAGGTGAGCTTGGAGTTGAGGGTTCCCTTGCTCTGCTCCCAGCAACACTCTTCCTCCATGCCACTGTCCTCTCCCTCCTCCTCTACATCGCTCTCGTCATCGCTACGCTCGTCCCTCTCCACCTAAGCGTAGTACAAAATGTTATGAATTCAGTCGTACCGATAACAACAACGTTTGGTAATATTCCCTGCTACGTTAATAACAACAACTTTTGGTAATATTCCATACTTTGCCCAAGAAGATGAATTTGTAGAGCATCCGCAGAATGAGATACGCCCAGAAAATGTGCAGTGCCTGCAGCACCAGCAGGAGGCCGTTGAAGAGGTAATAACCAGGGAATGGCTTGAAGAAATCCAGTGACTCCGCAAAAGTTGAGTAAAGCACCCTGGTGGGCAGAAGGAAAAGATTAGCCAAGTAAAATGATCTAAGAACCGAATCGTGACTGTGTGTCACCTACTCTCAAGTCCAGTCCAGTCTCTACGTTCACAATAGCAAGCAACAAATCACTCATGTCAATAGTAGTTTGTCTCTTGTGGGCGTCTGACCACTGGTAATGCTGCTTGTGGGCATACATTGTCCAGTTTTTTTCTTTTCTTTTTTTTTTTTTTTTACAGCTGATTTGTAAACATCACTTGTTCAAAATATAATTAAATTTTAATTTACAATGTTGCGTACTAGACTTCGTACTAGCTTCCTTGGCCGATTAGCAACGCTAATTAGCGAGCTAACTGTACTAGCTATCTACACGCACCAGAGGCACCAACATTCTTTG
Source organism: Pangasius sanitwongsei (assembly GCA_037576675.1). NCBI lineage: Eukaryota > Metazoa > Chordata > Actinopteri > Siluriformes > Pangasiidae > Pangasius > Pangasius sanitwongsei. Next base: position 13,965,953 of record CM075013.1, on the reverse strand, counting down.
CTACTTCCTTCCAAGCTTCATTTTACTTTGTAATGACTGTATACACATCTAATGAAAGGTTGCATATATTACAGGAAAAGGTGAACCACTGTTATAAGTATTTCTTCTATTTTTGCTCATTAAACTGTAAATGGGAACTAACTGCAAGTAAGAACTAAAGTTGGGTGGGGAACTGAAGAAACATCAGACCACAAGCTCCATAGGACTGGTCAGAGGAATTATATGAGCCAGTCGTTTGGATTTGTTGCTTTACTCTATCATAGCTAATTTGGATGGAATTGAAAAAAATTCATTTCAAATGTCGCTTGTCACACTGTCTCTCACCGCTGTCTCTGACACTGCGGCATCTACAAATGTTGCTTTGTTACTTGTTAGTGTAAACATTGGGTTAGCCCCACTCTCATATCCAAGCCTGTAAACTACTTCTCAAGCCGAATCGAAATCAAATCCTGAACGGGGCCTCACTAATTTATTCATTTATCTGTAAGATTACGGCTACCTTAATGACACGTGGTGATAATCTAAGTAATATTATTTTATGTTAAAGAAATCATATTTCCACATCAGAGCATGCAAAATTCATGCAAGTCCAAGTCAAGTTAGTCCCAGTATTGGACTTTATATCACACATATATACATGATGGATTTGTGCCAGTTAGGCTCAGTTATACAGTATGTAATAGAGGAACACCCTGTACCCAGTTGCATCATGGATTGAGAAAGGGCTACAGATACAGTACGCAAGCACAAGAAGCGTAAGCCCTGGTTTGAAAGGTAAAAACATTTTTGGACATAATACATAAATTGCTGGAGGAGTCATTTGTATTAATAGAGTAACCCCGACAATCTTGCATAAAAATCAATTTACTGCTAAAGCTCTGATTATGATTTACAACTCAGTTCCGTTGCTTTCTTCTGTTTCCAGTCAAAAATGCTATAACATGGCAAGTGAACGATGCACACAACAGGAATCAGTATAAAGTTGCAGTACCAAAAACATACATTCATCAAAATGGTCAGTTTTGAAAATAATAGACTGTAACGTCTGAGGAAGACAGAAGCCTTCTCGTTAATTTTTTTCACAGACTGAAAAACGCCACACAGATTTTGTGATATTGGCACACTTACCTGCATGGAAAGACAAAAAGGCGCGTTCCCAGGAAAACCACAGCAAAAACAACAAACAGGCTGTCGCATGTCTTCTTCCAGCCAGCGTAGTTAAACATCTTAGCAGACTGTGAACATTACAGAAAAAGGAAAGAGCTTTGAAATGACTCCAAATTTCTCACAAGACAAAATTTAAAAAAAAAAAAAAAAAAAAAAAAAAAAAATTACCATAGTAATTAAAAAGTGTACACAACATCACCAGGGTTAAATGGGGTTGTTAGAATAGAGGAAACGCATTTAAAAGAAACAAACAAACAAAAAAAAAAACCATTGCCATATTGCAGGCTTAATTAACTGTCACAGAAAACACTTAGAGGTTAACATGATTGTAATCACCAGCGGAATTTGTTAAAAGATGATCACAGGCAGGACACATCCTGAAAAGATAAAGTCTCTCAAGTCTCTTGTGTTGTCGTATTTAGTTCTGCCTGAGTGGTGTAGCAGGCTGAGGACAGAAGGTGTTGACTAATTTTCTAACAGCAGCTCTGACAGTAGTGCCAGCTGTAATTCAAGTGATATGTTTATATTAATGTGCTCATTCTTATATTATTTTATTATCGTTTCTATAGTAACAGCTTATTCATAGGGAATGGCGAGGTATGGGGAAGACGATGCATAACCTACATATGTAATCTACATAATCTGAAGCTAATTATAAAAGGTATGCATAATGTATAAAATGTGTTATGTATAATATAAGACAAATGTATAATTGTTGGCATGGTGGACGTTTTCTGAAAGATGATGTTAATTTAACAGTTCTGGCAGGAGTCTCTAGTTTCAGCGCTTTGAAAAGGTCAATAAGGTTTCCACCAAGAGAAAGTCTTCAGGACAGAGGAGAGCCAAAAAAAAAAAAAAAAAAGCGGAAGGTGAAGGAACAACTATTTATAGCTGCTATACTGTAACAGATTAACAGGAACTAACATATTGTAATTCAAAATAGTAGAAATCGATAAATTAAAAATTGTAATCATTGGCAAACTTGAGGCACAAGAGGAAATAAGCACTTTGGGATGTGCTGTTATAGGAGTCCACTTCAGGGTGGTAGGAGTAACTTCGCTTTGTGTCAGGCTGCATCACACCACCCCATTGTTGATTATTTTTCTATACCAGCACACCTAGTCCTGTTGGATTCCTTGCTTAATCTTGTCTTCTCATTTTTATTTCCTGCTCTAATATAACCCTGTATATTAGAAGTTCTTTATATTTTATATTATGGACAGTTCTCTGGAAAATAATGACATCATCTTTGTTAGTGGTGAGGGGGTAATTTTTACGCGAGTGTTACACAAGTTTAGGACTGCCCACAGTAGAGTATATGCACACATCATCAATTATTCATACTTTGAACTGCATATAGTAGTCTTAATACCAACATTAACCTCATTAGAAGGTAATTTAGGTTCCCTGCGGCTTGCAGTGAGAGTAGTTTAAACAGACTGAAACTTCCGCCACCTGCACATAGTTCAAATTGTTAGATACTATTTTTGTCATGGGAAGAGACGGTGGTAAAGCAGGTTTTGGAAGAAACAGTCACAAGGAGCGAACAGAATGTAATGTGGACTACCTCCAACAAGAAGTCAGATGAGTCATGCAGCAGCATCACAACCGTTCCAACCCGGACGTAGTTGGCGCAGTAGGAGAAACTAATCAGTGAGATGGTGGCAATATGATGGATGATCTGCTCCTTGAAGTCCTGCAGGCAACAGACATGACAGATAAGCAGGGGAAGAGCTCATCTCTTAAGCTGTAGCTCAAGTAGTCATGGGTTCAATCCTAGCTGACAACTTTAGCAACCGTTCTAAACATTATTACATTTTTCAAAAGAAATATGAAACAGCTGTCTTATAAAAGTGAAATTATACGTAAATAGTTCAGGAACATTTTTCAATGTTCTCATTTTTCTGTGGCTCTTTTAACTGTGTCTGAATCGCAAATGTTTTTATGTTTGTGGTTAGTGCACTACACAGGCTCAATGCTACTATGTTATATCCTATGTAGTATGCATATATCGTGAATACAAATGTATTTGGGGTTGAGCTTAACTGTATTAAAAAGGACTGAATTGATTCTTGAAGTTGTTGATGATGGATTTTTTTTACATGGATTCTCATGGAGCATGGAGCATCAGGGTCATGTTTTATTTCATTAGAGTTTGTTAGCATTAAATCTATAGTATCCAAGTAAAGTTATCCACTGAATAATGAATGAGACTTGGGCAAGTGCAATCTTTAGGCTGTCCAATGAGAACATCGATAACCATCTTTAGGGTATCCATGTGGTACCATCCACAGCAATCTCACAGCAATCTTTAAGCTACCCATGTGGGGCCATCCTCAGCAGCAGGGAGGGATTCTCAGGTTCTTCTGTCAAGAAATGTCTGTGACATTAGAAAATTACAGGCTAATGCCTTTGAGTAAATCTTTTTAAGTAAAAAAAAAAAAAATCTATTCCAAAGAAATGTGGCAGTGTGTATATTTGTCTGCATGTTTTTGTAAACCAGGACCCATGAAGCAGCAGTGGAGAATCTCATGAAAACATTTCCTCTCTCTCTTGATCTTGTTTTTATTCCCTAGCTCAGTAACACTTGAAGCTACAGCAATGTGTACATTCACACTCACACAGTCCTTTGACCTTTTCTGATAAGCCACAAGAGACCTACACACCTGTTTTACAGTATGAATCTCTACTCAGCGTGGAAGGCTAAAGGCGGTATACATTTCCTCTGATGCATGCTGTGTATACAGCCTCTGCAGCTGCTTCCTGTGATGCATGAAGGTTTTGCTCTTTCAAAACTATTACTATTGTCTAAACAACTCCCCATCTGCCATAGCTGTAATTAATATGTCAGTAGTTACAAAATGACTTATAATAACCTAGTACAAGTGACAGATGTACAGGACTTCCTTCTCAATGGGCCTGTCAGTCTCAGTGAAGGAGGTGTGGCCTCCATATCTGTCAGCTCTTATTAAGCTTGTCTGAACTCTGTCTCTGTAAGTAACAGTAACACAGCACCTTCACTGTAACCGACAAGCCACGCCTCCTTCAATGAGACTGACAGGCACACAGGCCACGCCTCTTTCACTTTTCCTTGTATTAGACACCACCAATGAGTGTCTGTTGTCAGTGTCGACATAAAAATCCTATACACTGATAAAAGAAAGATACAAAGATTCTCACTTTGCGTTTGACGTCCACGGAGACACACAGCAGCAACGACCAGTAGAAGCTGAGCTCCAGAATGTAGTACCAGTAGTGCGACTCGGCCACAGGCTACAATAAGGCACAAACAGATGGACAGAGACAGAGTGAGAAATAAAAAAAATGAGTGAGGCATGAATAACACAAATGTGTATATTCACCTGCTCAGCTCTTTTCAACACTTTATTTGCTATTGTTTTATATTCAGAATCCACCACATTCTAATGCTGCTACCAATTTAGCACAGTGCAAACTGCATGCCTAAACCATCAGACTCTAAAATCTTCCTATATTGTTCAGAATTTCCCACACACTTGTCTCTGTTGTCTCACTATCTATAAAAACGGACGAAAGGTTAAAAAGGTGTAGGCAGAATCACATTTTTTCCAGAAAGCCTGAGCTTGCATACCAAATTATATCTCCTGAGGTAAGTCTGTGGTGATTAATTTAATTTTGCAGTTTGCACAGTGCGAACCTGGTAGCTATAAACACCCCGCTCCTTTTGATGAATTGTTTTCCATGTGCTGCTTTAGAGAAAGCAAAAAAAGCCAAGCTGTGCTTTTCTCGATAAATCTTTTTCATTTAATGAGACAAAATGCAAAGGCCACTCACTTGTCTGGGGTATCCACGCCAGCACTCACGGTGGTCCCAAAACCAGGCTGTCTGTGTGGGAGAGAAGAAAATAATGCAACATGCTTATGAAAACACAAGGGTAATTAATGTTAGACCTAAACATAATATCTAACATAAGTTCAAATCTTTCTGAATATGTTTCTCTCTCTTTGTGCAAAGTTCCTGACTAACGAAATTTCCCAGAGAGAGAGAAAAACATGGTGATGGATCTGACGTCTCACATCAATCAAGAAGGCGAGTCCTGCCGTGAATGCGGTGAGGTAGAAAACAAACCTCCACCTGCAAACAGATACAGAGACACATTGTTTGAAATACATCACCATCACTTCCTTCCTCCATTTTCATTCATCAACTCAACTTAACCACCATGTTAAATGCTCACGAAGCTTCGCAGAACTTCTTGGTGTTGCTCGGCTTGTCCCGCTTGCGGCGAAGCCTGAGCCAGTTCTGAATCTGACGCAGAGTGAGGCCACAATGCTTCGCCAGGCCCATGAGCTCGCTCTGAGTGGAGCAAAATGGCACTGTTACTTTATTACAGCAACCAAGCTAGTGCAGTTTTTGATGGCTAATAATACACGAAACCTTTACTAACACTCAATCAGTGATATGCAATGGCCTTTAGCATTGTGGGTCCTAAATTCTCAATTCTGATTGGTCAGAAAGTGTTGATTAATTTTCCTAAACAGTAGCTGTGACAGTAGTTCTGGCTACAAGGCAAATCACAGGTGATAACTATAGAATATGTTATCATTTCATAATTTTAGCCTAAATATACACTTTTAAAGTAATTTTTTTAAAGAAAACTGTGGAATTATTGTCAAGTTGATATGTTAGAGAATTTTGTAGGAAGGAGGAACAATGGAGGGATGTAAGAAGACTCCAGTCTCAGGACTTTTTAAGTCAAATGGAAAGCTGTTGATTTAAATTTTTTAGTGCCGGGGAAGTCTTAAGGGTAAACACATTTGTGCTTTGCGCTAACTCAATAACGTGACAAGCTGCATTTTTTTTGTCTTATTAACTTAAAAAAAAAAAAAAAAAAGAAGCTGGTGAAGGAATGACTGTATATACCTGTTATAATCTAGGTGATAACATTAAATGTAACTACAAATGGATAAAAAATTATGATGTGTTGTCCATAATGCAGTTAAATTCGTTAGAAATGCAAACGTGTAATTGTTGGCATACTGCTGTGGTAGAAGACAATCGAGCTGTACACCACTCCGTTGTTGATTATATGTCATATAGGAGGCATGTGTTATTGCTTGCTAATTTGCGCTTTGAAGGTCACTGACGGTTAACTCAGAGAAGGATGAACCTGACTGTGTCAAATCCGGACTAAAATTAGAAACTGCTATCTTCAGCATTGAGCATTTGATCCATGAGCATACCGAAAATTAAAATGTGAGGTTTGCAAATAAGCAAGAAGACTTAGCACAAAGAATGCTCCTTTATCCCATAGCACACTTTAGGCAAATGAAGAAAAATAGGTCTCACTACAACCTATTTTAGGAAGCTGAGCAAGTCTCTACAATCTTGCACATGAATGTGGGCAGGTTAGGTTATATTTCGTTATAGGTTAGGTTATATTTATGAGAGTTTTACACCAGGACTCATATTGAAAATGAGTGCAAACACAAACGAAAGTGACAGCCACTTTTCTCAGAGCCACACAGTTATTTTGGAAGGTGAAAATATAGTGGTATGGCCATACAATGCCTTTCAAGGGGACTGCGTGATTTAGGCATGCAGTCTGCACAATAATACTCTGGTAGCTATAAGCTCCCTTTAATTATTAGCATCATTAGCCTTGTAGATTTTACTGTAAACTGAAAAAGCACACTTTAGTCACCAGTCACGTTTAATACGCTTGGTTTAATACATTTGGGCTGAGAGCAAAATCATGTATAGTTTTGTTTTGTCTTTTTTTTCTTTTGAAACTAACTAAACGATGTCACAGGATGTTGCTGGTTAAGGCTGAAACACAGTGGTTTGAGTTACAATTATTATAGCACTGTACATTGCTTTAGCAGATACGTGAGACGTGTTATGGAAATGTCAATGTCAAATTAAGTAACATTTTAATAATATGTATCTTTACAAGGAAAAAAATTAATTCAAACATGATCATTAAAAAGTGTTAGAAGTTGACCCAATTGCTCATGAGTCATGTCATGTGGTATTAGTTCTTAGCAGTTATAATTATAACGTAAATGTCTTCATCTTTACAACTTCTTAAGGGCTCTTAAAAAGGACAAATACTATCTTGTTGATAAAAAAAAAAAATGAAATCACAAGAGGAGGAACATCAAAGTACAAATCAGAAAACAAAAGTTCCAAAGCAGGATGTGTTTTGAAAGTACAGCATGGGGTATTTAAAATTTGGATTTTACATGTATGATAGCAAAAAAGGCCAAAACCCTTCCTATGTGTGTGATATGTCTGGAGCAACTTTCTAATGAAAGAATGAACTGTTACTCTCTCCACTCATTACTCTCCATTATTCTCCACTGACCTGCGTAAAGTGTTTCTTCCTCTGCATGTAAAAAGCCTCCAGCATGGGGTTGGGCGGCACGCGGACCTGCACCCTATCGAACACTCCCAGCTTCCTGCTTAGGGGCAGAGCCACCACTCTGAGAAAACAGTGCGATCAGCATTAAAAGTCTTAATCTTGTAGGCATAGCTCAAATTAATGTCTCAGTGCCGCAATACACTGAGACCCGACACCTTCTCCTCTACAACAACGAAGATACCTTTCCTTAAAACTGATATGGTCTGAAAGTGCATCCTGTTCACTAAGTGACATGGTGTGTGTGTGTGTGTGTGTGTGTGTGTGTGTGTGTAGGCAATAAGGTGAGAGTAGGCAATCAGGAAGACCCAGTGATAAGGTTAGTTACAGGGAGCGCTCCAGTTTCAGGACTGAGGCAGGAAATGGGTTGATTAGGTTGAGCCAATTAGGTTAGCTAACCCCAGTTAAAAAAACTGCCTGTTGTTAACTAAAACTAAAAGCTGAGCTAAAGGATATTGTTGCAGTACCTAAGTGAACTAAAAGTGCTAGCTAAGTCGTTAGTTTAACTCTAGTAACAAAGCTAACATAGGCCACACTAATTGAGTCAGTCGTGGTGATGAATGGCTCTGCTAACTAAGTGAGCCTATGATACTTGTAAGCAAAGGCGTAAACAAATTGTTCCAATCTTATTGTACTTCTTCTTGTAACCACTAGAACTCAAATGCTGTTTAAAATCACCCGAAACATCATTACATGTTTTTAAGATTGAATCCTTTTAGTGTATTTAATTGGAGCAGCTTCCTTTGAGCAGCTACATGAATGAATAGTGATACTAGGACTGCATTTACACTTGCCTATTTCATTGCTCCTGTATCTGGATTGTATCCTGATAGGATTTTAACCACATCTTCCAAGAACACCAAGAAATGTTCTCAGGTTTTAGTTGTATTATCAATAAAATGGGTGCTGCATCAAAAATTTTGATTGTGAATTGGGAACCAGCAAGATTTCAGCAAGATGTCCTGGAAACTGGGAAAATATCTTGCAAGTATGAATGCAACTGAATGCAAGTCCAGTCACCAAGACCTACTACTACAGGACAATCAGAAATGTTTCCCTTCCTAAACACATCTGCATAAACGCCTCCATACCAGCAACAACTGACCTTTCGAAAGCAAAGCGGACAGTGATGAACCCCAGCGCCAGAGGAAGAGCGACAAGCAGGTCGCGAGGAAGAGGACGGCGACTGGCCCCCGTTGTGCCTCCAATGTCGTGCCACGTAATGTTTGGAGGAAGCCAGAACTCCTCTGACCAGAACCACTGATTCAGCAGCTTCTCCATCCTACAAATACATAGGAGACATAAAGAGCTGTTAGAGGATGTGGAAAGATGAGAAATCAACAACCCAAAATATACTTGTTTATATTTATAAGTGTAATACATGCTAGCAATCATTTTTAGAAACAATTATTTTAAGGCCAGCACGGTGGCACAGTGTGTAGCATCGTGGCTTCATATGCTCCAGGGTCCGTTTCTATCCTGAGCTCTGTTTACTGTCTGTACAGAGTCCATGTGGGTTTCCTCAGGGTTCTCCGGTTCCCTCCCACCTCCCAAAAACATGTCATTAGATGGACTGATGATTCCAAACTGTCCCTAGTTATGAATGTGTGTGTGTGTGTGTGTGTGTGTATGTGTGTGTGTGTGGTGCCCTGCAATGGACTGGTGTCCAATCCAGGGTGATATGTCCTATTTTGTGCTCAGTGTACCCAGGACAGTCTCTTGCCCCTGATCGGGATTAAAGCAAAGCGGACAGCGATCAGATACACCCTGTATTGTATCTGCCATTCAGTGGGCACTGCAGCGAGTGGCAGCACGGCACGGCAGCTCTGTCAATTTTTCCTACTTTGACTTTACTTTACTTTTTCTTGACTTTTTTTTTTTTTTTTTACTTTTATTACTACATTTTATTACTTTAGCACCACTACAATTGATTGTAGCTTGTCGTATTTGTTGTGGAATTACCAGTTTAGTTTTTATTATTTTTATTCATCTTATATTATTTTTATTTTATACTACTTCTGATATGTAGGTATTTATGGAAATTCTTTTCTTGTCTTTGATATTACTCCTCCTACTTGTGCTGCTGTGTCAACTTGAATTTCCCCTACAGGGGATCAATAAAGGTACATCTTTGCTTATCTTATCTTACTTTAACTTATCTTACCTTATCTTATCTTACGTTACCTCATCTTACCTTATCTTATCTTGCCTTATCTCACCTTATCTTACGTTACCTCATCTTACCTTATCTTATCTCATCTTACTTTACCTTATCTTGTCGTATCTTACATTATCTTGCCTTATCTCACCTTATCTTATCTTACGTTACCTCACCTTATCTTACGTTACCTCACCTGATCTTACGTTACCTCATGTTACCTTATCTTACCTTATCTCATCTCATCTTACTTTACCTTATCTTGCCGTATCTTACATGATCTTGCCTTATCTTACTTAATCTTATCTTATCCTGTCTAATCTTATCTTGAGCTGTCACTGAAGATGAATGAATGAATTACTAAACACATTAATAATCTAAAGAATAAAGAGCTGTGTATCATTGTGTAGCAGCTCAGTTGTTGCCGGTAGAGCAGGTCAAAGCCATGACGTCACCGGCCGCGGGTTTTAACCCTCACAGCTCCTGTACACTATTACAACAGCATTTATCATTTCATTCCATAAAATACAGGTAATAAATACCCCCCATCCAGGGGCAATGTAACCCCTGAACAGCATTAACATCTTGCTGATTAGGCTCTGGTTACACTGAATTGACTAGAGCACCCTGAGGAATATTCCTCTATTATCAGACACTCTGAAAGCTATAGCTATTACAGCGTCATACACATTCAGCTGGCTGGAGGCTAATTAAAGGACAACGTTCAAGTAATTCAGTCAGCACCAAAGCCCTGTCATTATCTATACATAACGGAACACGTCCATTATTTTCATTTCCATTACCTGTCCACGGCTCGATATGGTGATGATGGAGAATTAGTCACCGTTATTAGCCGCCTTCTTCCTCTATAAACTTTTATTGCCCGTTTTTTTCCCCCGTTATGTTACGAGGTTCTCATGGTCGAGTTTAAACAAATAACCGGCATTTTCTCTGTCGACCGGAAGGAATGTTCGCGACCAACACACGCGCGCGCGCCGACTGACGGTCTATCAGCTGCCAAATACACGAGATAAATAAACATAATATTCAAAATAAAACCAATCAAACCAATCCAGAATCAAATGAGTAATATTCTGCGTGTGTGTATGAGAAAGAGAGAGATAGAGATAGAGAAAGAGAGGAGGGTAGGGACGATGGAATTTCACCCCCTTTTCTGTTCATTAGTGTAAGGTGCAATTCTCGGTGCAGGTGATATTCTGCGCCATCTGGTGGCCAATAGTGGTATAAACCCAGGCCACAAATTCTTCAACACAACGCGAGCCACTTGAGGGACAGACATGAGCAGTGGACCCGGAGCTTTTCCCAGGAACACCGGGCGTGAGGCAGGAAAAGCATGGTTTTGGGAGGTGAGAGGAAACCGGATAACCCGGAGGAAACCTACGTGGACACGGGGAGAACATGCAGAGAAACCCTGCACAGACAGTAACCCCAGTTCAGGAACAAACAGGGGAACCTGGCACTTAATTAATAATAATAATAATAATAATTATTATTATTATTATTATTATTAGTCAGTGCAGTTACCAATGTCACATACTGAAACACTTGATAAAGCCTCAAATCCTCTCTCATTATGGCACCACAACACATTGAGTAATCTTACACTGGAAATCAAAGTCACCAATACAAGATAACAAAATCAAAGAATTGAAATGTGCCTTTTGGCATTCAAACAGCTCAAAAACACACCAAGTACAACAGACAATACAGTATAACCCTACACTATATATTAGCAGACATTGCATACAAACATTACTTTTACTAGATAATACTATACTATAAAACAATACAATTACTAAACAATATACTTTTCATTTCATTGCACAGTAAAATTATAGTACATTACCTTACATTATCCTGGTAAATAAAAAAAAAAACATGTCAGGTGAACTTACTGAGATAGCTAATTGCTATTGGTACAAAATAATCCCTGAAGCAAGTTAAACATCAGCTGCAGTCCATGGTGTTGATCTTGGCCTTTATGTTAATGTATACACTCACAAATAGTAAAGGGTCATAGCTGTTGTTCTCAATCCTCAGATCCATCTTCAGAGGAATTCCAAGCATGTTAATTCTATACTTGAACATCTGACAGACTGAAGAAAAGCTGGTGTTCAAACACGCCAGTTCAGCTGTCAGTTTCGAGACAGGTATGCTGGAGATGACTCACCTGTGGCTACAATGCAACATGCTTTACAGTATTTTTCCAATGTTATGAAATAGTTATGCGGACGTGCTAAATAGGTGTATTGGTTTCCTTTGCAAAAACCTGTTTCACCCATTCATGAGCTAAAGGAACAGTTGGCAGAAATTGAAATATAAGTTGCACAATGTTACAATGAGGCCAAATATAGTTGATCAGCCAGTATATCTTGGTTGTCCAGAGTTTGTTTTTTCAGCTGTGCACTTGAGCTTTGAGGCTAATGTAGCTAAAATATAAGGGAAGACTACAGTGACAGGCTTAGCATCATGCAAACTAGCATGCCTAAATCCGTACATGCATTAGTAAGCTAACAGCATTTCTAAAATGTCAGAACTAAAGGTACCAAACTGTACTCTTCCTTGTCACTAGGGTGGTACCATCAAGGGTAAATATTTTGTACATGTACAGTTGGGGTCATAAGTTAATAATGTTAATGTTAATAATTAAAAAAAATAAATAAATAAGCGGGATCATAAAAATTGCATTTTGCTTTTTATTTCGTACTGCCCTGAATAAGATATTTAACACAGCAGATGTTTACATATAGTCCACAAGACACAATAATAACTGAATTTACATGAAATTAACCAGTTCGAAAGTTTACATATGCTTGATCAACGACTGTTTTCATGTTTTGTGATAGTTGTTCATGAGTCCCTTGTTTGTCCTGAGCAGTTAAACTGCCCACTCTTCTTAAGAAAAATCCTCCATGTCCTGCACATTGTTTGGTTTTCCAGCATCTTCTGCATATCTGACTCCTTTCCAACAGTGGCTATATGATTTTGAGATGCATCTTTTCACACTGAGGACAACTGAAGGACTCATACACAACTATTACAAAAGGTTCAAACATTCACTGATTCTCAAGAAGGCAACACGATACATTAAGAACCAGGGGGGTGTAAACTTTTGAACAGGATGAACAGTGCAAACTGTTATTATTTTGTCTTCTGGGAAACATGTAAATATCTTATGTAGCTTCTGAAGGGCAGTGCTAAATGAAAACAATAAGATCTTTAAACATAAATTACAATTTACACCCATCATCCTGTTCAAAAGTTTTCATCCCCCTTAACGTAGTGTTATGCCTTCTTGATGACTTTTCTGGTATTGTTTTTAGTATGTACACTGTATGTACTGTATTTTTTAATATGTACACGAATTCAGTGTCACACTTCATCCCAAAGGTGGTCAGTGGGGTTGACGTCAGGGCTCTGTGCAGGACACTCGAGTTCTTCCACATTAACCCTGGCCAACCATGTCTAACTGGACATGGTTGGCCAAGGTTAGTGCACAGGGGCATTGTCATGCTGGAACATGTATGGGCTTCTTAGTTCCAGTGAATGGAAATTGTAATACTACAGCATGCAAAGACATTCTATATGATTGCATGCTTCCAACTTTGTGGCAACAGTTTGGGGAAGAACCACATATGAGTGTGATGGTCAGGTGTCCACAAACTTTTGCAGTTTTAGCCCTTAAATACAAATTATGTAGCTTAAATTATTTTTAAAGGTACAATATATTAACTTTTTCATATTTAAAAAAAATTACCTTTGGTGGTATCACCTCACTGACAAGGAAAGCTGCAGTTTATTTCTGAGAGTGTATGGATATATATTTTTTTTTTTTACAAATCAAACAGTAACTATATTATCATTGGAAGTTATTCCAATGATAGTTGTTATAATAGTCTTAATATAGTTATGCTTTCATACCGATAACTGACTACATTTGACATAAACATGGAATTGTTATGATGTCTACCAACTTTAGGAATCATTTCCTCTGGTATATTTTAAAGGCATTTTTCAGGACACATCCGGTATTAAACCAAATTTATATCTGGGACCCAGTCCCACATACATGGTAGTGTTTTGTTATTTTCATTGAGCTAATCATGTAACAAAAGCAATAAAAGCTCCCAGACTGCATTAGATGTTCCCTTAAAGGACAGACAGCTTGCAGCTTACACATTCACTGGGCCTCTGTGTCTTATCCACTACAGTGTAAGGAGACAAGAAGGGAACAAATACAAGCTTGATGTCCCTGTAAATCTGTTAGAGGGTAATAATGTAATTTACCAAGCACTTCATTTGCCCGTAGTGACTAGATGCATGTATGTTTTTTTAATTTAAAATTGCATTTTTTTCAGTATTGACTTGCATTTAGTATTGACTTGCATTTGCATTTATTTAGGAGAAATAGATGCTACGTCAACAACACACTGCATATCTGGGATATCCATGGGCTTGTCGGCCACAGATGTTGTATTCATGTCAAATAGGAGTGACTGAAATGACCACCTGCTGATTTGAAATCAATTCACATCAACCTCCACATACAAATTTTGGGAGCTAAGGACCCAGATTTCTGCAACTCACTGTAGCATTAATTTCAAAGAGCAAAATAGTGATGTTTATTTAATATTTCAGTTTATAATGAATCACAGCCTGCTTTATGTATGATAAAGCTTAGGGAATGATGTGCTAATGTTTAACATGAACACAAATACATGCATATACACCAACCGACAGAATTATTACAAGTGAATTCTCTTGTACTGACTTAATTTTCTTGTGTCATCACAGAGTAGCAATTTGATGAATTTTTGCTAGTGGGGGAAATTAGCTGTTATTGTAACTACAATCATCAGGTAATGAACACAAATATATGCTAATGCTGGATAATGCTCGCTAACTACACCAGCTGCCATTTTCATTTTTCAAAAGTGCTCATCAGTATTCTTTCCAGTCCTGACCTACATCCTGTTTTTCTATCATCATTGACTAGCAATGCTAGCAATAGTTAATTCTAGCATTACATCAGCTACAGTTCAGACATCAGGGAGGATATTTCCTAGCATTTTAACCACAAATTCTGCATTCACATACTATAATAGTAGCTCTAACAAGTTCTCATTGAGAAAAGCGGTTAATGAATCAGAATTTTGTGAGCTTTTGGAAGGCTAAGATTTCTTCACCTTGGAATGTTTCATTACAGTCTCTAAACAAAAAAAAATTATACTTCAGTTTATATCTAATAAATTTGACTACCTGTTTCAGTTCTGTCGAAAAATTAGGAAGAGATGTGCTAATGACCACTTACTGTATATGCTAATGCTAGTTTATATTAGACAACAACTACAGCCGCCATTTTACCTTGCATACGGAAGAGCAAGGTAAAAAAATAATTCTTCAACCTAGCATAGACACAACAGAGCACTGGACCTGGAATTGCGCATCTATGTGTTCTGATTAAAGGCATGTGTATCATTGTAACAGTCTCTGGTGTTTTTGGTGCTTCATAAAGCCATGGTGAGTCAGTGTCAGCACTGCTGGATGGCTGAGCAATAAGCAGCTGTAAAACAGACGTAAGGCTCTCTAGAGGAAATGGCTTGACCCAGAGCCAATCACAACCTGCCATATAAATCTGAAGGCCTGGAGAACACTGGACTGTGGAAACCGCCTGTGATTCGTCTTCGCCCTCTCCATGGGGACTTCCTTGCTCTGGAACTAAGATCACGTAATTAGAATGATGTTCCTTTGGTTATGGATTTAACGTCAAGAAAAATATTTCCAAAAACAAAAAGTTATATGTTGCAACTATCAAAGAGAAGGATGATCACTCTCAGGCAAAAGATTTATATTCATAATTTGTACCAGGGTGTATTTTTCTGTGTGCTCTCGCTCCATCCTGAGGTCATCTGAGTTCAGTTAGTTAGAGCCTGTCAATTGAGACACGGTCTGAAAGAAGGAAAAACATATGCGTTGGTAAAACAAAGCAAATGCTGGAGATGTGCCAAGCTGTGTGGGGCGAATTTGCGTCAAAGTTGCAGTAGGAGGGCTGCCCCGTCTGGTGCCCCACCGACACCCAGCAATAACACAGCCAGGGAGGTGGGAAATGCCAAGAGGACGACTGTATTTCACAACACGCTCAGCTGCCAACACACTCGTCCTTTACATAGTCTACATGGGGGATTTATCTTTCCCACAGGAACCTCAGTGAAAGAGATGGACCGGAGTGGAAACACTTCCCCCACACTGCTGCTATTACACACATTTGACATTATTGTTCTCTGATCAGTGAGGCCATTTCTTAATGATGCTTTGGTCTTGGTGTATGTGCATCAAACTAGCAGGGCGTGGCCATATAGGCGGCACCTGCTTACCTTGAAATAAGTCTTGCTCTTCTAAGTAGCTTCTTAGCTAAATACAGCAAAATGAAAAGAAGGATAACAAATATTTGAATAAATAGCCTGCATGGATGGAATTTTTTAATTGAATTTTTTAATTTATTTTAATAATTTAAATTAGTTATTGTTACTGGAAGAAGGGCTAAATGTGAATTAAGTTGACTCAAATAGCTCACAGATTATTCAATTATATAATAATAATAATAATAATAATAATAATAATAATAATAATAATAATAATAATAATAATAATTTCTTGTTTTTTGGGAAAAGAGCGAAGCTGAACAGCTGTGGTTCGGCTGAGCGTGGAACAAATTCAGCCCGGAAACATGTAAATAGAAGCCTGATATGAAGTAAACAGAGTGATCTATTGCATGGCAATGTTCCAAATCACATTTTTACAGTCTTTCTGAAATTACATTATTATTATTATTATATTATTATTATTATGTCTTGGTGCAATTGTAAAAGTGGTTAATTTCATCTTGAAGGAAAACAAAGTGCACTTCCAGCTTCCACACTGTGGTCATTAATAAGAAACCACCAATGATAAAGTAAAAATTTTAAATAATTTGTATTATATGTTTATGTGAACAATGCAGTGGCTCTTTAAAAATCAGATTATTTAGTTTTATTTGGATCTGCAGTTGAAAAGGTTCCCACCCCCTGTACTAGAGTTAGTCCTGCTTCCCTCTGCCAGACGGCTGGCTGCTTTTTCAGACTCCCAGCACAATGGCGCCTCTATTCTTGTCTAGAAATAAGGCGTTTCTTCAAAGCTTGTGAGCTCACCAAGGGAGAAAATTCTTGCTCGTTTTACCCACTGCTGTCACCGCCAAACCTGCCTCCACCCACTGTTATTTCTCTTCCTGTTCTTTTTGGCAGGAGCTGTCGAACCCCAAGAGCTCAGCAACTATACACCCACCACCCACAACTTTCTATACAAAAGAATAAAGCGCTTGCCTGCTTTACACACTCAAACTATGGCGATATAAGTATGGTTGCCTCTGGGTAGCACATGTGGCAAGCTCCAGTGTGTCACACTAAAGAGACTGAGATTCCTCCAGAGAAAGTAGTGTATCACATAACCTTCCCTCCATACTGCATCAGGTGTTAATAATGGGAACCTTCTGCTTACCTAGGCACTGACCCCCTCTGCTCCAGAGCTGTAAAATAGCTGATCTGTCTGAATATATGTCTGTGTTAAAACTGTCTGCAGTCGAGACATGCAGAGCTTACAGAATTATGTCAAACCCACTGTAAACTCTGTAAAACTGTAACTGTGATACCTCATTATACCACAACACTGTTGAATTCTCAATTCTGGATTTTCTTTAACAGTAGTTCTGCCTGCAAGGATTATATTAATGTGTAACAACTTACACAAGGACTTGTATAGCGGACCTTCTGCATAAACTGATTTAAAAAGGTGTGCAGTTGTTAACATGGTGAAGCTTTCTATGAGGAGACATTTATTTAATATTTATGGAAGGAGTCTCCAGTGTCAGCAGTGTCAGGCGGAGGTAACGCTGCAACTTCTCCAAAATGGGAAAGTCTTCAAGATGGAGGGCTTTTTTGTGCCTCGGTAACATGACAAGCTGCTTGTTTTGTTTTTTTCTTAACTTCAAGAAAGAGAGAGAATAGAGAGGCTGTTTATCACAGAAGTAACAGATAAAAAGTGTGACATGATGCTCTTTAATAAATAAAAATGGTGATGAATAAAACACTAAAATAGAGTATGTTTATCGTAGCCAGTATCTTTTATACTGTGTTTTAAAACACACTGGCAAGTTTGTGTGACATTACTGAAAAAAAAGGATGAGGATTAAAATATTTTCAGAAAAATTATGAAAATGATTTTGGCTGAGAGATTTTCGTTCACTTGTTAGCTACCTTAACGATTTTGCTTTTAACTCCAGTGTACAACTATTGAAGCAAAATCAGAAAACTCACTGTTTTAACTGATCGAAAATTGTATTTTTGGGCAAATCTTTTCTTTGAGTTGATTACTTGAAGTGTGGGTAGTGAGGTAGGAAGCTAAACTCACACTTTTCAGGTACTCATCACTGCCTCGGCCTAAAAAATAACGAGCTTGCTGTTCTGCATTTCAACACTAGAGGGTACTGCTTTTATTACTCACATCCTTTCTGGGTCTCAAGAAATGACTCAGTAATGTGCTCTGTAATAAAGACCCTTTTGTTATATTCATGTCTGTAATATAAAACTGTAAAAAAAAAAAAAAAGAAAAGAAAGAAAAGCCCCAAACATCATCCCATGAGCACAGGCAAAGTGTTCCCAGATACATCTAAACAAAACAATGATTCCAGTTGCTGAGGATGGGAATTACGTTGCCTTGTTAAAATTTAAGACTGTATTACCGTGAAAGGGAGGATGCAATAAGTAGTTTATGTCACGAGTTTTTCTTAGAGTCCTCACTTGACCATGTATATGGATCACCATGATGCTTTGTGTAACCTGTGTAACCCCCCAAATATAGCTCAGTCTTTATTGGGAGTTAATATTTGGACCTGTGGTTCTGTTTTCTCAAATGAGCTTGGCTCTCCTTTTGCCTCCTGTTGCAGCCTGTGACAGTCTTAGTTTTCACCAACCTCTTCCACAACAGAGTTCATTTTGTCAGATACAGAGTAATGGAGGATGGTTTTATGACAAGACACATCTTTCGCTTTCTGTGGAAATAGTTCAATAAATAGGAATGCTACTTCATACAAAGCAGTACATAACATTAAACTGTAGGCTAAATGAGAGTTTAATGAGAGGGTTTGGAATTTACTCTTACACCATGTGTGTGTTACTGTGAGAGGCAATTTTACTAATGTACTTTGCTCAAGTATTTGTCATGTGGAACTACTTGTCTTATAATGGAAAATGTGAATAAGCCCAAGATGTAGACAAAATACTAATGATACATTACAAAACCCAGGACACATACTGAAACTTACAACACATTTAGAAACTTGGGACACATTCAGAAAGTGCACAAGGATGATTCCTTGACTTCTGTGCCATTTAGTTGTAACTCTTAAAATTAAACTTTTTTTTTTTTAAATCATTTTTAACCCATCTCATACATTTTTGTTTTTACAAGGGTTCTTTACTGACAGTGACTGCATTGTGCTCTTAAATGAGTAACAGGGTGAAGTTTTTTTTAGATGCATAGAATGAGCAAATATGTGATCTAACATCCATTCTAATTACACGAGGGAATTAATTATTTAATTTTTTAAATTTAATAATTTACTTTCAATTTATAATTTGGGTAACAAGGTTGTACGTTCACAGTGACCTTGTCAGTCAATATTGCAATAATCGTAAAGAAAAAAGAATGAGAGAAAGTCAGATGAGCCAACTTCCTGTTGAACATGTGATTTGTGTAATTTTCCAGCTATTTCATAGGGGGGAAAGTGTTCAGGTAACAGGGTTTAGTGAATGTTGTATGAATGACATTTCAAGTATGAGATGTGCACAGTATGTGGATTCACACATTAATGCAAATAAAATATGCATTTTGATTTTTAATTATTTTATTTTGTGGTAAAAGTGCAGTAAGAGTAGGTGGGGACAGACAAAAATTCTAGGTGTTTTCTAAGTGTAGATAGTTTTTTTTTTTTTTATTATTAATGTTTTTATTTCTATTATCATAATCTTTACCTGTGCATTTTAGCTTTACTTTACATACATATTTGAAAATGTAACATCAGTGGAATACAAATGGCACCCTATATGAGCCTTTTATATTTTATATATATATATATAGACATACATATATAATTCCAAGGTAAGAATTAAAAAGTTAAAAATTAGATGTAGATGTAAACAGAAAGTTAGACAGCAGAAAAATTGTTTTGCTAAAACAACTCATATTTGTAACAAATACTTCAGGAACAATGGGATCAAGCATTTTGTCACTTTAATACTTGTAAATTTGCACATTGCACTGTATATAGATATATATACAGTAGGTTACGGGTTGCTGCTAT
>CM075013.1:13913890-13938408 GCA_037576675.1 Pangasius sanitwongsei | reverse complement strand
CTACCTTCTCCAGAGTATTCTTGACTTCTGTTGATGTTGTGAAGGGGTTTTTCTTCACCAAGGAAAGGATTCTGCGAGCATCTACTTTAATTGTCTTCTGTGGTCTTCCAGGCCTTTCGATGTTGTTGAGCTCACGACGTTCCACAACATTAAATGCAACATTAAATACAAATGCAATAAATGGATAAAAAGACTATCATTAACAAATTACAAATTGCAATCACTGGGAAACTGTTGTGGCATAAGAGGAATAAACCACTGCTGTTATTGGTAGTAATGGCCCTACTCTTCGCATCTTATGTATTCTAGTTTTTCTTCTAGCAGCTTGAGAACAAGAACACTCACCATGGTTACACTTAAGGTAACACATCGTGATTATGGCATGCGAAGACACCAGTGTTAATTTGGAAGAATGGAAGAAGCACTCAGATTAATATCATTCCTTTGTCTGATTGGCTGATTGGTTTAAAAGCTTATATCACTACTACTTAAGTAACTACTCAGTTACTGATGAAAATGCTTTTTGTTGAATGTGTGTTTAAATTTTGATGTACAAGAATGGAAAGATAAAAAAAAATGACAACGAAAATAACAGTAAGGAATAGTAAGGATGTTTTCGATGGGCTAGAAAACCAGCACATATTGAATATTGAAAGTTGCATATGCAACTTTTTTTTTTTGTGCAGGTTGAGAGTTTTATGCATTTTATTTCCCAAATAAGCAACCATGGATTCGTGGTTTTATTTTATTCTGTTTGTAATTATTGTGTGGGTTTTAATCAGGTGTTTGTGTATATAGTGGTTTTTTTTGTATTATGCTCTATGTTTAAACAATTAGTGATTGCCAGTGCTGTTGCTCTGTCCCTGTGTACCAGTAGTTCCCATTGGTGCCTATGCTGATACCAAATCCATACAGCTAATAACTTACAGAGAAAGGAGACAGATATAATTCACAGGCACTGAAAAGCCCAGCTTCTGTTGTTGAAACCCCTAATAATCATTCACATCGTCCCATCCCACCATTTGGCCATCTGTTCTAGCCTAATTTCACCCGTAAACAGGCTGTCTGAGGCATGTTAGCTGGAACCGGGCACTGTCATTACGAAGCGGTTAAGCGGTTAATTTGCCATGAAGGGCGCCATTACAAATTCAGTATTTCTCAAACATGCTTTGTCAGCTGGGAAACCTAAATCAAGAAAATCACAATCCTTGTTGTTTGATTTTGCTTATTTAGCAGGGCTTTTTTTTTTCGGTCGATTTTGTGTACCTCCATTCTCACCTTGGCAGTAAGAGTGTCTGTTGGCTGACTGTCTGTTCTGGGTTGGTTTTGGTGTAAATAATTAAGGCTAGGGTGGGCGAGATGAGGGCCTGCTGTGCAAATAATCCAAGCTCTGGACAAAGGCCAGGTTTATTATTACTGAGGAGAATGTGCTCTGTCTAGCACTCACACTTAAGCACAGTTTATATGCCCAACACACACTCTCACTCTCACTCACTCTCAAGTGAACAATGAGCATGAAAAAGAGATGCATGGGGGAAAAACTCACCTTTCATATCATTAGGTGAACATTCAAACCTCATGTTTGCTTATTTTAGTTTGAACAACTTGTTTTAACTGTGTTCAGTTCTCCCACTGGGTCTAGCCTTAAGTTTGAGAAGACACAGTTACTCAAATTTACAATTGGCCAAGGTTTTTGCTTTGCATCTGCTGAGCTCTGAATCCGAGCGGAAAGAGGATTGAGTTTCTGGAGGGCCGTAGTGTGTGCTCGGTGTTACTGTGTTGCAAAAACCAAAGTCAACATAAAGGAAACTTCTCCCATTCCCTCACTGGGCAGTGAAAATTGGATTCAGACCTCAGGTCCTGGTTTTAGAGAAACAGTATTAGCATGTTTCTTTACAGCTTGTCAGTTTCTTCAAAATTAGCCCCTGCCTAGTGGACCAAATCTGCTCCCGGCAAAAAACATGCTCTAATGTATTTCAGCAAAATGGCAAAATGAGAGGGAAAAAAATAACAAGTATAAATTACATTTATACAAAGACAAAGACAAGCTGTCACTCCTGTGTGCTCTGAACTGCAAAATCATTCTCGTAGCATGGTCTCTTCCAATTTACACTAGTACTGAAGATTAGCTTGATAAAAAGAAGCCTAAGGCTGTACAAGCACAACTTCGACATGAGTTTCCCTAGTCATTGAAAATGAAATGCAGATGCTGTAGGACAGATGTAGTTCAATTGGTCATGTGTGATTGGCCCAAAATAAACACCCATAAAGTCATTCTTTTATGCAAAATCTAACTTTAGTGAATGTGTTAAATTGTGTAATTGTAGTACAAGAAGGAGTAATAAATTATAGCTGGTTGGGAAATTAAATGGGAGAGATTAAATCTAAGATCTATCAATAGCTTGATAATGAAACTTGTAGGGTTTAGCATGCATTATACTGTATTACGAGGTCTCATTGATGACATAATAAGAATGATGTAGGTCAAACTATCACACACACTTAAAGACAGATAGCCAGCTTCAATCGTGAGTTCAAATTTTATATATATATATATATATATATATATATATATATATATGCAGATTGCTCTATTGGGTTCATGCCATGATTCCTCAAAATAACAAACAAACTGAAAAGCTTGAACCCTTGTGTTCAAACCAAATAACACTATAATTACAGTTCTGTCAGCTGTCCTTTTGTGTCATTTGCAGTTTTAGGGGGAAAAAAGGAATTTTGGGGGAAAAGAGCAAGCAAGATAGAGTAAATATTCCAACTTGTTTGTGACTATATCACATGCACCTTCTCAGTCACTACTGATGACTTGTTACAGAAGTGTCTGAAAATTAGCAACGCCAATAGAGATCAGATCAGATCTAGGGGAGTTTCACTCTGTGTAATCACCTGACACCTGAATCAGCTGTCACTGCATGACTCAATATTCTGGGCTAGAAGAAATCATCTCCAATCTCGCTTCTTCATTCTGTGTATTTTCCTTATGACAGCTGGTGCCTTTGCACTTGGTTCCAGAAAAATCCAGAATAATTCACTTTAAGACATTTGTTAACAGTAAATAATCTGGATACTTCAAAATGCTGGAAATGGCAACAGCCCCCTCTATATAGCAGGGATAGAGCTATCATTGTTGAATTGTTTAGAATTTTTTATTTCTATTTAATGCAAAACCTTTCTGTTTGCAGGTACTACTGTATATAATACATAATGTGTAGTGTAAGAATATAATGCATAGTGTGTTATTTGAGACTCAGCTTGTGAAATTTATAAGGAGGAATATCGTGCAGTTTGGTGAGCGAAAGTGTGTTAAAGATGGAGAAATTGTAATTTCAATAGGATACTCAATAGGATGACCTCACTTTCTCCATTCTCTATCTTTCCTTGTTAAAACAAATCACAGACAGAAAACAGGAAAAGAAATAACTATTAAGGAAATGATGAAATTCTTTGAAGCACATTCATTAAAGCAGATTTACTTCAAATTCAGCCTTAAAGCCGTAATTATTCCATGTTTGGAAAAAATTCCTCTGGGGTAAATTGTTTGGATTCCCTTCCATCTTATGCTCTCTTAAATGTGAAGCATGTAATACATAAGAAAACTATTAGTTTTTACTGGAATTAGTGAGTAAACATTTCATTCAGCTCTTAGAACTGCTCTGCTTGCTCTCTGTTTTTGTCTCCTGTTTTTCGTCTTTTAGGATTTACAAGGCGCCCCCCCTCCAGGAAGTCTCACTGCATGATCGAGTGATTTCAAAACTCAACATGCATCGACTGAAGGACTCTCTCTTGCCTTCTCCCTCATGTGTCTTCCTTCTGCGTGTTTAGGAGGCAGTAAACCAAACCCCAGGGATGATGTACAATGTGTTCAGTCAACACAGGGAGCCTCGTACACATGTACCGTCCTCCCCATAATCTCAGAAACCGTACTGACACGCAAGGCCATCGGGAATAAACCGACACACAGGGCCTGCTGGAGTGCGCTTTATGGGATGACATGCTCTCAGAGCTGGAACACAACTCACTTTTGTCCCCAGTTCTTGTTTGAAGTCCTACATTTTTGCTGCACTACATCACTTTTCGGGCACAGCTGCTGCTGGAGGGTAGATGAGGTTACAGTTACCGAGAGGTTATAAAAAAGAAACAAGGTGTTTTGTGTGTTGAATGAGGAGAATCGAATAAAGTAGAATCACAGGCTACATTCTCACTATAACTTGAAGACAATCCATCATTCCACGGCCTGAGAGACAGTCCATCATTGCAGTGTAGTGATAAAATGAATGAACAAGCAGAACTAGCAAATAAACACTGCATAGATGAATAAAGGTCAAATGCAGAGCTTTTGTTGTTTTTGCAGCTCTAACTATCACTTCTGATTCCATGGATGTTTGGGTGTAGGAGAGGGAATATCAGAGATATGGTAATATGCGTTATATTACATTATATATGTGTAATATAAGTGTTGTGTTCAAATATAAAGGTTGAAGGCCACATATCAGATATGTATCCAGGCCATGTATAAAAAGCTATGTTCACACTTTTCATCTCTCATTACAGTGTGAACAGAAGAAATCACACTGAATCTGAAATCTTGTGCCTTTTGGCCACTTTCATATGTGATTCTGAAACCTTAACAGTCCAACTGGAATTCGTTCAGCTTTCCATCAACTGGACATTTGTTGACATTTGTCATTATTTTCTCTTGGTGATCTTGGCTGAAACGGTGGTGCAGTGAGATTTCCTTTTGAGGAAATAGTTTTTTCCCCTTGAGAACCTTGCAGAAATTTGCTGACAGATGTTACCCTAGACATTGTAAAATTCTGGTTGAATTCCGTTTCTATAAATCCATCCACATCATGATTCCACTACTCCTGCCATGTAGATATTCCCCCTTTCCCTGCCTCCTCTTATTTCGTCTACAAATTTGCAACCTGTCTTCACTGCACATTAATGTCAAATGCTACATTAGGTAAATAATTGCTAGTTTTTTCCTTTTTTGTTTACTGCTACATAAATGAGCACTGTGGATTTTGTGTTATTAAGTGTATGCAAGTCAGTATAGGAGCGTAACCTATTAAAAAGTATTAAAAAGCTCAGAACAACCTAAACAAAAATTCTGATTTAAACAGTAAATCGGAATTGAGCACTTAGAACTTGCTCAAACATCTAATCACTGAAATGGTGAAGGTTCTGTAAGGAGAAGCTTTATCAATACTTATGGAAGGACTCTCTAGTGTCAGCGCTTTGTAACAGTCAGTTTTTCACCATGGGACTCTCCACCCCTGACCTGCCTTAATGCAGGTTTTTGGCAATGTTGTTCTTGATACAAAACTTCTAAACTGGTAGCTGTACCTGTAATGTGACAGGAAAGATCGAATTAGTGGGTGTGAATGGGTGATGATAAACCTAAAAATGATTTAAAATGGAAAAATAAAAGTATATGTGTCACTTCAGCAATAAGACAAGGAATTTGTACCCTGCTTTTCGCAAAGTAATGAAACCAAAGTGGCTTACAGTTATGCATATATGACGGGAGAACAGTTTCCCAAAAACTAACCTCATTCTGTTCTGTAATGTTTTGAAGGAAATGACTAAACGTTAGGCAAAAAAGAGCAGCCTCTTCAAAGTAAGATTTATAATGAAGTCAGTGATGGCTCTTTCTACCCACTGACCACAAAGTGTACCCGTTTGACCATAGCTGCATCTGACAGGCCTCAATGATTCTGTCTAATGAGTTTATAGTGACCCTACTGACATCTCCAAAAAACACCACATCACTCACACATTATTTCCCTCAGAACGGAAGAATTTTTTTCCCATTCTTTTTTTTTTTTTTTTGGTCAGGAAAGTCCTTATTGAGTGTTTCTCTTCCTTTCCAGCCAGGAGTTTCTCCAAACTGAGCTTTGCTCCACCCACACTCCACAGATCTACCACAAACCCATCCAAACCTCCATTCTCATACATCTCATATGCTATACTGGATGTGCAATCCCTCTTTTCTCTAAACAAGCCGGTTTGTTTATCCTGGTCAAAGCTGAGGCGTAGTGCTGGAAAAGATATACACAAAGTGAAACCAAGCACATTTTGAGCTTTAATGCATTTTATACCTCATCCAGCCTACACTCTAAACACACTTCGAATTCCAAGTGCACTTCTTTTCCATAAATGCAAATGTTTTTGCAACTTTCATGTATCCCAAGGAATACATCCAGGGTGTATCCCTGCCTCACACCCAGTGTTTCCAGGATCAGTTCTAGATCCATTACAACCCTGACCAGGGTAAAGCTCTTAATGAAGATGAATGAATGTATCACAAATCACTTTTCTTAAATAAATAACAGCAGTCCTGTCTTGGCTGCATGACCTTGTAGTAAAAAACACTGATGAAGCTTTTACAAAATGCTGCTGAAGTTTTCTAAGGCTACACAATCCAGAGATTCATGTGGAGTCTAGGAAAAATCTGGTATTTGGACTTTGGAACTGTGCACTATGCCAGAAAATATATCAATGAATAAGACATGCTATCATTTTGGGAAAAACACTGCCCAAATTCTCATGAGTCTATCCTATGGCTCAAGTGAAAAAGGTTAGCTCTAATATAACACAGAGTTTCTGTTGTGATGCATCCTGTCAGCACAGTAATTTGTCTCAGGATATGAAAAAAAAAAATAAAAAAAAAAATAAAAAATGGTTTGCTTGGTGTGCCACAGTCCCAAAGTGCTCCAAATCAGGTTTGGTGCTGATTTTCATTCAAAAATATTCTCTACTCCAACTTGAGACATGAGTCTTAATCGGAAGTCATGTGACACTGGGCCCATATGGTGACCAAACTGCATTCTCATCTGGTTGCTACAGGATGTGTTGTCTGCATAACATTGCACACAGGGAGTTTAGAAATCTGTTTTTCCACTTTTTGAGGACTTGAAGGATGGGCAACAAAAATCAAAACAGTCAGTCATAACAATAAACACATATAACCTATACGCAGAACAGCCTGCCAATGCTCTGATGGATTTTCTGTATAGTTTGAAAAAACAGTGCTTCTACTGTATGTCCACTTTACTTGGACAAAACTGGGTCTAAATAAAAGACACAGAAACGGATATCTGATTCTACCTCATGCCATGCGAAGCATTGGAAGGAATTTCAGTCTCATTTAACTCATTTTAATGAGTCAGAGAATATAGGGGGAAAAGGAAGCCATCTTACTGGGCTCTGCAGAAAATGTGGTTCTGTTTAGGACAAAGGGAGGGCGGTGAACAGCAGTGGCCTTGGGGGAAGGGGGGTTGAGCCAGAAACTTTCTTCCTATCCCATATTCTGAAGCAGATGCAGCATGACCCATGGGGGTTGCAAAACAAATCGGAAATCAGTCCTGTACCTCCACTGCACCATGTTCATAAACCTTCTTACAGTATATGACTGTAGAATCTTGCAGCAATGGTCTTTCTTTGCTGGAATTAATACAACATTGAATAAGAGTGCTAAACACTCTATCAGACTGATAGATTTACCAATAGAACCTTTAATGATTTACCAAGAAATCCTTTACTGTAATCAGTGACAAAAACTCTCCTCTGTAAGACCTAAAGTGCTTTTTTTTTTTTTTTTTTTTTTAAACTGAAACGTATTTCTCACTTAAACGGGACAATTGAAGATTAACCCAATATGGTCTCCTGCTGCTGTAGGTTTGGTGCGTTCTGCATTCTGCGATGCTTTTCTGCTCACCTCAAGTGGTTATTTGAGTTACCGTAGACTTCTTGTAAACTCAAAACAGTCTGGCTGTTCTCCCCTGACCTCTGTCATCAACAAGGCATTTCCACCCACAGAACTGCTGCTCACTGGATGGTTTTGGTGTTTTTCACACCATTCTGTGTAAACTCTAAAGACCGTTTTTGCTGTGTCCCTATTCACTCCTTATTTCCCATATTGTGCACTAATAAGGGTGCAGCCATGTTAAATTTAATTCCCTTTTTAGTTCACTTTACTACAGCACTGCTGAATTCTCAGTTCTGATTTGTCAGATGGTGCTGATTAATTTTAATAACAGCATGGCTCAGACAGTAGTTTCAGCTGTAATGCAAATCACAGGTTTATATTATGTGCTTGTTCTAATACATTTTTGTTTCTATAGTCACAGTTCATTCACAGGGACTTGTGTGGGAGATGCACCACAGAATTTAAACTTAATAAGAACTGATTAAATATGTGTTGGTATTGAAAATGTTAAATCTTTGATATGATGAAGTTTTCTGTAAGAAGATGATTATTTATTCCATGATCATTTATGGAAGGAGTCTCCAGTATCAGCGCGTTGTAACAGTCAGAAGTAAAGTTGTAAGTTTAAGTTTTCTGACACAGGAAAGTGTAACAATGGAGGACTCGTATTTTGTGGTTTCTCAGTCACAAACTGTATTTTTGTTTTATGAACTTCATGTGAAATTGAGGGAACTACTGTTTTTAGCTGTTATAGAGCAAGTGTTTACAAAGCCTAATTTCTTTCACTGAAGTTTCACAAGGTTATATGTAACTATAATCAGATAAAAAAAAGTATAAAATTAGCTAGTTACATCTATTTTGGTATCTAACAATTGTCATATTGTGAAAAGATGCATTATTTAAACCAATTTTTAAGTTATATTTAGAAAAATGATAGGTTAGAATTATCCTACCACTGAAATATCTTTTCTCCACCATGTTGAAAGCACAAAAGACAGCAACAAGTTGTAAACTTGGATATAAAATAGTTTCCGATGTTCCACTTGTAATTATGACTTGAAGGGATGTTCATGAGCATCTTTTAAGTTGGGAACTTAATTTGTGATGATTAAAAAAAAAACAAAAAAAGGTGTAAATCTTAAAGAGCCTTGAGAGCTTGAGAACAAAGATGGAAACTTTCTTTAGAACAACTTGGGGGAAGATTCTTCAGTGTTGTCCCAACCTGCTGTCTCATGTCATCAGTGTGCACTCACTCTGTGACGGTGTGTTCAGCTGCTCGGCCACCCAGCTGGCAGAGGCAGTGAGACGAGTCGTCGAGTCGTGACCATGGTGTTACAGAGGAAGTTAGTGAAAAGTGAGCAAACAAGCTGGCCTGGTATCATCATTGATGCAGGCAGGTATGTGAGATCTTAAAATATGAAAGTATTTAATAAGCACACAATTACAGACTGATGTGACACCCAAACTCTCAGATATTCCCCTCTTAGATATAAAAAACACACAATTTTGTCTTCCTATCTTTGTGAGGACCTTACATTGAGAGAATTATACATCCAATTAATGCTATGCCTAGTTGTAAATCTAACCCTAACCTTAATCACAGTAAGCAAATGAGGACATTTGATCCCCACTAAGGTACAAAAACATACCCCAACACACATACATATAGTAAAGGAAATATAATTCATACACCAAAAATGTTCAATTTCATAATTTCAGTAGCCAACTAATTTCAGTTTGGCTCGAACAAATTATTTCAACTATTGATTAATTGATGTGTGTGTGTGTGTGTTGTTCCCACTCAGTCCCACACTAAAATATTTCTTAGCCTCAGTGTAAGTCTGCTGTTTGCATTGGTCTTGATTATCTCATGGCAGTAAAGGTATGCAGGTCAGCCCCCTCCACCCCTCCCACACCGTCCCCTATAAACCCCGCCCCTTTACCTACGCATTACAGGAAGCCCCTCCCCTTTCCCTTTCTGCACTAATTCACTAAACTTTTTCTTTCCCCACGAGCCAGCGCCGCAAATTTCCCCATTCAGCCACCGTAGCGTATCCCGTTACAAAAAGCGGATTCCGGGCTGGACAGCCTCAACGCACTCCGACAGTTAGAAGGTAATTCTCTTAAAGATTTTATTAGCAAAAACCTTTTTTCTGTGCTAAAAGTTAGACATTGCAGTCGAGCCTGCAATGAACAGTAACGTTAGTAGAGTGGAAAAAAAATATATAACGACCCATAAGTTCATTCAGGAATTCCATGAAAATCAGGTTTATTCATTCAGTCGGATTACATTTTGCTTGATGAACAACTTGTTTTTTTTCCGAATATTATCTGATTTTCCATTCTCTAATTTTCTTAGGATCTTCTCGATCATCCAAAAAAAGAGTGATGGTTAATGCTAATTAATAAAATTAATAAAAGTTAATAATGTTCGCAGAGATATGTTCTGACAAAGCTGCGTCTATATCTAGCGAGTGTGTAGGAAAAAAAAGTTTTTCATCGCTCATCTGAGATTTTTCTTGTGAGCTGCTCAAAACTTTTTTTTTTTTTTTTTTCTGGTTCGTCACCAAGACAACCCTCGGAGCGCCCGCGCCTTTATATGTATCGCGATAATTAAACAATACCGCGCGTGCACACTGGAAACCGGAAGCGTTTAGGAACGCACCCATAATTGTCTAATTAGCGTTTATTGGAGTGGTGTCGGTAATTGTTTTTTTTTTTTTTTTTTTTTTTTTTTTGGTCTGAAACAATAAACTGTCTGCTCAGCACGATTTGGCCCAGTTTTAGACAGTGTGTACACTGCAAATAGATTTCTGAAGACTACACACTGTATAATGAAGTGTGCAGGTTACCAGGGAGACAGGGTTTTGTAGACCAGGGGGTTAGTACAGCTTAATTTACAACCATCCCTTCAAGGTTTAAAGAGATATATTGCTTTCTTTAGTGGAGTACAAATATATCCTGCTGAAAAGAAAATACCCAGTCCCTATACCCAGTTGTTTCACAACCCCCTTGGAGTTAAAACTCATTTCTACCAGTTCTCAATCTTCAGAGGGCTATTATTTAGCCTGAACTCTAAATAATGAGTTCAGTTGGCCACTTTTCAAAACCATACTGCACTAATGCGGTCGATGTGGACTTGTAAAACCACACATGCTGGTATGTAATTCAGCATCGCTTTTACTCATGAAAGCTCTGATCGAGTGGGCATAATAGGCTATTGCATGGTTTAAAGATCAGTTATGGGTTTCTTCATTTTCAGGGCCTCATTTCTTCCAACCATAACCCACTTATATAGACATTAAGGGTGTGATTTGTTGGAGTGTCATTTGTGTTTATTTGGATTGATTCAATTTGACTTAGTTTTGAAAGCTGAGATTTGATTCAGTTCCCCAATCTTATTGAAATCTAATTTTTGCAGTGAGATCATTTTAACATTTGTGTGTGGTGATGTTTTTTTTTTTTTTTTTACTCCCTGGTGACCGGCAAACTTCATTTTACAGAGCGAAGCCTTCATAAATCTATTTGCAATGTAAAGCCTAAAATGTATGACTAAAATTCAGACAAGTAGTGCTAAGCAGATCGTTTGGTGTTTCAGACAAATAAATCAGTTACAGACACTGCCCCTATTATGGTCTGTCCATAAATGCTTACGGTTTGAAGTTCCATTGTGGGTGTGTGATACTGTTTTTGATGTTTTATCGAGATAAAAGTGAAGGTGTGTGAGTCGTGAGGATTGTCTTGGTCACAAACCAGACAAAAGCTTTGAACAGCTCACAGGAAAACTCTAAGATGAGCAACAAAAACCTTTTGTAGATGATTAATAGACTCTATACTGTCAAATTAAAGTGGATGTGGTTGTTGGAGGACTGAACAACACCATGCTTCCAGCAGTACTGACAGCAGTCTCCTCTCAGGCAGCACACCTACATCCAGAATAAACACATACCGACTCACTTAGCCAAGAGCAGGAGCCACGTTTTATCAGAGCTAAATTTGGAAAACAATATATTCCTCGAGTAAGGGTAAAGCAGTAAAGGTCACATGATACTGGATATTTGAGAGAAGGCTGTTTGTGTTAGTATACTACTGGCATTTGTCTTCCTGTAATTTCCCGATCTAGTAGTTCTGTAGTTATAAGTAAACTACGTGAGACACAACAACAACAAAAAAAATCAAATATGACTCAAGGTCAAGGCAATATATAGTCTGCACTTATTCACCCCCTTCCCCCTCTGATCCCCCAGCTCTCACCCTGGAGTGGAAGTGGACAGGACAAGTGGAGCTCGGAGGTGTCCAGGCAATCAGAGTGAGTGAGTGTTAAGAGTGAGGACTCGGGGAGCAGCACGGCGTGGGCTGATGGGGGCTTGGAATGTGGCCAGGGTGGTGCTGGGATGGGCTGCCGTGTGCTGGGTGTCTCTCCAGACGGTGCAGGCTCAGGGAGACGGAGGCCTGCAGGCGAGCCTCTTTAACGGAAAGCCGGAGGGGGAGGTCCAGCAGAGGGTGCGCCGGAGAGGACAGGATACCCTCAGGGGGTAAGAGGCTTGTTCACTACCACTTTTCCATCAATGTGGTGCTGGAACTGGTTCAGGGAACCACCAGCACTAGCAATCTAGTTGCTAGTTAGTTTGTTGCAATTGCCAGTAAAAAAAAAAAAAGTCGGTTTCCTTCTTGGACCATTGCTTCATGGTTGCAATATTTAATTTCACAGATTTTCCAATGATAATCCTAAAACTCACTTGGAATTGCCATGAAGTTATGACCCAGTTCTTGGTTCCAGAGCAGCAGCATTTAGGAGAATAGGCACTTCTAGGGAGCCAGCATTAGCACCTTGTCAGTGCAAAAAAGTATTTTCTAATGCACAATGTAAAATCAGGAGACAGAACCTCATTTGAAGTGTAGTAAAAAGGCAAACACAAGGCAGGTTCACTGTTCTTGTGGTTGTGAGAGCACTGTTGATAGGCAACACATAGGCAATACATTTTCCTCACACACGCTGGTAAGTTTGTGAGAAAATATTCTGTGCAACTAAAATGACACTTTTGTTACACTTAGTATTTCCTGCTAACAGAACTGCAATATTGAGAAACGTTGTGAGAGCGCTATTGCTAGACAACTGGAAATATGGATACTAATTATAAAATAGATGCTAATGATTGAACGTAACAATTTATCTAGCTCAATCATGGACATAAAGTCTTTTGTACTGACAATGTAAAGACATAAAACTCACAGTGGAAATGAGATTTTCCTCAGACATGTTGGAAAATTTGTAAGAAAAGACACCATATGACTAAAATAAAACTTTAATTACAGTTAGCATTGCCAGCTAACTGATCAGCCACATTGAGAGACATCAGTGTAGGCAACTGGGAAACATGTGACACTGTGCATAAGCTAGCAAATGACAGAGGGTAACAACTTATCTAGCTCGAATATATCAATAAAGTCTTTTGTACTGACGATATAAAGACACAGTGACAGTGAAATTAAGACAGAACTGATGGGAACATCAACATTTACCTCAAATATGTTGGTAAATTTGTGAAAAAAAGACATTGTGTGACTAAAACGAAACTTTAATTGCACTTAGCTTTGAATGCTAACTGAATTGTAATATTGAGAAACATCAAACATCTGTGAGAGCACTGTTGACGATGAAACATCAAACATCTGTGAGAGCACTGTTGACGATGAAACAATATAAAAATTAGATTTCCGAAGTTGTAAATAAAAGATTGGGATGTTTATGTGAAATCTTCTCGTAGATATAGTGAACACACAATTGCCCATTTAAAAACTTGCCATTTGTTGAAGAATAAGCATGTGAACATTTGCTTCCCAATACTGATTTTACACTGTTTGGATTAAAGCCATACCAAAACTTAGCATGAACACTTAAAGAGGCACATGGCGATGTGTGTGTGGGCACGTATAGGTGATTTTGGTGAAAACTGCCAGGTGATGTGACCTGGCAATTTTCAGAAACAGTGAAATGACGGATGGTGGTGACATGGGCGTTTAAGTTCTTACTTAGTCACCTTGAATGAATGCTACACATTTGACTAGGGTAATTTCACAGCGGTTTATTTCAAAAGCTATGATAAATACACTGTCACTCAACACAAAGCTTTGGACGATGAAGGTAGCTTTCCAGCCACTTTTTGCAGTGCCTCTCAAGGTTTCTGGGACGGACGTATGAGTCCACAGAACTGGGCGGATTTCAGTATATTTTCAAAATTTTTGCACCAACAAGGGATGTTTTGTTCTCCACCGTCTCGAATGTCGGGATCAGTTATTCCAATCAGCCTCTCATCTGTCCCTGCTTATTTATTCCCCTGCAAACTGCCACAGGAAATGAGGTATCCCCATCACTTGGGGGCTGTTACAAAAGACGTTTGTTTCCAGGCTGCAGGTGACAACGAGGCAGAAAGCACTGTGAACACAAATACGTCACCATTACACTGAATCATCTGTAATTACATTAAGCAGGACCTTGCCATGCCCACAAAGAGCTGATTTTTCAAAAAATGTCTGTGAGTCAGTTGTTCAGGCCTAAATAAATACTTTTGGCTTGAGTGTCTAAATTCTCCTGGATCTGTTTCTCTTTCTGTACAAGAAATCATGACAGAATTTAATAACAACATGTGTAGTGGAACCTTTTTGTCTCTGCACGCAAAAGCCTGGACAGAGTAGGCCCTCCAGATGGTTAGATCTATTGGCAAGTCTTCCCACCATTACTTTTTATGAATAATCTATTCAGTGAGGCAGAACTTTTTTGTGTAGAACTGATTCGTGCTGCATAATTTAGAAAACACAAACACATGCAAATACTGATTTGCTCAGCGGGACTCTGAACTTGCACCTCTTCCTGATTCCTGTTCTTATCTCAACAATTCCCTTGTGACTTACCCTAAACGAATGGTGAGTTTTTGTGGAGAGTGAGTATCATCAGTGCTTCTACAACATCGAGCATCCCTGTTGTTAGTGTACATAACAAGTAGCTGGCTGGATGTTTTGTAGCTACTTCTTATATGGCGGTAGTGTATTGTGTGTTCCGATTCTAACCTCAGCAAAACTAACATCTTCAGATATAATGATGTGATATTTTTGTCACATCGCCCACCCTGAAAGATTGCCATTTTGTTTGTGTTGGCCAACCATAAATCTTTAGCTTGATTAAAAAGAGGTCTAAATCGCACAACTGTCTCCAAAACAACTCCATTTTGCTTTCTTTTCATGGAGTGAACAGGAAATTATTAAGTGTTTTTTTTTTTGTTGCTTTTTTGGAAGGAATGTAATGATGAAAACTTACCTCAGAAAGGGGCATAGGCTGGACGTTAAAACTGTGTCCCCGCCATCGTGCCTGTTTCAGACTGTTTGAGCAGGCTGTTTAATGTGGAGTCTGCCTGAATTATTGGCTCTCTTAGCGGAGTGATTCGTAAGAATTCTTGGCGTGGCTCCACCAACGGCAGGCTGCACTGGACTCAAAGACCTCAGAAGAAAAGCAGAACGTTGGCTAGGAGACCAGCGATGCCCACAAGGGAGATGTTGTTGAAGGTTTGCTGGCTTTGAGAATGTTCCTCAAAGCAGAGAATCATATTCGGCCACTCGGACCGCAGCCAAGGGGCTGTCAGTTTTCATCCGCTAGTCAGGACAGCTTTCAAACGCCTCATGTGCAATGAATTCCGTGATGAACAACAAATGTTGTATGAATCATAGAGCGCATTTATATAAATGTGCATTGTGTAAGTATATTGGGAAAGGGAAAAGGAAGAGTTTTTACAAATTTTATGCAGAAAACCTCTGTTATAATTTGATGACACAGCCAAGTGGTTATGGTCTAAAAATGAATAGACAGGATGTAAAAATGTATTTGGTTTATAGTGTGTGGTTTATATTTATACTTTACGCCACATACCTGATAACAAAACCATACGCATTTTATTGCACGTGAATTTATATTGTTTTTCACTTATATTGTAAGGTATGCCATAAACCACTTGTTTTTCATAAGCTAGCAATTCCAGCATTCCTCTTGGAACTTGTGTGAATAGTTTAATTCAACTCAATTCAATTTTATTTTTTATAGCACTTTTAACAATAGACAAATAACAAAGCAGCTTTACAGAAATCCAGATATATCACTATAGAAAATTGACTATAAATTTTACAGGGTTGCCAATAAAGTACTGTAAAAAAAAAAAATACTAACTAAGATCTGATCGTCTAGTCTTTATGATTACAGCAGCAGTGAAAAAATTTAAGGTTTGAGATGTGAGAACTTGCAGACTCCACCATGTCTGTTCTTTCAGGGCAAAGTCTTGTCTAGACATCTGGGTCATCATAGGTCATCCAGACCAGGAGTTTGGAAAAGGTCATGCAGGACCTGTAAAGACCATGGACAGATTTACAGGCTCTGCTAGCAGCAGTACAGAGGCTGAGCTTAGAGCAGATGCCAACCACTCACCCTTTGACCTGTTCAGGGACGGTAGCTCCTGAGTCAACATTGTCCTGCATTTGCCATCACGTCTGCTAAGAATGTTTCTCCATGAGCCTGGCTAGTTCTTTATAGGTTTGAAAACTAAGCTGGAGGCCACTGAAGAATTTCCTGCTTTGGAGGTCCCGAGCTGACGTTTTCGTTTTCATGACCTTTTGCCCTGCTCCAAGATCATTTTGCAAGGAACATGCTTGGTTCCTGCTTCATTTGTCTTGAGACATTTGGCCAGTAATAGGTCAATGGCCTGCAGGGGTCTGGCTCTTGAAAATGTCAAAATCCTAAAGCTGCTTTTACAAGGAATTCGCTAAAAATGCACCTCTTGCCATTGACTTCAATGAGATCACATTGACAGACAGCAGACTCCTTTTTTAGCGTGGCAATGCTTAAAAAATTTTCTTATGCTACTGCAGTCATTATACAGTCATTATACATGGTACATTATGTGTTATGTACATTATGTGGCTGTGTTCTGAACTTGTTTTTTTTACTAGGGCTGACAAATACCTTTAAAATTACATTTGAATTTCAGTTATTTGAATTCACACAAATATTATTTAGGTATAAAACAAGCATGATTATTATAATACCATCGGATGAGCAAACATTCACGTTCATACAGTTTGCACACAGGGCTTTTCAAGTGCCTATTATTTAATTTATTAGTTGTAACATTAGGACTGTCCAGCAGTTTAGGTCTGATCATACTAGTGAGCTGAAAAAATTGTGTATTCTAACGGACTTGGGCTTTTTTTTACGTCAAACAACAAGGGAAACGTGTTTCTATACATTTGTGTTGAAGTAAAGCATGGAATCACATTCAAATGTGGAAATGTAAAAATATGTAAATTCGAATAGAGAATACAGACTAAAAGAACATATGGGTACAGGACAAACAAGTATTTTAATTTCTGTATATTTCCATGCAGGTTTTATGTTTTGTATAAACATGAAATTTTAAACAGGAAAGGTGTTAAGAAAATATCTAAAGGCAAAGGCTAGAAACAGGGTTGGCATTCATGCTTTTTATGACGTAATTTGTATTAAATAAGAAATCCATCCATACTGCGAATTCGTAAAAAAAAAAATCTCCAGCCACAAACATGCCTACAACAGACCAGCAATGACAAAATATTCTTATAAAAGCAGCCTAAGGATGCCATTGACTTTCCTATATCTGGGGATTTAACATAGTTTTTCACAAATGGGCCAATTTTAAAGACAATAAGTGGGATATTATTGGCTGCTATAAGATTGTAGCCAATTAGCTAATGTGCTGAACCACTCGTTTCCCTCCAAAATCATATTACATTAGGACCCCACCATAATCGTCTGGTGAGGAAAATTGCGTGGTCTAATGCAACCACTGCTTAAGTGTGGTGGGAGAAACAACAAACCCCGGAAGTGTAATGGCTCAAACTCAAAGACCTGTCAACTATGTTCATGGCATTTAGTGGAGACCAGTGCAGAGAGACGTCTAGGGGGATCCATTTTGGCAGGTTCCTTTTATTCTTGGTATGTAAGAGCTCATTTGTCATGTTGTAAGTTTGAGCATGTTAATGCTGAGAAATGCGACCCTCTGGGGGTTTTTTTTTACCCCGATAGCTGGTGCTCCATCATTGTCTGGCCTGATATCCACGGCTTTGTTTTCCGCCACCCCTCCCATGTACTTAACTTAAAGTTGTTTTCTTTCCCTCCTGCCGATTCTTAGCCCTTTCCCACCATTTCTTTCCTTTAGCTTCTAGTTTTTTCCTCCTTCACCTTTTCACCTCTTTGCAATTGCTCTCTCGCTCACGCGCTTTATAGCTTTGTCTTTGCTGCTCATCAACTCTCTCTCTCTGCTTTCTCTTCTTCTTCACCTTGCTCCTCTCTCTTATGTGTCTTCCTGTTGTCCTTGTTTTTGTCCTGCTGTTTCTCACTTCTGATTCATTAACATTGGAATCCATTAAACGATCTATAAAACTTGCTTTCCTGAGACATCTTGAATTCTGCAGAAGAAGAATATATCTCTCTGTGTGTGTGTTTATGTGTGTTTATGTGTTTGTGTGTGTGTGTGTGTGGACGGATGGATCTACCTCGTTGCTTCATTGGGGCTAGCAGCCATAACCAGGCGCTGATAGAAATAAAGCGGCATTAGCAAACAGAGCTTGGATTTCCCAGTGGACCTCAAACTGTTTTTTTTTTTAATCTGTCATCAAGGATGTAAGCAGAGATAAAGTGTGTAAAATCACAGAGATTTTGCCACATGTGAAGGTGATTTTGTCCAAGCTATCATGTAGCAGCAGGAGTCTATCCCAGCACGGAAACTGAATAATTTCACTTCAGATAGTTCTTGGTTCTTGGTACTAAACAGAGCCCGTTCTGAGAATGGTACAAATGTTGTTCTCTCAGAAATACTGGATAATTGGGGGAGTGTTAAACACAGCTATGACATTAATCTCATGTGGTAAGACTTCTTCATATTGAGCTCTTTAAGTGGGCTGCATAACTGGAACTCAGCCAAAAACAGCTCAGAGTTACTGAGAGAGCTGCACCGTTCTCTCTGACCCCCCCTAGAAAAGTATGTTTTAAGCTTTCTTATACCACATTTGCATTAAAAGCCACATCAGCCTTAAACCTTTATATTAACTCATAAGCTGCCTGTCTTTCAGAGATAAAAAGAGTTTCAATTTTGGCATGCACGTCAGATTCTTTATTGTTAACAAATGTTCTGAGGTGGATAGTTTTGAACTTTTGTGGAACCAAGCGCAACAGCACCACCAGTGGTCTTAAGAGAAATACACAGAACAGTATGGAGAAGTGAGGCGTGGGCTGAAGTTTTTCTAGCCCAGACTGTAATCATGTAGTGACAGTTTTGTTTGTGTAGTTTTTTTTTTTAAATTATTTTTTACATGCACATGATCATGAAGCATAGATTCCATAGAAGTCCACTGAAATCACACAATCACACTTTCTATATGTATTGAACTTTATATAAACCTACGGCAGAACCTGTAGTTTCATAGAAAAGTGTATAAACGGATACTTCTGCAAATTATTCCACTGAATCGATTTCCCTTCACTCATCACCTCTTTCCATGTACATTGCTTTTGTGTAGTTTATCTGTTAGTGCTATTGTGTATATTTTAGTGTTTTCTAAGTTATTGTCTGTTTTGTATATATTAGTTTTGTCAACATGTAGTGTATTATATTTTGCTGTGATAGTATTGATGTGTGTCATGTTCCTTAGTTTTAGTCTATTGAATTCATTTACCTTCATAGCTAAGTTTTCTAGCTGGTAAGTCTAGTTAGTGGCCTTATGAGACACACTTCAGTGTTGCAGAGATACTTTTGGAACCAACATGGTTGAAAAAGTGGACTGTCACTGATTTTATAGTGATGTCTGATGTCTGGTGGCTATCGTGCCAAGGTTGTTAGGTTATCATAGTACTTCAGAGGCACTTCAGGAATTAAACATGATTATAATTATATTTTCCACAGCAAACATGAATGGTGTTTTTATTAATATTTGTACACAATCTCACAGTTTAGCACTTTTAATGTGTTTTGTTCATTGGATGTGTTTTGTTCTGTTTCAGGCCCAATGTGTGTGGTTCTCGATTCCAGCCTTACTGCTGCCCAGGATGGAAAACACTGCCTGGGGGAAACCAGTGTATCGTTCGTGAGTAGTACCACCACTGTGTCTCATGACTGAGAGCTAAAGTGGTCCAGGAAGTTTTTGTTTTGA
Organism: Pangasius sanitwongsei; assembly: GCA_037576675.1. Taxonomy (NCBI): domain Eukaryota; kingdom Metazoa; phylum Chordata; class Actinopteri; order Siluriformes; family Pangasiidae; genus Pangasius; species Pangasius sanitwongsei. Next base: position 13,918,454 of record CM075013.1, on the reverse strand, counting down.
GAAGTGATGGGTGATATGTTAAGGGGTCCATAAGGGGAAATGGAAAATGGGAACGCCTACCAGGATGACTAAAGCACAAATATGCCTGGAGCAGCTCCTCTGGCCATACTCTATAACCTAAATTTAAAGCTATCTCCATAAACTCTCAGCTTATTATTTATATATTTACATTAAAGAATGTATTTAGTAACTACTATGAAATTAATAGGTGAAGTGTGTAGTGAGAGCGTGAGGATCGTAAGGCTGGACCCTCTGATGGGTCCTGGCATTTACAGAATGCAGTAATAACTAATATATTGGCATCTTTAGCTGTTAATTTATAATAAAAAAAATAACTTATAACTCATTTGTAAAAATGCTCGATACCAGCATCCAATGCTACAGTCATTAAAATGACCACAAGGTGCCATGAATTGCACAGACAAAGGAATGTGTGAACATGGAGCCGTGAATCAAGCATGCAGAGACACTATGAGAGCACTTCAGTTCTGCGAGCACTGAGCACTGAGAGAAGCATGCTTCCTTCCCCCTCACTAGCGCTAGCACTTATTTTTAAAAACCATGCTCTGTGCGCTCAGGTCGATCACCCTTGCGCTCTCTATTGAAAAATAGCATTTAAACACCATCACATCTTAAACATAGTTTATCTCTAGCAGCACATGGCTGCAACTAATATAAACAGAGCTACATAAAATGTTCCATGATGTCCCTGATTGATTAATACTAAATAGCTTACTGATTTCAGTATCAGTATCAGTATTGGTATTGATGAGTCCTAAAAACTCTTACTCAGTCTAAAAAATGGCATCAATGCATAATATAAAATAATCCATGAATCTGGGGGAGGATATGTTCTCTTAGCCAAGCCCTGATTCCTCTGAAGCCCTCTATTTATCTTTATGATAAGGAGTTTTTCTTCACCACTGTCACCATTCCTCACTAAGCCACCATTTGCTAATTTGACACAATCTGTTGTGTAAAAAGCTATAATTCTATAATTATTTTCTATAATTCCATAACTGCTTCATAAGCCATGTTATTCGCCTATAATTAACTCCTTATCTGTTCTCCACCTTCACCTCTTCTCCCCTCAGCAATTTGTAGGAACTCCTGTGGTGATGGCTTCTGCTCGAGGCCAAATATGTGTACCTGCTCCAGTGGTCACCTCGCTCCCAGCTGTGGAGCTGCAGCTGCTGCAGGTAAGAAAACCCACAGTGAAATCTGTTTAACAGAAGTGTTATTAGAAAGCAGGGAAAAGTTACAGAAATATCTCCATGGTTTGAACCCTCATGAATAAATACCACAAATATACAGATTGGAAAAACCCTTTGTGCCGTGTTCTTGCTTCCCATGGTACACCAGTGCTGCACAACCATGTGTTTGCAGACTGATAATTATAGTGAAATGACACTCATTCACCTGTCACATGTTTAACCCAAACCCATTTTCCAATGATATTTTCTGCTTCCTGTTTTAAAAGAAAAATGTAGCAAAACTGCTACAGTGGCAGTTTTCACTCAGACTGTACTTGAATGAAATGCACAAAAGAGGCAATTAAATTAATTAAATTAATTTAAATTAATTAAACACACACACACACACACACACATTTTTAAAGAAGTTTGAGGTGACTTTAAATCCCCTCCACACCATCCAAACACTGGAAATTTTAGACTTTAGGCTACTGAGAGCAGCCTGTACGTTTATTTATTTATTTGTTTGTTTGTTTGTTTGTTTGTTTGTTTATTTATAATTTTATCTCTCTAAAGTAACAGTGACAATAATAATCTGATACCTACGAACAATCAGACTTTGGCAGTAATTCATTTGGCTTAGTGAGCTGCTTAAATTAATTTTCTAAGCTGCCCATTCCGATTATTAAAATTTCCTGCATATAGTTCACGCTTCCGATGTCACCAGGTTAGAAGTGTCTGGTTATTTGATAGAGTCTAGATAACCTTTCATTTAATTCCAATAAACAAGGGAAATGCGGACTGAAGAATCAGATCTGTTTTCTTTTCCTTTTTTTGACAATGCAACATAAAAGCAAGAGACAATATTAAAAAAATAAACAAAAAGAAAGACTAATATGATGATATATAAATGAGAAGATGGTGAGCATTGAAATAAACATCTAATAGAAGTCTAGCATATTGGCAGGATATTGCTGCAAGAAGAGTCCTAGTTTCCACATCAATCACTGAAAATATGTCGTAACTGAAAACCATGGCTTCCACCCTCATTGTTCGATATCTTATAAAATAGCACTTGAGACAATATTAGCTCAATCATTTTTCATTGTTTTCTGTGTAGTTGCTGGATAATAAGGCTTTGGGTTTGAAAATGTAAAGGAACATATACTAAAGGTTTGACACTTTATTTACAATAGAAATGGCAAGTTTTCCCAAACATAAAATGTTACTCTAGTTTAAATGATTTCTTAAGCTGAAACCAAACTTACCACTGCTACTAGCCAATAGCTAGATTCCTTATAAACAAGCACAGACATGCCAACATTGTGGCGATCATTATTTTATGGGTGAAACTCCAACTTTTAGCCTGATATATGATCTAGACAATGTGTTAGATAACCACTAGTTGTAACTTTGACCATTATTCTTCCATTACACTTCAGTAACAGTGTCCAGGACAAATAAACCGACACTTAACTTAAGGCTATGGTCTCACAGGTTGTAAACTTGTACAGTCAATTGACTCCTTATGGTGAAATCAGCCATGTAATTTCTCTGGAATCTTGGAGTGCTGAGACATTATGAAACTGCACGCGAATTAGCTTTTTTATTATTATTTCCAAACACACATACACACTCACACTCATCTTCTTTGGCAAAGCTACTGAGATTTGATAGATCAGTAATAACATCATTCGTAAAGCCTGAATAGCTGAGCCGTCGAGAGAGCGGCCATGTTTATGACTCAACGATGAATCTGTGATTACTCCCTAAATAACAAACCACAGTAATGGCCGTTGGACACTGTTAGTTGTGTTCAAGGAGTCACAGCTGCACTCAGGGTAAAAAACCAATCCTCTTCTACCTTTGTCTTTGCTATAATTATGCACTAATTGCCCCGGCCGTGCATTCTCAGGCTCATGATCTGTTGTCAACCTGGCCAGTGGTGTGTGAGATGTGTGTGATACACTGGGAGCTCTTCAGACATGGCTGTAAAACATATGGAGAGAGAGAGAGGCTGTTCAGGTTTCATGGGGAGGAAAGACAAACCTGGAGACTGGGGGTGAACCAAAACTTTGGCCCATAAAATGGCCAAAACTAACACTGGCGGATTTGTATGTTTTGGGAAGCTAGACAATACTTTACTGTTTTTCCATTAACCATTAATGCTTGTCATTTTTTTTCAAAAGCATCAAAAGGAAACAATGATTACTGTTAATTACAATTAAATATCTATTAATAAATACAACTACTACTACTAATATTTGAATAATCCTATTTTATTAAGAATATTTTTAACTCTATACACATGAAGCACTCTAGTTTATAGCATCCTGTCAGCACGTCTAGCTACTGAGGTCATCTTAATCCCTGTTTGCTCAACTGGGCAACAGAACAGAAAAAACCACAAGCTTACAGACACATCCTCGCGCAAACACACACTCACGCACTCACAGACGCACACACACATGCACATATGTACTCCAGCCAAAATTACAAAACTAAGCAGCGAAGTGTGAGAGGAGAATGTGACTGATCTCCCTCCAGTTCTACTCTCTCCATGTGAATTTAGCTAAGATGTTTTTAGACGTTTTCTCCCATTTCTTTTATCTTAGATGTCTGCAGCGTTGCATCTGAATTCATGGTATGCAAATAAAAAAAAGCTTGATGTGCTTTTATGGCTTACATGACAAATCCTGTTCTATGGCATGTCTGCTTAGTCAGAACAAAGGGACCATACTGTTTACACACACACACACACACACAAGACACAATACTGAGAGAACGAGGATGATTTCCCCTCATAGAAATTCCATATGCCTCTCAGAATGATCTTTTGTGTAAACACATGTTGGCCAAGAACCCGAAACTGTTGGGAGCCAGTGCACTTTAAAGTATTCCTCTGGGAAGTTCTGGGATCCCCCACCCTCAAAGATGGTAGAGTCTATTCCACAATTATTGGCACCCGTTAAGAGAATGGGTAAATGAGTTTATAAAATAAACACTACACACAGTGAGTCACGTTTTCCACTCAGATAATTGGAGAAGCTTCAAACCATTTCTGTAATAAAACATTCTCATAAGAAGAATGACTACTAGTATTCTCTCTCATAAACATTTGGCAAAATAATATTTTGAATAAATGCAAACAAGCTACAGGGAATCCTACCTCCCTTCCTATGCATTTGATAGGTCGTAAAAAGCATGTATGAAGTTCAAGTAAGTAGACAGCAAGAAGCAATCTGGCATCTGGTCTACGCTGTAGTCAAGCTCTAAAGAAAGTCTTTAGAGAGTCAACGCTGCCAACCCTATGTGGACTTTGAGGAAGATAACAACCTACAAATCAATATACACATAAAACGCTACATGAC
>CM075013.1:13862018-13913790 GCA_037576675.1 Pangasius sanitwongsei | reverse complement strand
CCTCTGTTTTATAGATATTCTATTATATATATATATATATATATATATATATATATATATATATATATATATATATATATATATGTAGTAGCCAGGTCACCCAAAAAAATGTTTTATTGTGTTATGTAAGTCAAACACCACAAATTATTATGCACAGGTTTGTAAGTTTGGCTCTCAGTTCTCTGTCCATTCAAGTAGATAGGAGTCTGGTCTCATTAGACTGAAAATGGCCACTGAGTGGACAACCTTGACTTTACAATAACCCTGTTGAGCTCAGGAGACTAGACTGCTAATTAAAGCTCTGCATCTGCTGTAGATTTCCCATGCAGCTATACAGGCTTACTGCTACAGCATCTTCTGTGCAGGTCATTTAATGGAACAATGGCTATGTTTACATACAAAGATTTATACCACTCTAAATGAATTCACTGTGATTGCAGATTCCAAATGAACTGTTTATATGTATCCTAAACTCGACATTCTACAGACAGTCTCTGGCTATTGGCTCAATATTCAGGAACGAGGATGCTCTGGTTGTTGCAAATGACATGAAATTTTTTTGTGGTAGCTCAGTGGTTAAGACACTGGACTTCTGATTGGAAGGTCATGAGGTCAAACCCCTGCATTGCCAAGCTGCCATTGCTGGGCCCTTGAGCAAGGCCTTTAACCCTCAACTTGTATAAAATGAGATAAATGTAAGTCTCTCTAGATAAGGGCATCTGACATTTGTTGTAACACATTATGCAGTATTATACTGCCTTTACTTATCTTCTAATGTTACCTACGTTATAGACCATTTTTGTGAATAACTGCACAAGTAATATAGATTTTATTAGTCAATTTATTTTTTCCCTTTTTTACTAAGTGTATGTTCTGCATCCTTGCTGAATGTCTGTTGAATTGGTTATCAAACACTGAGCCAACTTTACCATTGCCAATTCAAATATTTAAAAAAATTTATTGAAATTCACAACATGAACTGTGTTTTCTTACGGTACCGTTTTATTGCACAAGGAGTGCAGCATGACCCAAATACACATGCACAGAGCGTACACACAGACATGGCTATTAATCTTCTATTGGATTGGATTAACCTCAGTCAGTATTCAGACATGAATGTTTTTTATTCCAATTGAGCTATCAGTTGGATTACTAGCAGATTACATGCATGTAAACCTGGCTAGTTTGAAAACTCAGAAAAATTGGTTTCAGTCCTCCCTAATTTCTACACATTAATCTCTCATCATTCCATGCAGTTCAGTCCTGTAGTGTCCGGTGTATGAACGGAGGCGCCTGTAATGAAGATTCCTGCGTATGTCTGAAGGGATATACAGGGACTCACTGCGGACAGCGTGAGTAGCACTTCTATGTCAAATTAATACTCAGAAGTTCATTATTCATGGGCTCATGCACTTCCATGTACATTGAATACTAACTGTAAACTAACTGGCTTATCATTTACAGCTGTTTGTGAGAATGGGTGTCAGAATGGCGGGCGTTGCATTGGACCAAACAGATGTGCGTGTGTTTATGGATTTACTGGTCCACAGTGTGAGAGAGGTGAGTCAATGTTAACAATTTACCCTATTATTAATTATATTAAAGATTACCCTTTTTACCCGTTGTAGGTCACCCTTTCCCCAAACACACACAATAGCTCCTAAGAGATGGAGCTTACATAACATCCTTAAAACAACTTGGACTTATCAATACCATTTCCTTTCTTTTTTTAAGCCTTGTTTTCCTGTTTGACATGTACAGTATTTTACCATGAGAAAAGCACAACCCAAGGTATCAGTCAGTCCAAGTCCAGAGGCATGTCAGTAGGGCCAACTTCTATTTTGCCATTTTATTCCAACGCACTGGTTGACTCACAGTTAATGGATGCTCATTACTTGTAAGTCAGTCCAGGAACATGGTTTGAAAAATGAACCTAGTGGTACAACCCATAGGTTTCACAGGGTAGTTTAGACTGAGGTTAAATTGTTGAATGCTGGGTTGATTAGGTAATATGGGTGCGAATGAAGAATTGCTCACCATGTGGAGGAAAACACTGCTTCATTGAAGAGTTTCTCAGGTTTCAGCTGTGAGAGAATGAGTGAGAACTCAAAAACATGATTTATCAGTGGTTATGTTTCCTTCCTCACTGGTTATCTTTCTCTTTTGTTTACACAGATTGTGCCACTCACTAAGCAGCTGTTAGCCAGTGATTATGTATGAAGGAAGCTTAAATTGGTCGACTTGTAGCTTAGCTACATGCATATTAATGTAGCCTGCCCATTTGAGTTTTAAATTGTAACCTGGGACAGCTTAAGAAGCGTTCCATGTTATACAAGGTCTGAGTAAAATTCAAAAGCTTAACTTAGAGCTGCACACAAAAAAAATCGTATCTCAATGGAAATTGATTCAAGAACGGCATAAATTCTGCAGCATTTGCGTTCATTCAGACATTACTTAAAACAGAGGGCCACTACTTCTTCTTATTCACTGTGAACAATAACTGCAGACATTGTGCCACATGACCTCACCTGAAGCGTGGTGAGTCTACAGAAGAAAAAAGGGAAGAAACAACGTTGGAAGGCTGCAGTGATCCAAACTGATCCATATGTCCACTTGTAGTGAGACGCACACTATGTTTAATATTATGTACTGAATAATAGGTTACTCCCCAAACAAACAATGACTAATGTATGAAATGAATGGGCTGATTGAGTCATGGCTGTTTGTGCTCTCTTTCAAACCTCGCCAGTGACGCATTCCTCATAGAGTGTGTTTATCAAAACAGATGTTTGCCCACCAGAAGAACAGAAACGTCATCACGACTAATTATTTAACCAGATGTTAATATTGCTGATTACCTTTTAACTTTTTAGCACACTGCACTCCAGTATGAATAAAGTTTTATACTAAATAGCAGTTATTCTTGGTCAGGATTTTGGCATTTGCAGTACAAAAGTGCAGTAAATCAGTAACTGAGAATGCAGAGAGTCTATCATTCATAAGGAAAATGGAGCTACCACACTCTGCTACAGTAACATAGGAATGTAAAAAAAAAAAACACACAAAAACACATGAAAAAAAAACACACACATGATCGCAATACTAAGCCATAAAATCAGGATTCCTATTTCATCACGAACCATGCAGCCCTACCTTGAATCACAAACTAGTCTATGGTGCGATTGTTTATTGTCTACAGGTCAGGTGACACCTTCCTATTGTCATTGGATTATGCTGCCATTTTTTTTTAGAACAGACAACAAACTGTGCACTTTCATCTATTACTCCTTGCTATTTACTGCAACGTCCTCTTGCTTGATGGACAGCCTGCAGTTAAAACCACCTGCTGCTCTGAAAAACCAAGAATGTTCCAGAGCATTAATTCCTGGCGCTTCTCAGAAGCACTTCTGACGAAGTCAAAACCAGTCTTAAGACCCAGGGAATTGTGGGAGTAGGCTTTGCGGCCTTTATGTACTGGGTAGCGCAAGACATACTGCATGACCCATTCTTGACACCTCACTCTTCTTCTACTTCCAGTCTATCTTAATCACTGTCTCTGTCTCTGTGCTGCCACTTCCCCCAGCAGCCTCTGCAACCATGGGCTTATTTTCTTGGAAAACACTTTGGGGGAGGTGGGCGGAGCATCTAGAAATAAATAAGGCAGAGTCCAGAATGAGAGTGGTGCTCATTTCTTTTTGGACGGGGGGGTGGGGGTGGGGGGCAAAAAATGAAGTTGCCAGCTGTGTACACAAAGCAAAGCCTGGGCAAGCCAGAATAAACAGTCTGGGATTGGTGGTCACTGGACTCACCTACCACCTAGGCCAACACTCTCTCTATTTCTCAGTCCCATACTATCTCAAACTCTCTCTCTCCTTGGTTATGGCACCCTGCAGGTACCCACTAGCCTCCTGACTGAATCTTGAACCCCACACAGCTCATTTTTAGCTCTTGCCTCATGTCTGGAGGGAGCTGTTAATGTTCATCCATCAGCACTGACATGAAGTGTTTACACAAAATCTCAGGCTCAATCTCATAAAATGCATTGCTTATTTAATGAGGATTTGAGGATTTTCATTAGACTATGCCCTGTGGTAATATGGCTTAAATTACAGACTACATTTGTGTTCGACATGCTGCTTATAAACTGAAACATCGTCTCATAGCTGAGGTTTCCATTATGCTTTATTGGTTTCTTCATGCTTGATACTTTCACATGAACGGGTGACTGTTCTTCTTGATGTTGGCCACTTCCCAAAAGGTGAAACCCTTCCATTAGAAAGACTTAGGGCTTGTGTCCACTGTCCTGATCTTGGCTGTGGTCCACCCTTGTACAGCAAGGGTAAAGCACACATTTGAGGGTTAGCAGGTTCATGGTGATAATGTCACTGCAGGCAGTGGAAAGTGAGGGAAGGCTTCTGTTCAGTCCCATGTGCTCTAGAATGTCCCTTGAGTAAAAATTAAATGAGGGTAAAACGAATTCTTTTAAGACATTCACACAAATGAGCAACATTTGACTGTAAATTATTAAGCTGTATTAATGTACATACAAGTTTAAGTAAGGTTATTGGGCAGCCATGGATGTTAGAAAGTCTAGAAGGAAGCTAAGTGAGTGACATCTCAGTATTTCTGATGTACATAAAAGCTCATACATCTAGCTTAATAGCTGGAATTTACTGGGAAAGACTGGCCATTTGCCAGTCTCAGTATCATGAGCTCTTGGTTAATTCATTTTCCTCATAGATGTTTGTTTGCTCTGCATTACCACTGACAATGGCCCCCGCTGATGAATACTGGCTGTTCATTCAGCAGTTGGGTACTTATTTGCTTGAGGAAAACATGATCGCTCACTGCTGGAGATGGTTATTTGGAACAGAGGAATTTCGTGGACCCCATGCAGGACTCTTAATTGTCAGCTTGTGGCTTTCCAAATCTGAAGATACCCATAATGAACAACTAACCACTGGAATGCAGAAGTGTGAGCTGAAGTTGAAACAGAAGCTTGTGGAGAAAACGCTGCTGTTGGTCATGAAACTTTGGAGCTCTGAAAGTGGCGGAGATGCAGTTGACTGTCCTGTTTAGATGTCCTGTAAATCACATGGCTGTAAAACTGTAGGCTGACCCGTCCAGGAAAAGTTACAATCCTGATGGGAAGGATCGAGCCTCTTATATTTTCCTTCTTCTCATGAGGGGCCTCTCTCATCAAGCCTGTGTGAATGGGCCCATTCTTCTCCCATATGGAGTTAACATTCTGGTCCCCAAGTACACTAGAATTCTGCTAGACTTTTATGTGCACATTAGCATTCCAGTAATCATGTATTCCAGTACTATATCACTTTAGGACAGTCCTTTTACATGCTGTCCTTCAGGAAGTTAACCCTAAGTTGCTCCAGAGGTGTTGCACTATTCATGGCACTCCTGTCCTTCTGGCTCTAAGCCTGTTTTATGTCTCCTACTGAACATGCTTCTGAAGGGGAGAAATGGATTTCAGAGTGAGGGGGTGAGGCAGTTCAGAAACGTCACACTCTGAAACAAAAAGGTCCAGATGTGCTGCCCACCGATTGGCCAGTAGAAACATATGAAAGAATTTCACCAATTATCTACTGTTCTTAAAAAGGAACGTCCCAGGCTTTCCGATGTTCGTTTTGGGTGGCCCTTGGATCTATTCTAATGAAGCATTCAAACAAGCCATTAGTGGCCCACTGTGGGTAAATACAAACATTCTCCTCTTAATTCAGATTTCAAACCAGTCAGCAACAGGTTGCATCAAAAAGTTCTCAGTCGTAAACTAGAGAGCATGTTTTTTTGGCAGGAGTTAAGACTCCCTTAGTATTAATTGCAGAGCTAGACTGGGCCCCAAGGCTTGAACGTTCCAATCCAGATTAGACATCATTCCTTCACTGAGCCAATTTCTCATTTATCTGCACTCTTTCATGACAGCTTATCACATTTGGCCCATTAACATTGTAAATGATAAAGGTAGGCCAAGATCCTTTAGGGTATAATGAACTGAAATTCCCAGAGTCAGATCACACTGTACACTGATACTCTTATCTTGGCCTCTTTACCAATGTAAATTCCATACATTGGTTCAAGATCTTCAAACGTTTTTTTTTTTTTTTTTTTTTTTCTTTCAAGCTCTGTCATGTGATTCACAATAAGTCTTTCTCTGAATCATGGACTTGCTGCCAGAATCATCTGGCAAAAGATCAGTGTAGTGACTAAATGGAAAAGGTTTGCACAAATGGGATGGGGTGTAGGTGAACGGTTTTGATCAATCACGCTGCTTGAACTGTAATCAGTCAAAATTGCTTCCAAATGTTGTCTCCGTCACCCTTGTGTAGGTCCCCTTTGCTAATCTGTCTGGGTTTTGGGGTGTTTCTGGGAATTTGGTCCATACATTCATTCATTGCCAAGGCGACTTTTCAGCTTGGCCGGTCGGTTTTCACTTCTCTGCTTAGTGTTGCAGTCCGGTCTGTTAAAACAAGCTGCTGGGCTTCAGTCTTTGGTTTGGCCTCACAACGCTTTGCTGAGTTATTCTTCAGTTATTCTTAAACACACACAGACAGAACCGCACTGAACTTGGCCGGCATGTTTCAAGTGGTGATTTTGGCTTTGTCCCTGAATCTCTGGAGCTTTACTTTTTCCAGCAGATGAAAGGAATCGATTAGTGACAGACTAGAGCAGGTCCTATCATACTCTCACCTGCTTGCATACTCTTAACCAAATTCACTCAGTGTAAACCTTTATGAAAGATTTTTACACAAAAGTGTGTGGTCCAATTTCCCCAATCATCTTTTCTGTAAATAATCCTAGTCACTCAGTTCTGGAGCGTTACCAAGTGTTAAACCTGAGCAAGGGATCGTATTTTGATGCCATCATGCTAGCCCAAAGACTTTGCTCCTGATTTGAAATTAATGTATGCTCTGAATGTGACTGCAGCCATAACCAGTAGGACAGCTGCAATGTAGAGTGAGAGAGGAACTGATGAATTGGGAGTAGGATATGGATGGATGCATCTTGGCTGGAGCTTGTTGCTGCATAGTCACAACCAGGCATTATTAATTGGATCCAGATGTGAATAGGATGCACCCAGCGGGTCGCCCCAGCTTGAGGAGGACTCACATTCCTGCACTCAAATCGTCCAGGAAGAATTGTTAGGTCAAGGGAGCACACGAGAGAGGACAGGAAAGCAGAGGAGATGAGAGGGGACAAGAAGGGGGATAGGGAAAGGGGAGTGGTTTTAGGCAGGTTTCTCCTCTAATAACACTTCTCTTTCTAATGGTTTCTTCCTGACCTACTTTCTCTTTCCTCTGTGGAATGAAAGTGATTTCCCTTTCATTACACATAAAGTTCCACCCTTCTTCCTAAATATGATCATGACCACTGGAAAATGTATCTAACCCTTCTGAGAAATCTCATGTGCCTATAGATTTATTCATCAAATCATTCTTACATTACTGATTTCTCTACCATATTTGGGTCTCAGTGGAAAATAAAAACTTTTTTCTGTGCATCCAGGAGTCTTTACAATGTTTATTTCATGCATCTAACCACATTACTAATTTGCTTAAGAATACAACTTACACATTGCTTGGACATTGGAGCATTCTGAGATTACTAAAGACAAATCAGTTTTCAGAACTCATGTGATTTTAGTTTTCAGAACTCATGTGATTTTAATCTGAGGTCAATGTGTTTGATATGAGAAGCTTTAAAGAAAATAAGCTCTCTTAGGTGAAGGCTACTGAGCAGTTGCACCAGCCAATGTACGTTCTATTGTTGCCTAATTTGAACATAAATGGCCTCTGTGTCTGAGTTTACAAACGACTAAAAAAGTAGCAGTTGCACCAAGTGACATAGTTTTAACATAGTTTTAACATAGTCTTAACTTAAAACACATACCTTTCCTTGGGAACTGCAGAATGTCATCAAATTAAGATATTGTCAAGGTATTTTGCCTTAGGTAGTTTAACAAATGTAATACCATACTGTCATTCAGCATGTTCAAACGAAGATTGAGTTAATTTATTTTTCATTGTAATTGTTCGTTATTAAAATGTCATTAAATTAGTTGTGTGAGAGGAGAGCCCAAGCAGCAGAACAGAACAAGCACATACGTAAACTACAAACATAAGAGAAGGATAAATTGAATTACCACTTTAGTGTTTATTAATGTACTGTTAAAATATAACCAACTTGAAATATATATGTTACACTGTAAAACAATGGACATTAAGTGCTTCCCTGCATCTTAACATGTCTCGATCATACAGTTTATCTTTTGTGTGTCTAATTGGCTGGTGATGGTAAAATACATCATTCTGTGATCACTTTATGCACTGCTAGTTAAGATGTACACTATATGGCCCAAATTTTTGCAAACCTGACCAGCTCACCCATATGTAGGCCCTCCCTAAACTGTTGCCACAGTGTTTTAAGAACACAATTGTGTAGGATGTCTTTGTATGTATATTACAATTTCCCGTCAGTGGAAGGGAATTTCCCTTCTAAAGGGCCCAAAACTGTTCCAACATGACAGAGCCACTGTGCACAGAGCAAGATCCATAAAGACATAGTTTGTCAAGATTAAAATGGAACAATTCGAGTGTCCTGCACAGAGCCTTGACATCAACCCCATTGCTCTTTGGGATGAACTAGAATGCTGACTGTGCCTCCTCACCCGACATCAGTGCCCAACCTCACTAATGCTCTTGTGGCTGAATGTGCAAATCCCTACAGCCACGTTCCAAAATCTAGTGGAAGGCCTTTCCAGGAGAGTGGAGGTTATTATAACAGCAAAGGGGGACTAAATCTGTAATGGGTTGTTCAAAAAGCACATGTGGGTGTGATAGTCAGTGCCAGGTGACAACTAGCTTCCTGCTGGAGCTGCAAATCTAGTGCCACAAACAAGCAAAGGAGGTGTATCTCTGGTATTTAAAGTGTAAAATCTTTTCCCGCTTGTCTTTTTCAGACTACAGGACTGGCCCATGCTTCACACAAGTCAGCAACCAGATGTGTCAGGGTCAGCTGAGTGGCATTGTGTGCACCAAGACGCTGTGCTGCGCCACCATTGGCCGAGCTTGGGGTCATCCTTGTGAGATGTGCCCTGCCCAGCCACACCCCTGCCGCCGAGGGTTCATCCCCAACATCCGCAGTGGCGCCTGCCAAGGTCAGAGGTCATACACTGATGAGGGTTATTTACACATGAAAATCACACAGGACAAGGATTAGATCTGTGTTGAGCTTGCATTATAATGGCTAAAGGGGAAATTTTATTCAAGGCTGAAACCATAAATACACTCTCAGAAAAAAGCTGTAGCATTTCCTGTCACTGATGTGGAGTCTTTTAGGGTCTGTGCTTTGTACGTTTGGTATATATCTGTCACCTTGGAAAATAAATGAAGTGTCCTTGTAAAATATTTAAGGTAAAACCATGGTGCATCAGATCTTATTATGCACCTAAATGAGTTTTAACGGTACACTACGTTTAATTTCCTGGGTGATCAATAAATGCCCAAAGTACAAATGATGTACCATAGAACAGGGGTATTCAACTAAAATTTGTGAAATTTAAGCTATATAAAATTACTTGCTTACAAAGGACTGGATAAACAACTAACATGTTACTAACAGTTACATTTAAATGCTTACCCATTTATGATTAATTCATGGCTATAAAGGAGACATCAGTTTGAAGTGGTTATGTTTAGTTTCATAGTCGCGCCTTACCACTTTTGACTAGTGCCATGGACTCTTGTAGTGGAGAATAAACTCACTTCTCTGTCCAATTGTCTTTAAACAATCTGTTTTTCTTGTCAGTGGTTTTTAAATAACTACTATATTTTTGTGACTCTACTAATAAGACGAGAGGGTAAATCTATGTTTGTGAAAACATTCTTGATTCTTTCTTGATGAGTTGCCTTTAGCTAAATAATTTACATAAATGCATGTTTTGGCCTCAACATGCCACAATAGGCCATGACAGAGGATCTGCAACAGAAGTTGAGCTGTTTTGTGTTTAGAAAACTGGAGATGCTGAACGATGGGCCTTTTTTTTTTCATGCGTTGATCGAAATCCATGTTTCGAAAAATGTTGCTGGCTACGAGATGAGACCCCTGGTCTAGAGGTTCCAGTTTTGTACCTTTTTCCAAAAAGTGCATTTATGACAATTATTTAACCAAACAAAAATAGTTTTTTTTCACACTGTACTTTAATCTGCCAATTCCCAACCACCAGCCAGCTCTCCCCACAACACGACAGCTACCAACAGCTAACGTGTTTCCTCTAAGACATGTGAAGCCAGCTACTGGATCTTTTTGGCCTGCTGCTCATGCTGTGTCACAGGACAGCATAACACACTCAGAGAAAAACACTATCCTCCCTTTTTCATATACATGAGCGCACAACTGACCACGATTGGCTAGTGTTGCACTGTTTGACAGGGAGAGAGTAACTCCATCCATCCCATCCAGAGAGCATGGCCAATTCTGCTCCCTTGCCACAGATGGCGGTGCTATCACCAGGGTTCAAATTCATGATCTCCTGGTTTTAAAAACAAGTAGATGCACATGTGCACCACGGTATGCAGTCATGGCTGTCATAGGTCTAGTACTCTTTAGTATGGCCAGTGCAGTCAAATAAAAGTGCCTCTGTCTGCAGTCATAACTTTTTGGAAACCAGAAAATGTCAGTGAGTTACAAACTACAATATTAACGCTCTAGCCAACTTTAGTTATCATTGAGGAAATCAAAAACAGTACTACAGATGACTTAGCCCTAGTCAGCAGGTTAGAATATGAAAATAGCTGTTGAATTGCAGTGGAGTTTGCAGTCAGTTATTATTTAAATCACAATATCAGTTGAATGTGACAACAATTGTGATCTATGCAGCCAAATACTGAGCTGAATTAAATCTATTCACCCATGAGACAGCTGCCTAAAGCCTTATTTGGAGTTTATCATCTGCTGTTTCAGCTGACAGAAATTATTGCAACAACAGGCCATTTTTTGTAGTCTGACAGCAGATGTAGCACCACATGAGTGTGTTCTCATGAGTGTGATTATGCAATGTATGTGACAGCTGCATTCTTTAAAGCAGCCAATGACAAGCCATTTGCCACACTATAACCCAGGCTTAAAGCTGAAAAATCTAAAAGTCAGAGACAGAGATTGAGGCACAGAGAGAGAAATGTGAACTGAGCTTCACCTCAGCTTCATTGACAATCCAGAGCAAATAATGTGGTCTTTTCCTCCTCAGCACCATCTCAAACGTTTCAATGAACCCTGCAATCGTCCTCCAAGACAAAGCAGTGGTGCCCTAGACCTCGAGTCTTCAATGGTGCAAAGGGGTAAAACCGAGAATTTGGTACATAGCATTGTCTACTATGATCCTTTCTTACCAATATCTTATGCATTTTTGGGTAAAAGGCCACTTTTGACTGCAAATGAGTCTGCATTGGCATTTGGATCACAAAATGAGGAAAAAGACATGCCAAGACTACAAGTGTGGTGTTGGAGTCTGGCCACGGTGTCTGAATGAGATTGAACTAAGGACCAGTCAGACTGTGTAATGGCGCAGCTTTAATATGACACTCCCCTCACAAAGCCTGACCAGGTCTAGTCTGAAGCTGGTTTCTCCAACAGGTGGTTGTCTCCAGACGATCTCCACAAGGACCCTGAGGCTATGGGTTTTGCAATTCCCTGATAGTGATGCCTCTTTAAAAGTGGACATGTTGGAATGTTGTCCTTAGGCCATGTTCCCCAACATAAATGACACAGTGAAAATGACAAAGGCCTATGTTTGCAAATTTGAGGGATTTGACTGGAATGGAGTGATCAAACAAAAAGATAATCTGCCCATTCCTTTAGCTCAGAAAGAGCCTCACCTTGCCTCTGAGCTTATTTCCACGTCACTGCTTTGGCCGGTCTTTACCAGTTTCCCTGACTGCCGTGCAGACTTCATAAAAGACTCCGTGAGGTCTCTGCTCAATGACTTGGAGAAAAAAACTTTAAAGTCAGTGAAATTCCACAGGCTTTTTTTTTAACTCAAATACCCCAACCCCTAAATATCAGACCTGGAGACAGTTCTTAAGCCTGGCTTGAATACAAAGCACACACACATTTGTGCGCTCAGAGCTGGAGGATCATGATTGGAGCATCAGACTTTGTCTAGGCGCTTTGTGTTGGGCAGTGGATACTCTTTAATGACAAGGACTATTTTGGCTCTGTGTTAGAAGAGAGATGAGTGATGTGTTTGATTGAAACCAGACTGTAGTTCTTTTCAGAAGTAAAGCCATGTGAGTTATATGATAGAGAAAAGGAGCAGAAAGAAAGAGACGGATAATGAAACTTTGCTCACTTTGTGTTTGCTGTGTCAGTCATGCACAAAGTAAAATCTGGAAGTAAAACTGCAGTAAAATCCGCCACTAGCGAATAGCCCTTTTTAATTTGAGTAATTTACCAAAGTTACCAACCGTACAGCTTATCAGAAAGTGTTTCTTTTTTGTTCGTACGCTAAAATGTCCTTTCATCAGTTTCTTCAGATCTCATTGGCAGGTATTTAAAGATTTATTTATTTGCACCTAAAATAGGTCAACTGACAGAACCCAAGAATGAAACACTGCGTAAAGAAAACTGGGGTGTGACTGGGGTTACTCTAGAATTTTAGAGTGGATTCCCACTTACAGTATTAGCCTGTTTGCAATGTCCAAATCAGAGCAAAATTGATCCTTTTGGTTCGTTTTATATTCAGTGTCGTTTCACAGTGCACATAATTCAATGAACCAGTAAACAAAAGAACACTGGCTGAGGGGTGTGTGGGAAGGGACGAGGTTGAAAACGTACTTGTAAAACTCTCATTCAGTGGTCAGAAATACGGTGATGGAAAAAAAGGTGAAGAAACCTTTGCCAGCTGTGCATAGAAATTGCAAAAATTACCTGAGCACCAAGAACACGGAACTGGCATTAAATAAATTATTAGATAATTATATAAATAACAGTGTTTATTTTCTCTTTTTGTTCGTCGGTCCAAATATCCAGAACACAAAGCATCTCGTGGCTCAAGGGAGCAGGCCATGTCTAGAAAAAACTGCATTTCTGGTTCACTTCCTGCAGTTGAGTCGATTCAGAATCAAATCACTTTCTCACTGCAATCGAATCACACTAGAGTTCACTTGAAAGTGGACTGAGAACCATCTCACTCTGACACTCTGTGTTTTAATCTGCACCTAAGTGTGATTGCTGTGTTCTCACCAGCCTAAAGAACAATATCAAGGTAGAAAACACATGAGGATTCTACTCAAACAGACGAAATGCTGAATATGTTAAAGAACTCTTAAAACATTCTTTGGATTGTCCTTTTAAGAGAAAAATTTCAGATTCTTGATAGAGAACAGATAGAAATAGAGATTGTTGCCTGTCAGAGATGGTTCTGAGTAGAACCCTATTACCAATAATCTTTTGACAAACTATCCAAAGCACCCTTGAGGAAATCTACCTCAAACTTGTGTTAGTGCGTTGATTAAGTAAAAATACCAATTGCAACTGTTAATGTTTTGGCTAGTATAAGACCTGACTAGCTACAAAATTTGGAAAACAATTAGCCTCAGGGGCTGGTGAATTACAGAAAGCTATAGATTGTGTACTGCAGAGTAAGAAACTGAGGGACAAAACAACAATGTTTGCCAGTCATAATAAAGCTAAATATAACCGGATCTGCAACCCCCCAGAAATGTAAGAGAGAGAAAAAGGCGAAGAGAAAGAGTGAGAGTGAAGGAACCTTCCCCATGGATCAGGTCACCATTTGGCCTCACTGGCCAGCCCAGTTCATTCTCAGGGGAAGAGGTCCTGGCGTACCGATGAGAGTGTTTCCCTTTTGAACAAGTGCTCTATTCTCATGAGCCTGCACTGGTGCCAGGATTTCTAGCCTCTATTGTTCTTTCTTCAGTCCGTTCGTGGGTCATCTGGTTAAAAAAAAAAAGAAATCAACAGTTGTTTGAAACAAGGAAATCTAGTTTTGGGTACAGCGGGTTCTCTGGCTAACAGAATGCTTAAAGGAAAGAATTAAACTGTGAGTTAGAACCTGTTAGGAAATTCACAGCTGTAGACTGGCTGAGTGGCAGGTTGTTAAACGTTACTCAAGCCACACAATGAATAACACGTAACATTTTACACATAACACATGATGCTGTTAATAATTTAAAATTGTGTAAGCCAAATCTGTGTGAAGAATATGCGACATGCTAAGCTTCTTTCTTTCTTTCATTCTGTCCCTCTAGATGTGGACGAATGCCAGGCCATCCCTGGTCTCTGTGCAGGAGGGAACTGTATTAACACTGTGGGTTCATACGAGTGTAAATGTCCTGCAGGCCATCGGCAGAGTGAGACCAACCAGAAGTGTGAAGGTAAATGACTCAGAAATAAATCATAAAGACTAGAGCTAATTTTCGGTTATAAAAAGTTGCTTTGCTGGTTTTAACTTTTCAGTTTCAGGATGTCCAATCTGCCAGTTTTTGTCAATTCATTTCATTAGCCTTTTATGTTTTATTGAATTGGAAACATTGTGAATCAGATCACGTTGTTAGAACATTGCAGAAATGTCATTTGTGTAACATTATGGTTTAACCTCTAGAACCAGTCAAATACGTTAGTGAATGTTCTAATAACATTCTCTATTAATTAGAACAGTTCCAAAAGACTGTTTAAAGGGGTTCCTGAATGGTTCTTTGCATAGTTAAGAGTTCTTAGCTTCTTAAAGAGGTTCTACTTGGAACCCTTTCTAGACAAGAGCCCATTTGTTGTAGGTTTCTATATAGAATCTTTAAGTATTCCTCCAAATGGTTGTAGTTTTAACTGTATTGTGCTCTTGTACTTCCACTGTGGTCTCACCATCAACACTCAACTGGTGTAGTGTTTTCAGACATAACACCAGGAACTTTTTCCGCAAAATGTTGGCAGATCTTTTCACATCTGCAGTCCATTGCTGAAACTTTGCTTCATCATACCGAATAGGAAAATCCCAGAAAGTCAGGATGTGATGGAAGACGTATTGTGCAAGATGACGGCTCAATGGATCATGCTGGATGTCGATAAGATAGCAGTTCTATTCAATTATAACATGCTTTGTACCTGAAACATACATAGATTTTTTTTTTTACTAGATCTAATTTTAGTAAAATTGTAAAGTAGTAGAACTGGCAGAACTTTTAGTGGTGAGTCTGCTGCTCCTAAAATCCAGTTTGAAAATCCATGGGGTATCGTCATACATTGAGCTGATTAAGCAATGAGATTTTGCAATGAGAGTTCACAGAAAGAGAAGCGTTTCGGTGAGGTGGAGGGGTGGAGCTGCTAAAGTTTTATGGCCCATAGCAGAAGTGGCTTTACTCCCAGAATCTAATTATCATGTAACATGGCTTCTATTACTAGAGATTCTACTAAAAGATAAGTCTTGGTGTTACATGAGAAGATGAAAAGTAAAGTGATTATAATTATCTTTGGTGCATGACTCTAAGAATCGGAAATAATTAAGTTGTTTGCTTATCGTCAACCTTCACTGAAGCAGACCGTGCTGTTGAAATGCACTTGTTATCATGATCAGATAGCTAGCAAAGCGCTGGTCTGTTTCTCGGGCTTGTGTGTCTTTTCATTAGCCAACATGTTTGAGGCTTTAGGGCTTTTCCTCACTCGGTGTCTGTTTCTGCTCTGGGGTATGTTACTTTGCATTGACTTGATTGGGTGGAATTTAAACAATGAGAAGTGAAAACAAGCAGGCAACTGGTTTCAAGAGGGGGGTAAAAGCTGTAAGATCTTAACACAGCCTTTGGGGTATAGAGAGAGAGAGAGAGAGAGAGGTGTAAAAGAGTGAAGAATAGGCTTATCTAATATAACAATGTAATCTCTTGTGTAACTTCTCTTTCCCTCTTTTATGGTTAAAATTATATTAATACATGAACGTTTATTTAATTTTGAACCTTTGTTAGTTTTGCATTTATTATTAGCTTGATGGGTCCGTGGAGGACTAGTGGTTAGGGCATGGTCTCACCACCATGGCCCGGGTTCGATTCCTTGCCAGGGAACCAACCCCAGCCCCCAGATCTTTTGCAACATTAAATGTAATTAATAATGGATAAAAAGTATGACTTCATTTTTCAATGAATCAGCTCCAACTTCAGGGTGGTAACAGTAACTCCACTTCATCATGCCATCCTGTCCTTGATTATTTTCCTTTAACAGCACGACCAGGAGTGTTTTATTCCTTACCTAATTTATTGTTCATCAATATTGCACAAGCTTAATGGTGATCAGACAGAAAGACATACAGAAAAAAGATCTGCATTAGTGTTAAATATCCATATCCATATGCAAGTATAGTTATATAACCTGAGGCCACTGTACCTTCACTTTCTTTAAGTAAAGTGAAAGACATGTCCCTCTAAACCCAGACTGTCCTCAGAGATCCATGCATTCTCAGTATCATTAAATTAACCTCTGTGTGCTGCTGACTGATGAGAGGCTCGAGCAGAATCCAACTCATTGTCTGACTCAGCCACTTTGAGTTGGCAATTTTATCAAGGTCATGGGGAGGGCATAGAAAGTAAAAGAGAGCGAGTGAGAGACAATAACACACACACATACGTTGTCCATGCAGAAATGTAATTTACACAATTTTATCTTAACTCAAATGTAGTGGAGCCAAGTAGAAGTTGAAAGAGGGCTGGGATGGGAGACCAAAAGGCTTTTGGGCTGCTGTACCTTGCTGGAAAAACCTTGTTTAGGTTGTGAGAACTCAGCTGGTGTCACAGAGGAGCTGCTGCTTACGTGGAGCAGCTTTGCTAATTACAAGACAGCGCTGAACTGCAGAGATGTGTACCCTCAGGCGCCGTCGGGTTCTACCTCTTACTCCATTTGCTGCTTAAATGGGCAATTCCTTAGGAAGGAAGTCTTGCTCTACTGCCAGTGGCAGCTAAAAGGCTATATTTCACAGACACTAATGAGTGTGCTACATCCCACCACACCAAAAATGGAGATATCTATAATTGAAGTATGCAGCAAGGAGTGAAAGGCAGAAAGACAGAGATATTGTTCACTTCAGCATTGGTCTTCAGTCGTTTTTTTCTTTTTCTTGTTTCGCTCTCTCATTCTCCTCATGTAAATACAGGGTGCTGGCAATGGGCCATCTGTTAGCGCTTGAACAAAGAACCGTTTACATCTGGAATGGCATGGCCACAAAGGGTACATGTTAGGAATAAAACACTTCTGGGCATGCTGTTATAGGAAAATAATCCAGAATGGGATGGTGTGATACCACACTGAAGTGGACTATTTTCCTATAACAGCACATTCTGAAGTGTTTTATTCCTTTTATACCACAGCGATTTGCTAACAATCGCGCGTTTATATTTATTATTGAATGGCACATTGGGCTTTCTATCCACTTAGTTATATTTAAAAATTATATGTTTTTCTCTTGAAAGAAAAAAGACAAAGAAATCACAGCTTGTTATTTTACTGAGAAACCTGAAAGCACAAACTCCTGAAGACTTTCCCATGGCGGAAAACTTACTGACTGTTACATTGGAGTGCTGACATTGGAGACTCCTTCTGTAAAATAAAAGTCCACTATATCAGCAATTATATGTTTTTCTTTGTTAAATAACAACACATTCTTAAATAGCCATTTATTATTATTAGTCTTAGTTTATGTGTATCAGTCATACAGTTCCCTGTGAATGAGCTGTTACTACAGAAAGAATACCGTATTAGAACAAGCTCATTATATGCTGTTATAGACAATTAATTAACACCTACTCATTAGCCAGATTTGAGAATTCAACAGTAGCACAGTAGAAGCAAGTTTTAATCAGATGTTTAGACATACATATTCAGAAAGTACACCCAGATAATACACACAGCAGTCAGAGTTTGTTCAAGTGGCAGTCATTTCCCTTAGCATACACCCTCTCGTCTGGCCAGTGTAAAGTCTGGGCCGGTTCATAGGACGTCTGATTTATTTAGCTGGACTCTTATCATACCTTTTAAATCAACACTAATGGAGTGAGTCCATGGTTCCTTAGCTCTCTACTAACACACAGATACTTTTAACAATACTGCGAAATCTACACACATGCTGTAGAGCAACAGGATCAATCATTACTCAAACTACATACACATACATAAAAATAAGTGCGGTATTATGGATATATTTTTTCCATCTGGCGCTGTTTGCTGCTTTAGATTCCCATCATGCCCAAACACAGACACACACACACACACATTCCCATCCACATAAAATGTGGTGCCAAGTGGCAGTTCTTTTCTGCTGATGCTGGTCTTGTTGGTGCTGCTATGCCGGAGTGGGGAAAACCCATGTCCACACCTGCAGCTCTTAAACCGTCTCCTGGTTTACATCATCTAATGCACTCAGAGCTACGAAGATGATAAATTTCCTGGAAATGAATGTCAGAGGTTTAGCAGAGTAGAAAAGCCTCCATGAACTGTCTAATAGTGCCACTGAAGTCTGGCTGATGAACTGAGTCGGCTAGATTTCTCTTTTTTTACAACCAAGCTGGGACAGCTGTGTATACAGGCATTAGGATGACGTCCTGTTGGAATGCACTTCTGTTTCTTTAGCCATCACTCTTATTTAGGGCCCAGATACACCAAATTCATCAGTGCTCATTTTAAGTCTATGGTTGAGCGTTGCCTGTATATTTTGCAGGGTACCAGCCAATACCTTGTTGGTGTCTGTTTGGAGCATGTTGGCTGTTCTGTAGTGAATCAACACATCTTTCCATGAATTGGATTGGAACTGGATTTTCCATTTTTATTTTTTTGATCTTGAATTCATGAATACAGACTAGTGCCCCATTCTGGTGTGGAGAGTAATATCCTGACTAGAAGATGCAGAGTGTGTATGCAAATCAGACGGAGTGTTGAAGTACAACCCTAATGTAACATACCTGATACCTGTATATCAGTTTATAGATGGACCTGAATGTTAAAGCCAGGTGTGTAGGAATTCTCTCCAGGCTGGTAAATCACCAGTGGCCAGTGGCCAAGTGATAGGGCTATACTTTCATTTGCCCCAACCACGCACTGCTGCCAAAACTTAATCTTGATGAGACCAGAGCTTACATCTGGACCACCTTCCATCCAAAATGAAAGTAGAGCACAAGCATTAGATACGTATATGTATATGGCTGTATATGGGCAGTTTTTGGCCTAGATCCCAAATGCCATTAAAACTCTAAATGTGGCGACTTACAGTTGGGCCCACAATACACTTTGTCAATGCTATACCCAACCCTTATATACCTAAACCATATATGGCCCTGAATTATCTGTTATCTCTGAAGAGACCAATGGACAGTGAAACAAACAAACAAGCAAAAAAACTCTGGTGGGTCTCTGGTTATGCTGCCGGGGTTCCATACAACCAGCTGTACTCTTGTTTTTTGTTTGACTTTTCCAGATGTGGACGAATGTTCCACCATCCCTGGGGTTTGTGATGGTGGAGAATGCACCAACACTGCTGGCAGCTACGTCTGCACCTGTCCTCGTGGCTTCGTCACCAGTGCAGATGGGTCGAGATGCATAGGTAAGACATCACACATGCTCTACCTGACCTATAATTATGGCTACATCATCAGCCAAAAATGGTCCAAATGAGTAGTTAAGACACACAAACAGATACACGTATTCTCTTCCTGACCTAACGAGGTTATGTGACCAGCACATGTGAGTCCAAATATGTATGTCAGTCTTTCCAGGCACACACACACGCACACACACACAAAACACACCTGTCTGACATCTGGCACCACTCTTCCTCTGCCTACATGAGTCATTTGGCCTTTTGGCTTGTGGTCATCCTCTGCAAGCTCAGGCACGTGGAGTGTGTGTATATGTGACTCAGCTCCACATCTGCTGCAAAGCACCAACAGGTGTTAATGGATATAGGCATCTCCTGAAGGCTCTTTCATTCCTGAGCAAACCCTCTGAACTCTTTCTCAAGGATCTGTCTGTCTGAACACAGGAAGTGGGTGATTATTGTAATGGAGAAGTCGTATTCGCCTGTACTCATTCGTCATCTACCATCTGTGACGAAAGTTTTTTTTTTTAACGGCTTGTATTGTTGACTTCTTTTAGTTGTGTAATCACAGAAAGTTATGTGAGGTGGTGTGGACCACATGGACCTGTTCAGGTAAATACATTATGATAAATATTCCCAAAATGAGTGTCATGCAGAACAGGGGCCAGTAAAATTCTGTTTCTGGCAGCAGATGTTAAAAAATGCTTTGGTTCCATTCCCAAAGCCGGAACGAAGGATTATGGGGTTGTGGAAATAGAATTATTGTCCACTGTATATCTTTAGAGAGACGATGTGGACATTCCAGACTGACTGGTAATGGTCTGATATGGGAATAGTGAGTGTATAGCAAACAACTGAGTTTATTTTGGGAAAGTTTCAGGCCGGCAATTGTGGATTAATCCGAAAACAGTTCTTGTTAGTACTGGGAAGTTGGACTGCTAGAGTTCAGTCTCAGGGGAGTAGAAGTCCAGAGCTCAGCAGGGAGACACAAGACTGCTATTTCCTCTTTACACCAAGGCTAGATGTTGACTCTGGCATGGGGTTGTTCTCTGACTCACTGACTTTCTGAATACTTCTTCATTCTCTGACTTTATTTCTGTCCTTTCTTAAATTTATTGCAGTTTAATTCTCAAACTCCTTTTCTATTCCTTATTCATTCTCTGTAGGTTTTTTCCCTCTCTAGGAGACATCCATTTTCTCACATTTTCACCCCACCATCTTAACCTCTGAACTAAGTGATCTCTACGAGCAAATTTATGAAGACTTGGGTGATGTATTGTCATATATTCCAGAATAAGAATGGTTTCCTACCAATCACGTGACCTGTCTACTGGTGGAGATACTTACAGTACCCTTGGGACTAACTGACCTGACCCGGATTTGTTTCCTAAATCCTGAAGTATAAACTGTGTTCCATATGGGATACCCCAGAAATCACCTCCTTGGGCTTGTTGGGAGGTTTGTAGAGTTATGCAGTTTGTTGGTGTTTTAGCA
Source organism: Pangasius sanitwongsei (assembly GCA_037576675.1). Classification (NCBI taxonomy): domain Eukaryota; kingdom Metazoa; phylum Chordata; class Actinopteri; order Siluriformes; family Pangasiidae; genus Pangasius; species Pangasius sanitwongsei. Next base: position 13,892,708 of record CM075013.1, on the reverse strand, counting down.
AGGGGAAACATAGCAAAGTTCTCATGATCCAGGCTCAAGAGATGTGCCACTTCATTTGGTTTTGCTCCATCATCAGAAGATCGCAAGTTAATATGCAGAAGATAGCTAGAGTCTAACAGAGCATAATTGGCCCTGCTCTTTTGGTGGCATTCCTCTCCTCCTTATTAGAGCGAGGTTAAGCAATTACAGATGTCTCCTAGCTGATGTAGGACAGTTAGTGCTCAATATGTACTGCTACTTTGCATGACCAGCAGTTTGAAAAGATGAGGTAGCTTCATATGTCGGAAGAAGCACATGGTAGGTTTCACTTTTCCAGATGGGAAGCTGTTGTGCAGTGGGGGTAGAATTGCTTGTTACTAATTTGGGAGAAAATTGGGGGAGAAATCAAGAAAAAAGTTATGACACACTAATTATACCAATTCTGTGTCACACTGTGAAATCCCACTCTGAAAGAGAAAAAGAATGGAACGGAGGAGGAAAAAGAAAAAGGCTTCAATTGTGCATGTAGAAATAAAAAAGTCTGGTTCCAATTACAGCTATCATCTCCGTCACGGCCTTTGCAGAAAAACCCTGTGCCCCCGCCCCTCATGCCCCCTTAGCTACATTCTTCCCCTTTCTCTCTGCCCCACCGTGTCCCAGTGGGCTTGCTGGTTGGGTTTAAAATGAGCAGTTTAGCCTTCAGACAGATGGCTGCCTATGTTGACTGGAATTGGTCATGAATGCTCCACATGGAACTGATTCATTTCAGAGTGCTGTCTCATTAGACTGGCTAATCGACATGCACCACCCCTCCTGTGTGCTTGTGCTTTCTCTCTCTAAACACATAGGCCCCTTTAAACCCTTTCAGCTCCAGCCCCATTTTGACCTTGACTGGTAGAAACTTGCAGTCACAGAGCCATTTTTGGGTCGCTTTCAAATCTGCGTTGATTTCCTGGCCTCCTCTTGACATCTCCAGCTCCCGCCTCATAAAGGGGCTTCCTGGAAGCTGGCCAGGAGAAGGGCACACATGAGCCTGACTTCCTGCAAATACTCACAGGAGAAAGCCAATACTTGGAAATCTTGGAGTTCATCCTCAAGGCAAGGAGCTCAATATTCTAAAGCTGGACGTGACTCATCATATTCAGAAGAAAGTGTGAAAAATTGGTTTGTTTGGCAATAGATGAACCAAATTGTAGACATATGCTTTTTTGTCTGGTTTCTACCCTTGGTATTTCTTTCTTCTCTCTCCATGTCTCTGCTTGATTTTATCTTCTATTTTTCTCTTTTTTTCTCTTTCACTTCGTGAAAGAAAACAATCGCCTTCTCAAGTTGTAGCTCTTCAGTTCAGTTCTTGCCAAAAAATAATTGTTTGTAGTGGCTAGTTAGCTCATAAACAGTCGGTAAACTAGGTGAAATTTGGAGAGTTTCAAGGAGCCCCGCCCCAACACAAAACACACACATACAACTGACACCACACTATTTGTTGAAGGAGAAATGTCTTCTGGCTTGCCTTCTAAGAAAAAAACTCTATTCTGGCTGGCAGCTCATTTCTGGCCAAGAAACCATTAACAGAAACCTAAAATGAAGAAACCAACCAAATAAATTGCACAACAATATTACTAATAACAGTTTTTCTGAGGTAACTTTGTAACACTATTATTAAAAACAGTACCTTTAATGTTCTTTATGTGAAATGTATAGACTGATTTATGTACGGTTCTTTAATCCTTAATGTTCGCTCTGTCTCTGACTCTGTTTTCATTTTTATCTCACTATTTAAGATCAGAGACTGGGTATGTGTTTCGCCTCCTTGGCTAACGGGCGCTGTGCGATGGAAATGACAGGCCAGTACACCAAGATGCAGTGCTGCTGTGATACGGGTCGCTGCTGGGCAATGGGTCACATCCCAGAGATGTGTCCAGTCCGGGGTTCTGGTGAGTTTACGATATACATGTACAGTTATGCACACAAAAACTCGCAGTAGGACACACTCTCAGAAAAAGAAAACAACAGAATTCAAACCCACACACAAAGTCTGAATTAGTGACAGGTCCAAACCAGTGTGGGTAGTGTAAATGCTTTGGATAGACACTTTGTTAGAGTGGCAAAGCCAGAGATTACAAACCGTCCACAGACATTCCCTCTTTTTTTAAATACTTCCCTTCCTCACCCAAGTGCTAGCCATCTCTTTGGCTCTAAGCTTGTGAGAGTGTATGTGTGAGCCACAGGAATGTACAGGCTGAATGTTTGCCAAAACCTGAGATAGGCCTCTTTTCCTTTGGCTCATCTCTGTCCATGGCCTTCATGCTTTTCCAGCTAACAGAAAACACATATGCTCACCAGCCAAGGCCAGCAGTTCTGTTTATGCTAACAGACTTATTCATAGACACACTCTACTTATTCACATGCAAACTACTGTCAGTGAATTCGAATTATGTGTAAAGGCGTGCATTTCCCAGTTTAAATAAAAGGAAGGCTTATGTAAGAGATGTATGTAAACAGAGCTAGAGGATATCAATAGATGTATAGCCCCCTGTATATATTTAGTCCTATATGTTTAATGATAGTGAGACAAATTCATAGCATAGTCATAGGTGATGAAGATGAGTAATTGGGTTAAAATACATCTTTTCTAAATAATAACTGAATAGATAATATCATTCAGTCTTATATTGCAAAAACCTTGGGCATTTTTAGGTACTCTAAAAGCATGGTTCTCAAAGTGGGGTCTGGGGAACCCCAGGAGTCTGTGATTGCATTATTTAATTTTATTACAGTGGTGGACATCACAAACCACAATTATCAAAGTATATAGGATTAACGTAGACTTTGAACACAAAAGAAATTCAGCATGTTTCATTGCAATGAATCAATGCAATTACTTGAAATTCAATTGTAACAGAAGTCTAAGGACAGTTATTTTCAATAAATGTTTCAAATATGCATCTGTACAATACATATCCAAAACTACAACCCTTGCACTCGAGTGTTTTGATCCAAACTTCCAGCACCGGAGCAATCCAACCAAAAGTTTTCAGTTATTTTCTCGGTACAGGAAAAGGGGCTAAAATTCACATATGCTGCAGATTTGGGTGAATAGAGAAATATTTTTGGATGCATACAGAACCCCAGAACCTTTTTTGGAACCATTATTTTGGTGCTGGCTATTGAGTAGTAGTAGCAGGCTAAACCAAAGCAGGGTACACAGTGTAAAAGTTGTCCTCTGTACTTTTAGATGAATACCGGAGGCTGTGCATCGAGGGAATTCCCTTCACAACTGGTAGAGAGACTATTAACGTGTTTAATGGTCACAAGTATCCTGGACAGAATGGGCACGGGCACGGCAATGGCAATGGAAATGGCAATGGCAATGGAGGAGACTGGACCAAGATTGACACACGTCCAATTATTGGTAATTTTGCGTTGTGTGTGATGTGTAGTGGTTTTTATAGTTAAAATCAGTGTCTTGGATTGAAGCAATGTCCTGTCATTTGGTTTCCAGTCCTGCCTCAGAACTTAAGCACATCCATCGATGTGTGTAAGCATTTCCCCAATCTGTGTCTGAACGGCCGCTGCATCCCCACCCCCAACAGCTATCGCTGCGAGTGTAACATGGGCTACATTCAGGAGGGACCTGGCCAGTGCACAGGTAACACATGCATAGTTATATAAACACAACAACTCACAGTGGAACTCTGACATACCCTATACTTTACTGTTTGAATGTTTGGAACCAGTGTTCTCACTTGATACATATAATGCAATTACGCAAATTTGATACCAGCATTGTGCAACTTCATAGGTTCCAATCATTTGTAAGAAGCTGTAAAAATTTTGTCTGGATTGAAGAATGAAGCATCAAGACAAAGTTATATAAGAAATAATACACTTGGGGGCGTGCTGTTATAGGAAAATAAATCAATGGCGGGGTGGTGTAATAAGGGCTGATGTAAAGCAGTCTCTTCTCTTTTCTCCTCTTTTCTCCTCTTCTCTTCTCTTCTCTTCTCTCCTTTCCTCTGCTGCCATCTGTAGGCCTTTCATGTTATGAGATTTCATCCTCTTCTTTCTCTTGTAGATATGGACGAGTGTAGCAGTAACCCCTGTGTGAACGGAGACTGCATTAACACCCCTGGTTCGTACCACTGCAAGTGCCATGAGGGGTATCAGGGCACCCCCACCAAGCAGGCCTGCATCGGTATGGGTTATAAAATGCATTCATATGTAATTGTGAAGAACTCACCAACATTGCATATACGCAAGGCTGTACTGGACTTATTAGACGATGATCCATATGCACATGCATGCAATAAAACATTAATATCCTCTCCTAATGTTCATTGTTTCAGATATTGACGAGTGTATCGTAAACGGAATCATGTGTCGCAACGGCCGCTGTGTGAACACAGAAGGAAGCTTCCAGTGCATCTGCAATGCTGGCTTTGAGATCAGTCCTGATGGGAAGAACTGTATAGGTAAGGATCCAAACTCCTCACACCATCAGGACATCCTTTATAAATCACGTCTTACACTAGCCTTTACAGTTAATTGAGGATCTTTTTGTTATTTGCTACAATGTTGTTAGTGTTAGCTATAATTCTTTATAATTCACGATCTTTTGTAGATCATGATGAATGTGCGACCACCAACATGTGTCTGAATGGCATGTGCATCAACGAGGATGGCAGCTTCAAGTGCATCTGTAAACCTGGCTTCACCCTGGCTCCAAACGGACGCTACTGTGTCGGTGAGCAGAGGAGGCTTGGGGTCTACTGTAGCTCAGTGAAATCAGTCATTAACCTAAATTCATGATATCACTGATGTTTTTAAAGTGATTCATTTAGTTTAAAATGGAGAATTTATTCCTAATCCTTATGTAACACGACTGATCTAGTGACCAGGAGCATCTCCATACTACAGCCAAATTATCTGACTGATAGCTCAATAAGCCAGTTTGGTGGAATTTATTTATATATATATATATATATATATATAATTGTACAGTGCATTTACAGTTACATTAATAGAATAGTATAGAATTAATGGAATAATAAAAAGTACATCAATAGAATAATAAAAAATATTGAAATCATTTGAAAATGAATGTAAACACATGCATTTTAGTGATTATTGATTTAGTATTACTACTAATTCCTTTTAATCTCACAGACATCGATGAATGCCAGACAGCGGGTATCTGCATGAACGGCCGCTGTCTGAACTCGGAGGGTTCGTTCCGCTGCGAGTGCCCGCCGGGGCTAGCCATTGACTTGGATGGCCGTGTTTGTGTGGACACACACATGCGCACCACCTGCTACGGCGCCATCAAGATGGGCACATGCTCGCGGCCGTTCCCTGGTGCCGTGACCAAGTCGGAGTGTTGCTGTGCCAGTCCTGAGCACGGATTTGGCCAGCCATGTCAACCTTGCCCTGCTCGTAACTCGGGTAAAAATTCCAGATCTTTGTTTTAAAATATAAAATCCTCGGTTCTGTGGATTGTAATGAATTCAGAGGTGGAAGTAAATAGTTCATTTATCTATGAGAGAAATGTATGGGAAGACAATTTTTTAAAACTTTATACAATCAATTGGATTAAAGCATAACTGAAAAAGATCGTACAGTGCTTGTTCAGTACTTTATGATGTCTCAGCCTTGAGCTGATGTGTGTGATAGATTTGTAAAGTTCACTGAGCCCCTGTTCTCCCCAGCTGAGTTCCAGGCTCTGTGCAGCAGTGGCATTGGCATGACGATAGACGGAAGAGGTGCGTTTATAAATACACACTGACACTCAGGCTTTATAAATACACACTGACACGCCATGCACACACGGACCATGTATGTTGCGTTCATCCTTTTTATAGTTTCAAAATAAAATTTATTTAAAAAAAACTTTTGACTCATTTTTATTTGTTTCGACTAGTTTAACCTCGCAAAATCTAGAAATGTAATATTTATGAAATTAAATATTAGCACATTGTAGCACATTTCAGCATGAGCAGAGTCAGCCTGGAAGTAAAAGTCGACTTCATTACAGGCTGTTCTCTGGTCAAGATGAGTATGGAACCTTTTTCTGTTTTCATAAAAGAATGAAAACGGGATCAGAAATAAATTCTGAGTGAATGCACCAGTAAAATTCTGCCATCATGTTGTGCTCCTTTACCGTCACACTCTTGTTATGTTTAAAAAGAACATCGTGACCCACATTAGCAGTATATCAGGCATTACTGGCGGTCTTTAATCTACCTTCTTCTTGCCACTAGCTCCCCAGTAATTGCTGATAAACATCCAGGTCATTCATTCATTTTTGATGAAAAACAAATTTTTTTTGTCAATAAAAAATGTAATGAATGCAATGTCCACAGACCATACACTTTCTGAATTTTTTTTTTTTAATTCACACATCTGTTGCTTCTCAGACATCAACGAGTGCGGTTTGAACCCAGACATCTGCAAGAATGGGGTGTGTGAGAACCTGCGTGGGAGCTACCGCTGCATCTGCGACTTCGGCTGGGAGCCCGACACCAGTGGCAAGAACTGCGTGGGTGAGTGATCACGCCTGTCCGGCGATCAGAGCTGCAGGACCTCTGTGTTGAAACGAGTTACATTTCAGTCGTTTCACTCAGCTGTAACTCATTAGGTGCTCATACAGCTACTCTTTTCAACACAGGATGTGAAAACTGGCCTCTGTGGATTCAGCACACCATGTGATCAGATACTGATTTGACGACTAAACATATTTCAATCCGTTTGTGCTGTAAAAATCACTGCTTTGGGAGAAACATTTTATGATCTGTGATGATGTCAGTTAGCGTGATCCAGATCAGATGTATCTGGAAATAGACAGGTGCATAGTGACAATAAAGATCATAAAGTGCATTGTTTTAGTAAAAGCTCACATAAATGGTGTGTTTATAGAAAAACGGACCACATATGAGTAGAAACACCAACTTCACAGAGGGTCCTTTTTGCGTCAGTAATAACATTACGATATTATTTTCATTTCATCATATTTTTGTCAAATTCACATCCTGATTGTCATAGTTTTTTTTAGAGGTTTTGTCTCATTTGTCAAAAAACATTAAAACTGTAGGTTCTCCACTTACTTTACCTTACAATATACAGTATGTGCTTATACACACACACACACACATTCTGACATGTAGCTTTTTTTAGTGGTACAATCAGACCACTCCAATTGGGCACACCACCTCTGAATGATTTCTTTCTATTTTTTTTTTTGTGCTCATTGATATTCATTGGTGGATTTCGGTATCTTCCAGATGTGGACGAGTGTCTGGTGAACCGGCTGCTGTGTGATAATGGCCAGTGTAGGAACACGCCTGGTAGCTATGCCTGCTCCTGCCCCAAAGGTTTCATCTTCAAAGCTGACTCAGAGACGTGTGAAGGTGAGTTTTTACTCCACAACTTCACTGCTTTTTAAAACCCAGCCTGCTTGTGAGGATCTGTAACCCAGTAAGCAGTGAAATGGTTAAAAATGTAACACAAACATCATTCAAAACATCAGTGATGACTCTTTAAGGCAGGTTTTATTTCATTTTTGTTCCTTTTTCAACCATTTCATTGTTTTTGATCGTTATCACTGTTGCTTGCTTATTACGTGGCTTTTTTCTACTGGTGCATAAGAGCACCAGAGAGCATCATTTTATGATTATGCATTGGTGTCTAGTGGCTGGTAATGCAGCAGCAGTCTGATTAAAGGAGGAAGTGACAAAAGGAATATAGTTTATTGGAGTTGGACATGATAAGAAAATGCAGACATGGCTGTCATAGAGCTAGCAGGATGTGACAGTCTTCCTGACTCCTCGAAATGCTTCTGGTAGAGTACTCGGGGTTCTACATGCTAGATCCACAATTTTCCTGTCTGCTTTATCCAGACAGACCAGCACAGTCTCAGTGTCTGTCCGTTTCTCTGTCTTCCAGACGTTAATGAGTGCGAGTCTAGCCCCTGCATCAACGGAATCTGCCGGAACGTGGCCGGCTCCTTCACCTGCGAGTGTTCTCATGGCAGCAGGCTAGACTCCAACAACATCTGCGTGGGTAAGAACGTCTTTGTGTTTGAGCATTATGCTCATACTAGATATTCTTTCCTCAACCGCCAGCAAATCTTTTCTATATAATCGCTTTCAAAGGTTGACAGATTTTTAGAAAAGCACCACCTGACCAATCAGGTTGCAGCAGTTAGTGATACTGCTTATGTACAATATGTTGAATTATGTATAAACTATTTATCATAAATTATGTTATGTCGAATTACACTGTCAGTCAAACATTTTTGAGCACCTAGAGTTTCTTAGGTTACATGTAAGGAATAAAACATGTGGGGGAGGGCTGTTATAGGAAAATAATCCACGACAGGGTGGGGGCCCGACCATAAGTGACCCGAATAGTGTTTTATTTTTCTTATACCATAGCAATTTTCCAACAATGACAATTTTAAAATTTATTACTGAACGGCACAGCATGCTTTTTTTATCCATCTATAGTTACTTTTAATGTTGGGGAACTTCCATGAAAACAAGTTAGCACAAACTCCTCTCTCCTGAAGACAGTCCTGTGTCAGAAAACTTACTGATCATTGCAAAGTGCTGACACAGCGACACCTTCCATAATTGATAAATAAACCTCTCCTTACAGTAAGCTTCACCATATCGATGATTATGTTTTTCTATGTCAAATAACATATACATAACGTTTTTATACATTTAATATTAGTTATTATTATTAGATTATGCAGGTGCCTGTGAATGAGCATTTATTGAATTGTTATTTATACAATATTTTTCAGCAACTAACAAAACTTGTTCGCAAGAAGAGCAGCTCTACACAGTCGCATATACACACATTCTCAGACTCTGGCTTCATTCTGTTTCTCGTACAGAGAGTATGAAAGGTACTTGCTGGCTGCATGCTCAAGATGGCCACTGTGAGGTGAACATCAACGGAGCCACGCTGAAATCAGAGTGCTGCTCCACTCTGGGCGCGGCATGGGGAAGTCCATGTGAAATATGTGAAGCGAGTGAGTATACTTGTATACACACATACACACAGATGTACACACAGAGGCAGAAAGAAACATACAGCACAACTGTAAACTCATGAAGGCTTGTTTGTGTGGCTCAGTAGATCTTTTCCTGCAGCTAAGAGTCAGAGAGCAAGCAAAATAAACCATAGGAACACAAAGAAATTTTAGAGCACAACTTCAGACAACAGCAACAAAATATATTAGACATCATTACTACATTTACATTTTCTATTCATTTGCAAGGGTGCCATTATTTCAATTTCTTTCACCACTGCTTGAGTCCTGCATTAAGTTTTACAGCTAACTTGCAGTCTGACATAGGACAAAAAAACAACACATGATAACACAATGTTGTTATTAGTTCAGACCTAAGGACAATTGTTTCTGCTTCCACAGACCCTCACTGCCCTCGTGGTCTCACTCGGAGGAAGGGACTTGTGTGTGAAGGTACAATATCTTGAATTCGCCCATTTTTCTGGACATATACGTTCAGTCTTTGCATGCATATTACTTAGGCACAAACACATTCCCAGTTGAACATACACACCTCTATCAGCTGAATGAGGCTCTGTCTCTGTCCTTGTGTCAGACATTAATGAGTGTGAGGTCTTCCCGGGTGTGTGCACTAACGGACGCTGCGTGAATACACATGGCTCGTTCCGTTGCGAATGCGCCGAGGGGCTCACGCTGGACGAGAGTGGCCGCACCTGCGTCGGTGAGAATACCAATTCATCTTTTATCAGTTTTTTTTAGCTGTAGTGTAAAGTGATATACAGAAATCGGCTAGATCAAATATACATTAATATATATGTGTATATATACTGTATATATCAGTTGTGTTCTGTTTGTGTGTGTGTGTGTGTGTCCAGATATCCGCAGTGAGCAGTGCTATCTGAAGTGGGATGAGGATGAATGTGGCGAGCCGTTGCCGGGCCGTTACCGTTTGGACATGTGCTGCTGCTCGGTGGGTGAAGCGTGGGGTGCTGACTGTGAGGCCTGCCCTAAACCCAGCACTCCAGAGTACAAGAGCATCTGCCCTCGAGGCCCAGGCTTCGCCAACAGAGGAGACATCGTCACAGGCAGACCTTTCTACAAAGGTGCTACTCTAAATGAAGTGTTTTTTGTCTTTTTTTTTTTTTTTTTTTTTACATATGGCCTCATATTGACTGCTGTTGTCAAGACTGAGTCTTCGAATCATGTCAGCTCCCAGATTCTAAAGAACATCAGAGCGTAACGATATCACAATATAGATTGCACGGTATAGACTGCATAACGAGAACTAGCATTCGGAAAAAAAGATGTTAATTTTAATTATATTAGTAAGAGATGTTTAAATAAATGACACCATAAATATACTTCCATTTGAACCCATGGACTAGCGTCATAGACAAAACAGAATGGCTGTTAATAAAACAATATTTAAAGCATTTACTATGTTTTTACAATTAAATAAACAAACACTTTTCAATTCACGTAGAACCATTCCATACTTAGATTTTCAAAATGGAGGGTGTCAGAAACTTCCAAACTTAATTTTATTAACAATTAATATGAACTGATTAACAATTATTATTTATAATAAATAGTTTTACATTTTATTGTAACAATCAGGCAGGTTGTAGGCTGCAGCGTAACTCCGCTTCCTCCGTCTCTTTCTCTCTCTCTCTCTTGCTGTCCCTCACACTCTCTCTTTCTCTCTCTCTCTGTAGATGTGAACGAATGTAAAGTGTTTAAGGGACTGTGTACACACGGAACGTGCCGGAATACCATTGGCAGCTTCAAGTGTCGCTGTAACAATGGTTTCGCTCCAACCATGGAGCAGAGGAACTGCACAGGTGCGCGCACACACACACACACACACGATTAGTTTTTAGCAATTTTTGTGTAAAAAAAGCAGTTTTCCTTATGAGGATCTGCCAGGTGTATTCACAAGGTCAGAATGGGCAGATGTTCCAATCCTTTTGTCCCCACCAAGATACTATAAAAACATGCACCCCCACAAACACACACACACACACACAATCATCTCTGTCAAGATATTTCTAAATAGATTTATCTCTGCTTATTTGTCTCCTCGTATTTTAAAAAAAATATTTCTCTCATTCCTTCTTAGACATTGATGAGTGTGCTATCTCTCCGGACCTATGCGGTCAGGGTACGTGTGTGAACACACCAGGCAGCTTCGAGTGTGAGTGCTTCGATGGCTACGAGAGTGGCTTTATGATGATGAAGAACTGCATGGGTGAGAAACACAAACACACGCTCATTAGCCTGTATATGCAGGTTTGTCTGTGAAAATGTATAACGTTTGTTATCCACTCTTATCTCTCTCTCTCTGTCTCTGTCTCTCTTTCTCTCTCAGACATTGATGAATGTGAGCGGGATCCCCTGCTGTGTCGCGGAGGTACATGTCTGAACACCGAGGGCAGCTATGAGTGCGAATGCCCCCGAGGTCACCAGCTCAGCCCTGAGGGCTCCGCCTGTGAAGGTAGAAACAGACGATATGTCACCACACCCCCCCCCAAAGTTCATTCTCCTCATGAGGAATATGCATGTCGGTAATGCAGTAAGTAAGGAATAAAACACGTGGAGGCGTGCAGTTATAGGAAAATACTCAACAACAGGGTAGTGTGATATGATGCGACCTGATCAGCGACCTGATTTGAAGTGGAGTTATTGTTTTCACCCCAAAGTTTCCATTCAATTATCTATTAAAGAATGTCATGTCATACTTTTTATCCATTTATAGTTACATAAATGTGGTGCAGTACCTCTGAAACAAGAGTCTCTCCTCTTTTAACCCTTTAGATGTGAATGAATGCGAGCTGAGTGACAACCTCTGCAGGAACGGCAAGTGTGTGAACATGGTGGGCTCCTACCAGTGCTCATGTAACACAGGCTACCAGGCCACTCCAGACCGGCAGGGCTGTGTGGGTGAGTGACTACCATTCACACTCCTGCACCACACACACACACACACACACACACACACACACACACACACCCACAAGACCTGGAATTCAGTACATATTTACACATTTAAAAGCAGCAAATCCTCATTTGAATGTTTTAGACAGTGAATGTGTTGTTGATGATCTTTGTGTGTTTTGGTAGATATCGATGAATGCACAATCATGAACGGAGGCTGTGATACACACTGTACAAACTCAGAAGGCAGCTACGAGTGCAGCTGCAGTGAGGGATACGCCCTGATGCCTGACCTCAGGACCTGTGCTGGTAATCACACACACACACATGCACACACATCCACACACAAACATAAACAGACATCCATGTACACTGAATTCCTGACCTTGGGACCTGTGCTGGTAATTACACACACACACACACACACACACACACACACACATCCATGTAATCTGAATGCTTGACTTCTGGACCCAGGCAGTAATGGTGGGATAGACACATGCACACATACACACACACACACACAGTGACCCAACCTGTGTTTTTTATCTGTTCAGACATCGATGAGTGTGAGGACACTCCAGATATCTGTGACGGTGGTCAGTGCACCAACATCCCCGGAGAGTACCGCTGCCTCTGCTTCGATGGATTTATGGCCTCCATGGACATGCGCTCCTGCGTGGGTAAGAAAACGCTAAACGTACATACACACAAATATCATGCTCTGTTTTTCCCTCACGGTCTGATACTCATGTGTGTTTGATTCTCAAGATGTCAACGAGTGTGACCTGAACCCCAACATCTGTCTGCACGGCGAATGTGAGAACACCAAGGGCTCTTTCATCTGCCACTGCCAGTTGGGATACTTTGTGAAGAAAGGCTCTACTGGCTGTACAGGTATGTGTGTGTGTGTAGTTTGCTGTCTGTAGTTGGCTGTATGTGTGTGTTTTTATCTGTCATTGTAAAATTTCTCTTTTTTCCATCCACTTAAATGAAAACTATTTGATTTTTTAAAATCCACTTTAACTGCGTTTTCAGTGAATTGTTTGTCTTTGTTTTAATCTAGATATCAACGAGTGTGAGATTGGTGCTCATAACTGTGACATGCACGCTGCCTGCATCAACATTCCCGGGAGCTTTAAATGCCGCTGCAGGGACGGCTGGGTGGGAGACGGAATTAAATGTGTAGGTGAGGGACTGTGCTAGAGAATACGGCGAAAAAGAATGGACCTTCACACTCATCAATCAAGAAATTCTAGCTACGAGCTCCTTTTCGTCTCCAGCTTCTCTGTGAGCTCTAACCCTGTGGTGTGTGTGTGTGTGTGTGTGTGTGTGTGTAGATTTGGACGAGTGCTCCACAGAGGACCACAGCTGCAACCCCAACGCTGAGTGTGTCAACACTCCCGGCTCATACCGCTGCGCCTGCAAGGAGGGTTTCAATGGAGACGGCTTCTCCTGCTCTGGTACAGGAAACAGAAATGACCACCTCTGCTGAAAAAAAAAAACAACAATCTTACTGTTTCTAATTGTTTCCATTAACCATTACAATCATTATGCACTAATGGAAAATGGTTATTGGACACCATTAGGCCAATTCCGTTTAGGAAACTAAACTTTCACACATGGAGAGAGAACTTTACAGCCTGATATTGCTTGGTGGATCACAGGCAGCACTAAAGTTAAATCAGCCAGTCACAAGGTTGAACATGTGACCTCACCACCATTTCACTTCTGCTGCTTATGACAAAATTTCAATTCCTGGCCAGGGAACCAACCCCAGCCGCTGGGGTTGCATGCAACAGTGCGCTCTCAATGCCGGGAACTTTGGGGAGGGTTGTGTCAGGAAGAGCATCCGGCATAAAAACTGTGCCAAATCAAATACACGGACCAATGATCCTCTGTGGCGACCCCTAATGAGAGCAGCCGAAAGAGGACAACAACAACAGTCTAAACACACTATAGCATTAACATTTCAAAGTTACCCATTATTTTAATTAATTAAAGTTACATCTCTAGGAGAGGCTATGTGATGTTACAATGCTAGCCCAGTATTAATATTTACACATATTTTGACATAATTAACACCTATGTTGGGTTTCTGTTTTGTGCATGTTGAGATACAGTAAATATATTTACAGAGATATGACGTGAGGAAATCTATGCACTATTTATTTTGCAAGTAAATCCATTAGCTAAGTTTGTTTGCTAACATTTAGTAAGTAAGGAATAAAACACTTGGGGGTGTGCTGTTATAGGAAAATAATCAACGACATGGCCTGATGCGAAGCTGAGTTACTGTTACCACCCCAGACTTGATCATTTACCAATAACAGCACATCCCAGGATTTTATTCCTCTTATACCACAGCGGTTTTCCAACGATTCCTACAAAACACTGTTTAAGTTCCTGTTATCACTTACATTATAGCAGCTATAAAGAGAGATGTGTAAAAGATCACTCACTCTGCTTTTGTCTCTCAGACACAGACGAGTGTGCAGATAACGTGAACCTGTGTGAGAATGGCCAGTGTCTGAACACTCCTGGAGGCTACCGCTGCGAGTGTGAGATGGGTTTCACTCCTACTGAGGACAGCAAGACCTGCCAGGGTATACACGCACACACACACACACACACACATACACACATTTTTTTTTATGAATGTACAGCACACACTCACTATTTTTTGTATACACATAGACATAGACGAATGCAACTTCCAGAACATCTGTGTGTTCGGAACGTGCCAGAATCTGCCTGGGATGTTCCGCTGTGTGTGTGATGATGGATATGAACTGGACCGCAGTGGAGGCAACTGCACAGGTGAGAGGAGTTACTGTGGGTTAACACACTGGACTAGGGTCACTGTGGAGAGCAATACACATCCCTTAAGTTCTGTATGTTTAAAAAACAAATATAGCAATTCATCCAAATCACATGAATAAAATAAAATGTGATTGTGCTGTCTGTAAAACAGTGTGAGGGTGTTATCACCTCAGGAAAACCCCCATAAAGCTGACGTTCCATATGATTAGAAAAGTTCTATTTATTTTGTTACATTTGTGCTGCAATTTGTTTTTGTGACACACACACACACTTACATGTGATCTATAGACACAAGTGGTGAAAACATCAAGTGAAATACATATTCCACACCAGACAACTCATGTGTGTCTCTCTCTCCCTCTCTCTCTCTCTCAGACGTGAACGAGTGTGCTGACCCGGTGAACTGCATTAATGGCCTGTGTGTGAACATGCCAGGAAGCTACATGTGTAACTGCCCTCCAGACTTTGAGCTCAACCCCACAGGAGTGGGCTGCGTGGGTAAGTGTGTCACATTACTGATCCAAACATCAGCAAGCCTTAAGTCAGTTTTCAATATTATAATAAATCTATAAAGCACAAAGAACAACCCATGCACAATACTGGAGCTAGTCATTTGGATTTGTTGTCATTTATATACAGAAAACACACACACACACATACATACATATATGTATGTATGTATAGATATAAATTTAGTAATGCAGAATTTGCTTCTTTATAATCAAAGAGACATTATCATAGACATTATCATTATCTTCTCCACTTAGTCTGTAAAACTGCAACATCAGACGATTTTATCAGCCAACAATATGAGGCACTTTGACAATTATCTGCACTTAGAGATTTTTATTCAAAACACTGACAGTTTCTCTGAGAATGACATTAGTTATAAAAAGGCATGGATTGAGCCATTGAAAAGAATTTGCGTTTGGGTTATCTGGATTTAAATGTGTGTGCATGTCTCTCTGTCACTCTTTCTCTAGACACACGGGTGGGTAACTGTTTCCTGGACACACTGGATCGGGGTGATGGAGGCATTTCATGCAGCGCTGAGATTGGAGTGGGCGTGTCCCGAGCCTCCTGTTGCTGCTCTCTGGGCGGAGCTTGGGGGAATCCGTGTGAACTCTGTCCCCCGATCAACTCCAGTACGTCCTTTCAGCTGCTCATGAACACAACTCACCACCAGCAACTACCAAAAAAAACTATAATAATAAATAAATAAACAATAAAGTCATTAAAATTGTTGGGATTTTATATAAGTTAGTATTAAAGATAATAATAATAATAATAATAATAATAATACAACTATATTTTTACATAGCCCATTTCATACATTAAAATGTAAAATGTAGCTAAATATTAGATCAGAATGTCATATGAGGTAGGTGTATGAAAGGCTAGTTTAGGTGTGTGTGTGCACGCGCGTGTGTGTGTGTGTGTGAGTGTTGTATTATTTGAAGTGAAGTCATCAAGAAATTTTAACAAAATTCTCTCTCTATGTAGCTGAATACAAAACTTTGTGTCCTGGAGGAGAAGGCTTCAGACCCAACCCTATCACAGTCATCCTGGAGGGTAAGAAAGTGTGTGTGTGTGTGTGTGTGCTCTGACTGTCCTTGCTGTATTAATTTGTGTGTATGTCTGCAGTATCCTTGCTGTGGCCGTGCCTGTTGACTGCTAATGGCTTTACTGTCTCCACTCTGATGCTCGCATTAATAACTCCTCTTTCTCTCCTTCTGACCAGACATAGACGAATGCCAGGAACTGCCCGGTCTGTGTCAGGGGGGCAACTGTGTCAACACATTTGGCAGTTTCCAGTGTGAATGTCCTGCCGGATACTTCCTCAACGAGGAGACGCGCATCTGTGAAGGTGACAGTGCTAAAAGCCATTCGCCTCACTCCCAATATAAGTTCATGATTAAAGGAGAAATCGTCCCAAATTTCAGTATTCCTTAAACTGAAATTAAACATTTATAAACTTAGGAAGTGACTTAGAATCCATCATCACAACTTTGCAGTCAAAATCTCTTTTGGGATGATATTCTTTTAATACATTCTTTCAGTGATATCTATAATAAAATTTATGAATTAACAACCTTTGGGACAAGTTTCCTATAGGTTTCTAGTAGCTCTGGATTTTTGGATCATACTTTTTTTTTTTTTTTTTAAATAAATGTGGCTTTATACCAGCTGTATCCTATCAAATCTGAATCGGGAATGATTGAAGATTGTGTAGGTGATTTTATCACTTGAAATATGCAGACTCGCTTTCATGACAAATGAAGAACATTTTGAGTTCATTAATGTGAAATAAAATTGATCAGTGTATGTCTGACTTAGACAAACATTAGACAAGTATATAGTTAACATATTTATTAGTAACCATATTTATTAGGGATTTCGCTGAAAAATTGCTCAAAAACTGCACTTATTTAGCATTTTGACCTTATTACCGTATTGACACTTAAAAGTATTTTGACCTAAAATTTTTACCCCCCCCCAAAAAAAAATTTAATGGTAATGATAATTAGAAAATGATTAAAAATGCTGCTTGAGATACAAAGAACTATTACTGCAGATCCAGAGACAAATAAAAAAGCCCCTTTACGAAAGATGAAATTGCCCCAGCCACCCAATAACTGAAAATAAAACTAACCCTTAAAAAAATGATTCCTTTATTGCAATTCTGCTCTTCCAGACATTGATGAGTGCTCAACCCACATCGGGATCTGCGGCCCAGGGACGTGTTACAACACACTGGGCAACTACACATGCGTCTGCCCTCCTGAGTACATGCAGGTCAACGGAGGCAACAACTGCATGGGTAAAGCGCTTGTTTAACAGCAAAACAGGAATCTAACATGTACGTGAAGTACGTATTGTCATTTCATAAACTTCTGTGATGTTTTCTGGCATTTTCCAGACATGAGGAAAAGTGTGTGTTACCATAACTTTAACGACACGTGTGAGAACGAGCTGTCCTTTAACATGACGAAGAAGATGTGCTGCTGCGCCTACAATGTGGGCAAAGCCTGGAACAAGCCGTGTGAGCCCTGTCCGACTCCAGCTACCTGTAAGTGTCCACATTGTCCTCACACTCTAGAATAGATAGCTGTCTGTTCACTAGTTAGTAGGCTTGTGCATCATTTTTGAGTTTAGAAAATCCAGAAAAACAAAGGGCAAAAGTCATCAAGCACAACCGTTTCACAAAATTGGGTCATAACAACACACTCAACAGTGTTACATCTTACAACAATTATAAATCGTCTCATGGATCTTTAAGAAGCTTAAGTTGTTATAAGTCTTTTTAAACAACGAATTTTAATCGAAACATTTGGAGACACAAAATGGGTGCCTAAGCCTTGATGTTGTGTTATGGTGTTACGTTAGTCACTTACATTTATAGACATATTCAGTGGAAGCAGCGGTTTGATTTGCCATGTTTATGGAATGTTTCATGGTCTGGGGAACAGAATTATGGGAACATGGAGTCAATGCTAACCTCATATTTGGCTGAAATACAAGACCTCCGAGCATTTCATGAATGGGCAGTGCACAAATGCTCCATTTAGAAGGCAATAATAAATACTCTGATTGTCTCTAATTTCCACTGCAGTCTTTTATGCACTAATATTTGTGTTGCTGCTTTGTGTAGCTGAGTATGAGCTCCTATGTGGGAACCCAGCTCCAGGCTTTATCATTGATATCCACACTGGAAAACCCATCGGTAAGACACATTAGTGGAGTTCTGTAACGAGAATTTATAAAACCATGCTTGTCATCACGTGTGTAAACTGAAATGTGTGTCATGATCCAGATATTGACGAGTGCAGGGAGATTCCTGGGATCTGTGCCCATGGAGCATGCATCAATCAGATCGGCAGCTTCCGCTGCGAGTGTCCTATGGGCTTCAGCTACAATAACATCCTGCTGGTTTGTGAAGGTATATATATATATACACACACACACACACACACACACCCCCCTCTCAAACCATTCTGTAAGTAGACACACTATATTCTATCAGCTGATAGTTTTATCTCTCATGACTGATCGTACCACTTGTTGTTTGTCTTTTTTTCTCTATTTCTTTCGCAGATATTGATGAGTGTAACAGCGGGGACAACTTGTGTCAACGCAACGCCAACTGCAACAACATCCCCGGCAGTTTCCGCTGCGAGTGCTCTCCCGGCTTCAAGCTGTCCCCCAGTGGAGCGTGCGTGGGTGAGTCCTCTGCTTACAAAAGCCACATAGAGTGTACCATTTTATATAATTATGAGTGGTAGTTTAGCAGCACATTTAATGTTTGTTAAATGTTTGTGTTTGTGGAAGTTAATGCCATGACTCTTTCCTTTCCTGCAGACCGTAACGAATGTCTGGAAATCCCCAATGTGTGCAGCCATGGTGAATGCATCGACACACAGGGCAGCTACCGCTGTCTGTGCCACAACGGCTTTAAGGCCACGGCTGACCTCACCATGTGCATGGGTGAGTGTGTCCACGTCTTCAAAAAAAAAAACACACACACACTCTTCCTTTCTGTGACTTTGGATTAGACTAATGTTCCTCAGTCCTGCTTTTGTTAAACACTCATGACCCAGATCAATAATAAGATAATGAGATAATGACCTGAATGCATGTGCTAATCTCTCTCTGACCTTCTCTTATTCACTCTGTCTTTACCAGACATTGATGAGTGTGAGAGACAGCCATGTGGAAACGGGACGTGTAAGAACACCGTGGGCTCCTATAACTGTCTTTGCTTCCCGGGCTTTGAGCTCACACACAATAACGACTGCATGGGTGAGTCTAATGCAATAAAGCATCAGTGGTACATATATGCCAGATCCAGTTCCATACATTATAGCCCCAAAACAACAGACAACATTAGCAAACAATTCTTAAAATCATTTTTTTTACATTTAATCATTAGGGATGTGGAAAGTTTTAGCACATTCTGCAAACTCATGCTATCTGAATTTCAGCGTGTACTCTGCCATTGTTTATATATGACGAATGTCTGAAAGGACGGAGGGTCTCACTCTCACTATATGTGCACTGATTTCTAAAGCTGTGGATGATTATGTAATGAATAAAACACAACACACGGTGCTGCTGTAGGAAAATAATAAACAACGGGGTGGTGTGATGAAGCAGAGTTACTGTTGACTTTCCTGTAAAAGCAAATCTTGAAGTGTTTTATTCCCAATTTGCCAACAGTATAATAATATATAATAATTTATATTTTTTTAATGAGTGACACATCAATACTGTTTATCCATTTATAGCTACAGTTAATGTTAAACAAGTTAGTTTCTGTTCTCCCTTGTTATAGCAGCTATAAGCAGTGTCTCTGAGTGTTTGTTGTCTATCTCTAAGAGTGATTTTTGTGTGTCTGTGCAGATGTGGATGAGTGCACTACCCTGGCTGGTCAGGTATGCAGATATGGTCAGTGTATCAACAGTCTGGGCTCCTTCCAGTGTCTGTGTCTGGAAGGCTATGAGCTCACCCCCGACTCTAAGAACTGCATTGGTAAATCAATAACATTATCATACTTTCACAATATACAATGCCTCATTTACTGTACCGTTCTGTGCAAAAGTTTGTATCCCCCATGGTTTTAGGAAATGTTTTTTTTTTTGTTTGTTCCGTGATCATTTAATGAAACATACAGCCTAGACAACTAAGTCTCAGTCAGCAGTCATCTTTAATAGCAACGATCTTTAAAAACTCAGTATAGAAAGTCTGGAATTAAAAAAAAAAAATAAATCTGAAAAAATGTAAGTAACTGACTTTTTTGGGGAGGCATGAATCATAAAGATTCAGATATGGAAGTAACACAGACTCAAATACATGAGCAAAGAGAAGAATAACTGTTAAAAAAAACCCCGACAGATATTCATAAAAATCCAGAACAAAAAGCAGAGACTTGGAGGCATCAGAAGCAGTGGAAAGAAAAGCCCACTTTTGTATCACTTTGAGAATTATTAGATTTTTTTCACTCTTAATATCTCTTCCACTTTCATTTTTTACACGGCATAGTGCAGTCAGTAAGGTAAAAGCAAGAGTGCACAAACTTCTAGAATCCCCTGCACGGGCACTGCTAAACTTTTGTTTTGTTTTTTTTTTTAATAAAACTGTAATTATTATTTCTACACTTTTGAAATCACAGTTTGTGGTGCAGCTTGTAAGGTGCTTTTTTTGCTTGCAGACATTAACGAGTGTGTGACATACCCGGGCACCTGCTCGCCTGGTACGTGCCAGAACCTGGACGGCTCGTTCCGCTGTATCTGTCCTCCAGGTTACGAGTTGCAGAACGAGAACTGTATCGGTGAGCCTGCCGTTCTCCGCTATGTAACACACACAAGATTAGGGGAAGCTCTGGTTTTCATTGTCCCTCTCTCTCTCTCTCTCTCTCTCTCTCTCACTTTCTCGTTTTCTCTTTCACATAATTTCTCCTCAGACATTGACGAGTGTGAATCTCAGCCCAACCTCTGTCTGTTTGGCCACTGCGTTAACACCCCGGGAAGCTTCCAGTGTATCTGCCAGCCAGGTTTTGTTCTGTCTGATAACAGACGTCGCTGCTTTGGTGAGTGCAACCTTTTGCACACTGCACATTTTAGATGTTTTAGTATCAGTTGTGATATTGGTAAACAAGTAAGCCACATAACATAGCTACAGAACCTGTGAGGCAGTGTTGCCAACTTATCGACTGAGATTTGGCAACTTTTTAGACCCCTTCAGTGACTTTTGTCCCCCTGTCATCTCTCTCTAAGACACGCGCAAGGGCTTCTGCTTCACACGTTTCGAGGCCAGCAAATGCTCCGTTCCCAAACCTCAGAACATTAGCAAGGCTGACTGCTGCTGCAGCCTGATGCCCGGGGAGGGCTGGGGTGACCCGTGTGAACTCTGCCCCCAGGAGGGCCAAGGTACCGAATCTCGCAGCTGGCTACACTTTCTGAACATCCTGAAATTAAATAATGAATTCAAAAATAAATAATAAAAGTAAATGCAATGTTGGATATGTGATCATATATACACTACATACTCCTAAATGCCTAATTTACACTGACTAAACAGTTCCATTTTAATCCTCCTCATGTTCTCTTGTCCCTGTGCAGCTGCATTTAAACAGTTGTGTCCCTACGGTCACGGAGCTGTGCCTGGACGAGGGGAAGGCCGTGTGGGTAAGACGCATACCTACAACAAACTACACAATACACATACATGTATAGACATCATAAAATCTAACAACAAAAGCAAACACAAATTCGCCATTCAAGTGGTTAAAGTTGGGAACACCGTTGCTAGGCAACAGGGAAATATGGATGCTACGCAGAAATTAGGTAATGACAGAATGTAATACAAAAGTAGAGTGAAAGTGAAAATGAGAGGAACTGTCTGGAATTGTAGCATTTTTCTGATGTGCTTATTAAGAAAAGGTTCCAAACTTCCATGTGAGAAACATCAACATTGCAACTCATTACAGCTTGTGAACTGGTACACGAGAGGGATATTCTCATAAATGCTGTATAGTGAACACATCAAAGCATTTGAATGTAACACACACATAATTTCTTTGCTTGGAGCGTTAATTGCAACACTGTCCTGGAATACGATGCAGGGAACACTCCAATATTCTCATTGTCCCCTGATCACAATAGAAAAATTATGAATCATGAAAGAAACCATGGAGAAATCCATGCATTTTTAAACTAGCACATCTTAATCTGGGCATACACTTCAAAATGTAGAGTTCAGAATGAAAGGCTGCAGACTGCTTGCTTTTTCCATTATAAATGGACTCAAATAGCATTCATTTAAAAAAGAATTATAGTTTTAAATATTTTGCAGCAAGTTTAGTAATCACTATCTTGATAGAATGGACAGTGTAATGTTAGCTCTTGGTAACCTCTTTAATCTCTTTCATATCTGGCCATAGAGATCATTTCTGGGCCAGAAAAAAAATGGAAAAAGTAGCAGCATCCATTGCAAGGCAGTATTGCAAATTATAGTTTTTTAAAGGTATCTTTAAAACTATAAGATTATTAAAGGGCTAGAAACACTTGACCAACTGCACCTTTAATGTGTTTAATAAAGTGTAAGACCTCAGATACAAATTCCTCTTTGTATGAAAACAAACTATAATAACAAAGGTTTATTATAAATAAAAGTTTATAAGAAATTAAAAAGAAACACATTTACCCTTTAATATCCTGACATAAGCAGTAAGGAGTTCTGCGATAAGATTTATTTCAAAGGTCTACGCTCATCCCACCAGATCATCTGTGCTCCTGACCTGGAAATTCACTTCCAGTTCTGAAAATTTGTCACCTTTGTGTGTTCAGTATAACACACCAAGTCTTTTTCCCTTGTACAGATATGAATGAGTGTCTAGATAATCCATGTAAAAATGGCGTCTGCATCAACACTGATGGCTCCTTCCGCTGTGAATGTCCCTTCGGTTACAACCTGGATTACACTGGAATCGAATGCGTGGGTGAGTTCATACACACACAAACTCATACGCACAAAAACATAGACACATACACACATATAACATGCACGGCATGTAACGAACAACAAATGCACACACAAAACACATCTCTCAGAGATGCCTAACAAGAGGCACACGATGCAGATCATTACCGTGACGCTTCTTTTTTTCACGTTTTAGATACGGACGAGTGTTCGATCGGGAACCCGTGCGGTAACGGCACCTGCACTAATGTGGTGGGAGGCTTCGAGTGTTCCTGTCAGGAGGGCTTTGAACCTGGGCCCATGATGACTTGTGAAGGTGTGTGCACCCAAAACATTATGCCACGTGTCTTATAATAATAATACTGTATAACCCTTAACTGAAGTGAATCACACTTGAATAAATGAACGAGTTGTGTAGCATTCCCTATATAGGGAATGTAGTATTCCCTATATATTCCTAGTATTGTAGGAAAATGGCCAAAAATTCTACACATTTTAAGATTTACAGGCAATATATAATGAAATTTAAATACATTTTAGTGTTTGGAATGAAAAAAGTGCTCGAGACATTTGATATGTAGTTTAAGCTTGAAATGTAATCTGTTGCTTTATTAAATGACATTGACATTAAAATCGTGCAGCTGCAGCAATAGGAGTTTTATAAACACTCTAAAGCAAAGGCATGTTTAATATTAATACTGTTATGATACAGAGGTAACTGGACAAAGACTTTAAAGCAGTGTATGTGCAGGGTATTATTTGGAAGCCAATTATAAGCAATAACATCCATCCAGAAATCACATAATATTTAAAATAGTAACGAGAAATTATACATGCAGACATTCTGTGAAAGGTATATTTATAAACTGGGCCTCGACAGAGGCTGCCTCACAGTCGTTTTTTTTTTTTTTTGCCTCTTTTTCAGATATTAATGAGTGTACTTTGAACCCGCTGCTCTGTGCCTTCCGCTGTGTGAACACGTTCGGCTCGTACGAGTGCATGTGTCCCGCAGGCTACGTGCTGCGGGAGGATCAGAGGATGTGTCGAGGTGAGAAAATCCACAGTGCGTTACGAGAGGCCATTGTCTCTAATTACCACCCCACAGGGTTAACACACTGTCCTCATGTTAGTATAACACATCACTGTTTTCACTTCTTTAAGTTTTAAAACTTAGGTTTAAAACTTTGCTTGCAGTGATGTGCATAAGTTTGCACCAAATGATTTGTGGATGAAAAAAGCAAAATGCATATTATATCTTATCATTTATGTGAAATGGGTGTATAGGGGCATCCTGCAACAAGACCGCGTTATAGAACGTAGTCCAATTTTGTTCTGACTCTATCTTCAGACCTGATTTTATATAATGGAGTGTATGACTCCATTATAGCATATATGTGGTAGGGTATATCAGGAAGAATAGGGGGTGAATATTACATAAGGAATAAAAGAGTTGGGGGCATGCTGTTATAGGAAAATAATCAAGGACATAGTCGTGTGATGCGGCTTGACACGACATGAGTTAGTGTTCCCACAGCACATTCTGAAGTGTTTTGTTCCTCTTATCCACACATTCAGAAAGGAAGATGCACATTTTTGAACTTATCTCATTTTGAATTCTAATTCTAATCCGTGAAATCTAACACACTAAATGTCTTGCTGGTATAAATTAAATTTCTTCATCATTTTTCCCTAAGGTATGCCACCTTTTGCACTCAACTGCATTTAGCTGTTTAATGTTCTTAATCTCTCTCTCTCTCTCTCTCTCTCTAGACCAGGATGAGTGTTCGGAGGGGCTGGACGACTGTGAGAGCAGGGGCATGGTCTGCAAAAACCTCATCGGCACCTTCATGTGTATCTGTCCGCCGGGAATGACTCGCCGCCCTGATGGGGAGGGCTGTATGGGTGAGTGCGTGTGTGGGAGTGCGTGTATGTGTATGCATTTTAAGAGGAGATCAAGCAAGTGCTGTGGAATTTAAGGGACGCGAGTAGCTTAAATGTGAAATGACAATAGCGCACCATCCCAGCGATAATGAAAGGCACAGTTTTAGTGTCCTCTTTTCTGTGCGTGAAAAAGGTCAACATTCTGATATCAACTTATAAATTTGATTCTATCCAACAATTTCGACTTTCAGAATTGTCAGTATCATCCTGTAAACAAACACAGTGAATGCACTGCTGCACTCGGACGTAGAAAAAGAACAGTCTGTAAAGAAGAGAACAATGACTCGAGTGTTTAAATCCGTTTTGGGATGTACATTAAATACTGTAAATAAGTCGAGTGGTATTAATAGATATTATATTGCATAGGTTCTCCCACTAAGTTACAGCTTTTTCCATCTCATTTTCTTCACTTCGGTTTCTCTTCACTGTCTCTTCGCTCTCGACCACCCACTCATCTTGACTCACTGTATCCCTCGTTCCCCTCCTCTGCATGTCTCCTTGGCAGACCTGAACGAGTGCAGAACCAAGCCTGGCATCTGCAAGAACGGCCGCTGCGTGAACACAGTGGGCAGCTACCGCTGCGAGTGCAGCGAAGGATTCGAGCCCAGCTCTACAGGCACCGAGTGCATTGGTAAGAACCTGCCATGACGGAGCACATAATCACGCAGAGCCGCACATATGCTTTCACTATAACATGCATGACAGCCATAAACAAATCTGTCACTATCAAGCCTGCGTGTATATGATGAGTCTCAAATATGCGAGTCAAAAATGCAGCCCACGGCACACCTCCACAAATGTTATCTAACATACACCCACACAAGAAACACTGACAAGTACAAGTACAATAACAAGTTTGCAAAACTGTCTAGGAATTCTAATAACATGTCCATGCTGGCAGGTCTTTCTCTCCAAGATTTATCTCATACACATTCTGTAAATTCACACACAGTGGAGAGTGTAAAAATTCATATCAGTGTACCATTCTTATCACACAGCTCCAGTGATTCAAGACTGTGCGTCGGGTAAAAGCTGTGAGCAGGGTTATTATCATTAATAAAAACAGGTCCTGGGACTTTAAGGATTTCAGTGCTTTAAACTGTGCTCAATTTTAACTCCTTTTATAATAATAATTTTAGAGAGAAAGTAGCCTAAATATAGTTGTGTAAAAACAAAAATCTGATGTACAATTTTAAATGTGTGACTTGAGCTATAGTTGTATTTAATACATTAGTGGAAATGGTGGCTAGCAGAAGAGAGAAAGTGCCCTAGGGAAATGTAAGGAATAAAACACTTGGGAGCATGCATTTTTAATAAATAATCAACAAGGGAGTGACGTGATGTAGCCCTGTGCAACGTGGAGTTATTGTTACCATGCCGAGGTTGATTATTGTCTAATAACAGCATGTCCCCAAAGTAGTTTATTCCTTTTATACCAAGCAATTTGCCAACAATTTGTTATAGGATGGTACATTATACTTTTTATCCATTTATAGTTACGGTGAGTTGTTGTTGTGGAACGTTCATGAAATAAGTTAGTTCCTGTTATTACTTACATTATAGCAGCCATGAATTGTTGTTTCCTCACCAAGTGATCTTTTTTTCTCTCTCTTGAAGTTAATAAGACAAAAAATGCAGCAGCTTATGTCACTGAGAGAAGAAACACAACCATCTTAGTCCTGAAGCCTTTCCTGTGTTAGAAAATGTAAAACCACTTTAAAAGTCACAACGTTACCTCTGACTGTTACAAAGCATTGACACTGGAGACTCCTTACAAAAATGTTTTAAAACAAATACATAAAAATACATGCCTACAAGACTCAATGAACCAAGTCAAACAAATACAGAAGACAAGAGGACATCATCAGGGAGCACACTCTGAACGTTTTCTTTGCACATATATAAAAAAAAATAAAGAGAGCTCTCACTATGAAATAGCAAGTAATTGAACCTAACAACTAAATTCTGAAAGCTATGCTCAGCTGAATACAAACCATAAAATACCATGAACATCAAAACAATTTTCAAATACCAAAACTATAATGGCAGTAGTTAGGAGGCACCATTTCCTGCTTGCTTCTTCATGGTTCTCTGTCTGTCAGAGTAAAGAAGGTGTGGCGTCCTAAAATCATTCTCTCTGTATGATTTTGGAATTTTGGAATGATGCACACCCTCACTGGATGGATGTGTGCCAGCATGGGGTTAGATCACAGAAAGACAAGAGGATCTGGGTGCCATTATTTTCCCTTGGCCGCTGTAGGCTATAGATCAATAATATGAGAAACACAGACCACAACATCAAATTAATTAATCATATCATATCATATTGTCAATTGCATCTACTCTAAATGATGGACGTTTCTTTCTCTAGACCACAGAAAGCTGTTAACACTGAAATCACAGAGATGCAGAGCTAACAATCGGGTCATCTGTTGTCTTTCCCAGATAATCGCCAGGGCTTCTGCTTCACTGAGGTTCTACAGACCATGTGCCAGCAATCATCCACCAACCGCAACAGCGCCACCAAGTCTGAGTGCTGCTGTAACGGAGGCCGCGGCTGGGGACAGCAGTGCGAGCTCTGCCCCCTGCCTGGCACCGTGCAGTACAAGAAGATGTGTCCACACGGACCGGGCTACACCACCGACGGCAGGGGTGAGAGGGGGTAGTTAGTTTTACAGGGTTATACTGCAAGGACATGTCAGCGGTGATGTTACATGTCTCAACAGTACATGATCAATGGCAGCATGCAGCCATATACACGTTGCCATGGTAATAACATCATGTGTTGCACCAGTAACGTTGAATTTCTTATTTTTTCATTACTAGTGCTTAACTAGCTCGCTTATTGTAGCCATACAATCACGATAACCTTTTAATTTTTCATTGTCGTACACGATATCCATGTTTCCCAAATTATCAGCATGTGGTTTATTCCAGCACTACACTATGTTAAGAAAACTTTTAAAAAAGTTAAGAAATCTAACACCTAATGGAAAGTTCTGGTGGGTTTTTACCAGGTTCGAGTCAGGTTTTTGTCAACGAGTCTCAAGATTTATGTTACATTCTTGGGAAAAAAGTTTCACCCAACACCCTATAAAATTTGTGAAGGTATAAATGTACCCTTCTCTGTCCAAACTTGTTTTTATCATGTTTTTCTAATACACACCAAGTTGTTACTTCACTAATCAGACCAGACAGTGTAAATGATATAAAGTCTAGAAGTTAAGAACTTGTAAAAGCCATGTCTGTGAAAGCTCTCCCTTTTCTGATCTAATGTCTGTAGCCCTGTAGCTAGTCTCTGGTCAGATGAGTTGTCTTAAGCTAAATAATTTACATCAGTGCCTGTGACTGGATAAGCCACAGCAGAGGATCTACTACAGAAGTCAAGCTGATTCACGTTTAGAAAACTGGAGTCACTGATCTATGGCTAATAACATTGAGTGGCACTGCCACTATATTTTTTTCAATACATTGCCTGTCCACTTCTGGGCCACAGTCTGCCATCTGTGGGGAACCACTGAAGGTTCTAAGTAGAATCCAGCAACATAAAATAGCTTTTTCATGATGTCGCTCATGGACTTTAAACTCAATGTGACTCTTTGTTTCCACAGATATCAATGAGTGTAAGGTTCTGCCCAACCTGTGTAGGAATGGCGAGTGTCTTAACAGTGTGGGATCCTTCCGCTGCCACTGCAACGTGGGCTACACCAATGACTTCAGTGGAACCTCCTGCATTGGTACGGCCTTCACATTGCACTCAGTCATTAGGAACCTAATCATCATGAGCCCAGCAAAGATCTCTAGATTCTTGGCGTGTTAAGGTCATGTCGGAATTACAATAATTATTGATTAAGAACTTGTAAAAGCCATGTTTGTCAAACTCATAACTGCCAAATAGAAACTCAGTATTTTCTGAAAGTTCCTACCTGACAGTTGTGAAACCTCTTTATAAAAAATACAACCAAAAATTTTATTTAGTATGTACACTTGAGTGCAAATGTTTGCACACCCTTAGGAGACAATAAAGCATAACAAATTTTAATTTATAGCAACATGATATTTCAGATATGATATCACACATGATATAAAATGATATCACAGATTTTTCTTTATCGCAAGTAACCAAATGTTCCAATAGTGTACTGTATGTTATGCAACCTTTTGCACTCCATTGTATGTACATATTTGAACTCATTGCTTATCATTTCCTACTAATGACCCCACAATACATGGTATGGTTTAGCTTTTTAGGCTTAAAAATTTAGATTTCAGTCTTAAATCAACTGTATGTGTTAGCTGGTGTTTTGCTGTTGCTATAGAAACAGGTAATGTCCAAGTCCAAGGAGATAAACAGCTTTAGATAGAACCTCTGAGCTGTTATCTTGAATTAACTAATACTGCATTTGACTTAATTTGGAAGTGGAAAATAAAACATGGTGGAATAAAAACATGGATGCCTCCATGTTTGTATTTTGTTAGCAACAATGACTGTTTCATGTCAGCTAACTGTGATGAGTAATGGATATTTACCTCCTCAAAACAGTGAACTGTATAGTGAATGTTATAGAATTAACAAGTTATGTTTCTATGTGGATTGATCTAAAGCAAATACTAGTAAAATACTAGAAAATGAACAAACTGTCCTGAATTGACAAACTGAACATAAATGATGATAACATTATCTCGATGTTTGTTTCACCTGTGTTTCAGATTTGGACGAGTGCTCTCAGTCTCCCAAGCCGTGCAACTTCCTGTGTAAGAACACAGAGGGCAGTTACCTGTGCTCTTGCCCCCGAGGGTACATCCTGCAGCCAGATGGAAAGACCTGCAAAGGTGAGTTTCCCCTTCTGCATCGCCTCACTGCATAAATAGCTTTGTGATGCAGCATGTAGAGTTCATGAGTGCGAGTAATGTTTTATAAATGATGTGCCATTTTGACACCCAGACCTGGACGAATGCTCCACCAAGCAACACAACTGCCAGTTCCTCTGTGTGAACACCATCGGAGGCTTCACCTGCAAGTGCCCCTCTGGATTTACTCAACACCAGACAGCGTGCATCGGTAAGCTTAGCTCCATCCACATTAGCATATGGAAATGTCGTGTACTACGTAGATTCAGTGGTATAGGGGTATAAATAAAAATCCCTGTGTAAAGTTGAGTTAAAATATTTAAATGTGAATCCTGGGTGAGTGTAAGAATGGTCAAAGATATACAGTGCTGTGCAAAAGTCTTAGGCACATGCAAAGAAATGCTGTAGAGCAAAGATGCCTTCAAATATAATGAAATTAAATGTTTCTACATTAAAAAAAATACAGTAAAAAGCAGTAAACAGTAATAAATGAAACAAAGTCAATATTTGGTGTGACGATCCTTTGCTTTAAAAAAAAATAGTAGTGTCAGGTACAGTGTGTGCAGTTTTATGAGGAAATGAGCTGTAAGTGTTACTGAGCATCTTGCAGAAGCAGCCACGGTTCTTCTGGAGACTTTGACTGTCACACT
>CM075013.1:13828317-13858323 GCA_037576675.1 Pangasius sanitwongsei | reverse complement strand
CACATGATGTAAAAGAAAACGTGATTCATCAGACCAGGCCACCTACTTCCATTGCTCCATGGTCCAGTTCTGATGCTCCCGTGCCCGCTGTAGACACCTTCGGCAGTGGACAGGGGTCAACATGGGCGCACTGTCCAATCTGCAGCTACGTAGCCCCATATGCAGCAAGCTGCGATACACTGTGTGTTCTGACACCTTTCTATCATAGCCAGCTTTAACTTTTACAGCAATCTGTGCTACAGTAGCTCTTCAGTGGAATTGGACCAGACGAGCTAGCCTTCACTCCACACGCACACGACTCTGTCGCCGGTTCACTGTTTGTACCGGGAAACCCAAGAAGACCTGCCGTTTTGGAGACGCTCTGACCCAGTCGTCTAGCCATCACAATTTGGCGCTTGTCACTCAGATCCTTACGCTTGCCCATTTTTCCTGCTTCCAAAATAACAACTTCAAGAACTGATTGTTCACTTGCTGCCTAATATATCCCACCCCTTGACAAGTACCAGTGTAACGAGATAATCAATGTTATTCACGTCACCTGTCTGTGCTTTTAATCTTATGGCTAATAGGTATGTGTATATATGAACATGCAACGCTACTGTTGTGCTGGCAGTTTGTGAACAAACCTAAATATTGTGATACATATTGTGTATCATAGAAATGCCTTCAAGAATCTTGATATGATATTTTTGTGATATCACCCACCCCTAGTGTAGATGAGGTAAATCATTCACTGCCATTTGTAGATTAGTGTTTGATGAAGTGTGGTGTGTGTGTGTGTGTGTGTGTGTGTGTGTAGGCACTGTATCACTGGAGTGGGCTTCCAGGGTCAGTTTGGTTCTGAGGAAGACGAGGACAGCGCTCTCTCACCCGAAGCCTGTTACGAGTGCAAGATTAACGGTAACGGGGACAAAGGCAGCCGTCACAGACGCAACGCTGCAGACAACAAGCTGAAGGTGTGTTACAGATTAAGCCCCTTTTATCTCTTACTGGCTTCAGCATCTGATTCCACTTGTATTTAGTTTGTTGCTTTATGACTGGGCTTACACGATAACAACAACAGCAATAATAATAATAATAATAATTATTATTATTATTGTTTTTCTTTATTTTTATAAATGAGTGAGTTATTTGAGTTATATGAGTTATTTCTTTTTTTTTGCTCTTTTATTCTTTAATCTTTTCTATCTATATCTCTCTTTTCTTTTCTTTCAATCTAGAATTCGTTTTTTTTATTTTCCTTCCAATTTTTTTATTCATTCTTCCTCCCATTCTTTTGCATTTCCATTTCTTTTTCTACCTTGTTTCTTCATTTATGTATCAATCCTCCTTGTCTACAATATCTTGTCTTTTTCTCTGTCTTCTTTCTTTTTGTCTTGGATCATTTTTTCATTCATTCTGTTCTTTCCTTTTTCATTTTTCTTTATCCATTATTTCTTACATATTTTCTTCCTATATATCTTTTTTCTTTATCTATTTCCTTTCTGTCCTTTACGTTTTTCATTCATTCATTCATTCATTCATTCATTCATTTTCCAGTGGCTGGAGCAATGTCTGTGCATTTGACTCTCTGTCTTTAACCCTCCATCTCATTCCTGTGTTGCAGGAGTCTGTGAGCATGGCCAGCGTAGACACTCAGAACTCCATCCCCATGAACCTGTCTCTGGCCTCACTGCAGAACAGAGAGCCGCTGCTGGAGCTGCTTCCAGCCCTGGAGCCTCTGGAGCACCATGTCCGCTACGTCATCACTCACGGCAACCAGGTCGAGCACTTCAGGCTGCTGGAGCGCCGTGACGGTAAGACGATTCTGCGCTTGGGCCGTAAGATTCCCCCGGCCGGCTCCTACCACCTCGAGATCGCCTCCCTGCCCCTGTACGGCCCACGCCAACTCCGCCAGCTGGAGGACCAGCACGACACTGACTACCTGCTGGGGGAGATCGGAGATGCGCTGCGCATCAAGCTGCACATTTACCTGCACTGAGCGTTCTCCTGACCTTTGACCCCAGTCCCTACACTTTAGAGCTTTATTATGCTGAAGAACTGTCTTCAATCACCACCCACTTTTTTTTTTTTTTACTTATTCAGTCTCCCCCTTACACCAAAGCATTACAGTCAAGCCAGGACAGGCATGAAGACAATCAGAAAGCTTAATTAGCCACAAAGGCATTTAAGCCATTAGTGACAGATGAAACTGTCAAAATGACCAAAAAAAGGACTAAAGATGATACCCAAATCTATTCCCTCTAATCCAAGACAATCCAGTACTCCTCTTAGATCTTAAGGTAGCGACTATATCAGCCTGCAAATGCACATGCAGTTAAATTGTGTCTCGTAATATTATGTAATGTATTGAACGTATGGCCAGAACAACCACTGACCTTTCTGTAATCTCAGTGAACACTGGGGTCAAAGGATATTTCATTCAGTATTGAGTCATTCATAAACAAATGTACTGTTGTCACGAAGGACTGCAACAACAACCATGTTTCAGGTCAAAATGGAAGTCTATCACATCAAGGCTGGTCAAGCCTGCTCCTCTAGGTCTGCCTAACCCTAGTATTTAATTCTGGACCTAATCCAGCAGCTACACATCTAGAGCCAGTGTTGGATCGGGGTCGGAACTGAAATCTATATAAAGGTAGAGCTTGAGGAGTAAAATTGGCCACGCCTTAATAGTGTCACATACTGCTTTTACCTCTTAAACAAGTGGTTTCCGGTCCCAGGTCTGGACGTTTCAGGAGAATGTTGCATCTGCTACCATATCGTAATACCTCAACCATACAGATCTTAAAGGTGCAGTCTGTAATTTGTGAAAATCATATCATTTTAAAGGTACCTTCGAAAAACTGTGATTCGCAATTCAATGTAATGAATCGGTTGTCAGGCTTTACTTCAGGCTACTGTTTACATTTTTCTGGCCCAGAAACAAGCCCCGCCCCAAGTCAAAGCCATTTTCCTTAAATGCAATGTACAAGGAAATCATAGTTTCATCAGAGGGGGTCAGAATTCAGGTGTAAGCTTCTCTATGTTTTCATTGTCATTGTAATTCACCTCATCAGTTAAAAAGTCACTAAAAATTACAAACCGTCCCTTTAAAGGCATCATTGTTATGCATCAAACCTGCTTTTCCTTAAATCAGGGAGATCGACATGCAACACGGCTACACACAAGCAAATAAAGCTGTTCCGCCGTTAAACCTTAAACGCTATAGCGGTACAGTAGCTGATTTTTCTGACACATTCCAGACCACATCACACACTTAACCACGACATTTATTAGCTCCCATTCTTGTTTTCTCTCAAGGAATAAAAAGGTGCTAAATGTCTCCACCAGTGCTACAGAAATGCAGTCTCAATTTACAGATTGCAGTCGTGATCTTTTCATCAGAGGTTTTGTGTTTGTCTGTTTTTGTGTATTGTCTCAATGCTGAAAACCAATATTATCAAACTCGCTTTTCGAAAATTAAATTGTATATTTTAAAAGTGAAATGTAGATTTTTTTTCAATGTCAATCTTTTTTTTTTTAAGTGCATCAAGGCTGACAAACCCAACAGAACATGCAGTAGATTTAAAAGTGCTGGTGACTTTGTTTTCGTAATTAATAATGGCTTCTTGACTGCTGCCAGACACTGAGTGACACCCATCATTGTTTACATGGCGGCATCCTCTATGTGACACTCACCAAAATAATGCCAGCTTGGTGTTAGTGTGAAGTGGGTGTATCGAGGACCTGCACATTCAGAGTTATTGCACTGTTTCTGGTGCAGCCTGACTGCAGTGTCTGATCCTTTCTCTCTGGTGCTAAACATCATTACATCTTCAATCCTGAACATCAAGGTTACTGCACTGTAAAAAAAAAAAGAAAAAAAGAAAAAACAGCCTGAGCTATATTTATGCATAACCATTCGTCTAACATGGGAATTTGTATACTTTACATGGGAACTTTGTATACTTTTGTATCTTTTTTTTGTAATGTTTTTAATCATAATTTTATTTGCCACTACATGTAAAAGAATGAATGTGCGTGTGTGTACTGTATTTCAACATCATTAGCAAACTTGAAATATCTCAGTCATCGTCACGCTCTCTGAACTGAACACATTTCATCTGTGGTGCTCATGATGGTTTGGCATGACAGCCCTAACACTGTTTCTCTCTCTCTCTTTCTCACACACACACACACACACTGCAGTATTTTTGTGAGCATATAGGAATGAGGCTGTATCTGAGCATCCACCACACTCTGGAAATAAAAGAATTCTTAGAAACTTGATCAGTCACATCGGTCATATCATTCAATTTTTTTAACAAGCTGTAAAACACAACAAATGGCAATAAAGCAACATGGGTTATGTTTTTAAATACTTTGGTGTATGTGTGTCAGTTCCTTGACCATGGAAACCACATTTTATCTAGAATATCTGGGAAAGTATCTTTACAGACCTGGAGAAGAAACATATGTGCGGGGCACATAGGTTCTATGTTGTTATTATAAAATAATCAGTTTCTGGGTGGGACAGTACTTCACACCAGGCTGCATCACATCACCCCGGGATTGATTATTTTCCTAGTACAGCACACTCCATGTTTTATTCCTTCCTTAAATAACCAGTCTCATTAATTATGCCCCTTAAAAGCCCTGTTATAATCAGAATTACTTCTAACATACAAGTCTGCCTTCGAAATTTGGGTTTGATGACTTCGTCCAGTGACACAAAAATGTTCAGAGAAAGAAAGTGATTCAGCTTCAAGATGGAGCTATGAGTTTTTTAGCTCTATAATGAACATTTGCTGGGGTTTTTTTTTTAGATAACAGTGTGTCATACAGTGCCAGATCAGGAAGTCTCTTTGATATACTGAACAGTTCAACACAATTTGAGGCGAGTGTGTAATGACTGATTCATGCAATACTGGGAGCTCAAGCCTCACTTACTTGTTAACTGTAGCTCCAGTGCAAAACTAAAAAAAACAAACCTCAGACATCAAACATGTCTTGGCTACTTTAAGGTGGTGAAGGTGTTGTGAAATGGCTTATTGATAATGCAGAAAGTGTCTGTTGTAATTTTCATTTTATTACTGAACATTTCTGAAGCATAAAGTGAATAAAACCCCTCTTTATTTGACACAATTGCCCCAGCTTAGCAAAAACAAAGGACTTAGGAAAATATCCAATCTGCTTACAGTACAAATATCAAAAACACACCAAAGCAACACATTGTTATGGTTTTTTTTTTTTTCTTGATCCAGTGAGGAGACATTGCGCTAGAAATCTTAAACTGAATACATACAGTACAGTGTTAGCAAAAGAAGACTCCAAATCTGAGTCTGAATACAAAAATAAAGCACTTTCAGTAGTTCTAAAACTCACACAGTAACTCACTACACAGTCACAGAGCTCGGCAGATCAGCTACAGCTAATGACCACACAACATAACACTGTCCAAGGCATAAATATAGATAGATAGATATGGCTTGTAAATGATACAAATACACTGAAATACACTGCAGCAATATCACATTTCTGACATCTTAAAGGGGATTCTGCTCCTGTAAACACCAAGGAAATAACACACCATTAGGGAAAAAGAACAGTGCTAATTACGGGTGGTCGAAGGCAGCAGTCTGAGGGGACTTCCACTTAGCAGGTGAACAGTGTTTACATATTTGGTATACGATAACCAATTCTATCCAAATGTGATGTAAATACAGTTGTAAATAGGTTTATCTGGTCACTATTACAACAGTTTGGTGATGCCCTGGACTTGCAGGTAGCCTTAATCAGCAGTCACACTGCATTTAATTTAGCGGAGCAAAAAGGTGATTATGGCAGTCCTGTGTGAGATACTTCTCTTATTTGCTAGCAGTTACTGAGCTAAGTACATAAAAATAATAATAAATAAGAAAAAATGTCATCAATAAATCAGTAGATTGAACTGGACGAGTCATATGGGAAATCCTGTGAACGGCTAGCATTATTAGCTAGCTATTTTGCTAGCATATTAGCTGGCTAATTTGTTGAGAAGCAAAATCAGCTGTAGCTGTGATTATCAGATTAGCAAAGCTTATCCTTTTCTGTTAGCTCTCACTTAGTAGGAAGTGCATTCCCTTTTATTCCCTTTTCAGTTAGGCAAATTTACTTGCCTGTGGTCTGAGAACTGCTTTAAACTGGTCAGTATTATCTGTCTGTTGATTATTTGTAAATTCTCTACATTTTCATTCAGTTAAAGGGGGTGGCTCTGCAGTGAATGAGGCAGGGTTTAGCTGATTAGTCTGGAAATAGTCGATCCAATATGGCAGCCCTGCTGTGGAAAATGATAGCCTGCATACTTGAACAGTGGGTTCCCAAACATTATGATCTGAATGCTGACAGAATGGAATAAAATACATCTAATTCATACTTTCTCCGAGTCCACTACCAAGAACAGTTCCTCATTTATCAAAAACTAATACTTTACCCAGCTGACATTTGGAGATGGCTTTTTTTTTAATCAAATTTGATATGACAGATATCAGAGCTCTAATATGACCTGATATGGATCCAATACTTACGTTAACTTATAATCTACTCACTTTAGTAACTGCAGAACATGTCCAAAAGACATTACTGTGAGAATGCCTGATGTTATTGTCCTTAACTAATGATGGACCTGAGATGGAGATAATTATCTTGACTGAGCTAAATGATAACATATTAATAAATAAAATAAGAAATACAGTGGATTGGATGAGAAGTCAAATATGATCTGATAAACATCCAACATTTCAGGTCATTATTGTTTGAATACGGATGCCAAGTATCAGATTGCTGCATCTGTATTTATTAATTTAAAGTGAGACAAATCTATTTTTGTCTGTATGAAATAAAATGGGTCTAACTATGGTTTCACCTGCTACTTCCTCAGAAGCACTTTGCTTAGACAGCTGATGAAGAACTTACAAAATATCCTGTTTCTCTGGAACTGTTACTATGTGTACATTTATATGTACATCACTTAATTAAAAATAAAATAAAATGTAACTCCATATATATGCCTAACACACAGTGTTAATTCCTAGCATCTAACAACTAACACCTCATATTGACTCAATAAAAACACATTATTCTTGCCTAGTGAATCTGAAAAATATAATTTGAAAAAAACTGTATTAGTTTTTCATAACTGATGGAACAGTAGTAGTTCGTAGTACCGGACTCTGACTGAATTTTGTCTATGAATGCTGATTTTATGGGCCAAGGGAAAAGTGGATCATAGTTCAGGCAGCACTGCTCTAAGGGGAACCTTGTAGCCCTGAGGAGTCACTACAGGACGTGGTGAAAGGTGATTCACAGGCAGGTGGGAAGTCGTTGAGGGCTGACCACAGAGAGAGCAAAGGCAGAGGCTCTCGGCTCGTCCACCATCGCTGGGCAGTGTTTACACCAGCGCGTAGTCGAACTGGCCCCTCTCCAGGCCCTCTTTGTGGTCAGTCCAGGACGATGCCGGCATGCGGCTGTAGGGATCGAGTAGAATGCGGAAGCAGCGCACAAGCAGGAAGAGCAGGAAGAGCATGAGCAGGCCCACGAAAGCTAGAGCCGTTCTCTGTTCAGCGTCTGCAGCCAGCGGTGGCCTGCTGGGGAGCGCAGGGGAGAGCGGCTCGTACTCCAGTGGGGGAACATCGCTCATCCTCCACACGCCTCGCCCGCAGAACCTGCACACCGTCTGGACACTCGGGAGTATGGGCAGCTCGGCCAGATTGGACAGTAAGGGAGAGAACCTCTGCGAGTTTTACAGTCTCACACAAGTGGGAGCACTTTGGACCTCAGCTCACCCTCGAGGAGAACAAAATGACAAGTCTGCTTATTTCAGTCCCAGCACGTCTGGTCCTCTCAACAGCAGACGTGGCGCGAGGGAAGACATGACACGACACGGCACAGGACAGATAGCTGACGCACACACTCTCTCACACCGGCTAAATGGATCCAGATGGAACTTTGGTGTCCAGGTGTTATATACGCTTTTCAGACCCTGCTTTTCAGAGATTAGCACAGCTGAACTGTAAATGGTTTGATGACACGTGTCCTTGTTTCCTGTTTTCAGCGTGTCCAAGCCTGCAGACCTGAGACTAATCAGATCTGTGGGACAGAAGATGGATGCATACAGAATAATAATAGTAGTTGCTAAATAAGCTGTCTGGCCACTGGAGGGATGAGATGGAGTGGGATATACAAGCTGCTGATAGTGCTACACAAACAATCTAACAATGCTAACAATCAAGGAAATCTAGTGACAAATAGATGAGGGTATCGGAAAGTTCAGAATCTATTATAGAGTCACTTATAGAAGGCTGTGGAGTCAGAGCAGAGGAAGTCTGGGGCTCTCCAGTCTAGGTATTAGCAATCCATTGCACATATGAATGTCTCTAGTCGTCTTCCTTATCTCCTTGGTCCACACCTGTAAACACATAAAACCTGCATTTGACAGAGCTAAGAGATAAAAAAAAAAGTAATGTTCCACTCACACTAGCTCTTTGTCAGCAAAAGACAAGTGGCATTTCAGTGGAATTTGCTGGGCTCACACAGACTTCTGATGTGAACAGATTTTGTGAGCAAAACTTTACATCAAGTTCAACTTTACACAACTGCTTTGGAGTTACTGTCCTTTGAATAGGTAGCAGAAGATCCAAAGTGGATGATACATTAATTACAGCTTGGCATGCCATGTTATGTAATCTTCCCATCCCAACTACATATTCATTTTCAAAACTGGTGGATGGTAAACAGTAAAGAGGGTGGATGAAATGGTATAACTACCGTTTACCTTTGTATCACTTACTAAATAAGGTTGGTTATTGTTGGCAAGCAGGGAGACACAAATTTCAAATTTACATATTCATTTATTCATTTGGCTGTCACTTACAGTTCCAGTGCAGTTCAATCAGGATACAACAGAGCATTTGAAGTTCAAGGACCCAGCAGTGGCAGTTTGGTGGTGCTGAGATCTGAACTCACAACCTTTCGAACAGTAGCTAAAAGGAAAGGTCCACCCTGAAAGATTTGCATATCAACATTTAGAATTAACACGTGATCTTCAGTGTTGTAAAAGATTTATTTTATTTTCGACTTTTTACTTCTTTCATTGACATGTTTCTCTATTTTCACTTTGGTGAACAGTTTTCCACATCACCCACATTGCTGTTCAACTGCCTGCTGATAGTGGCGCATGATTTAGCCCTTGCTTCATCTCTACCTAAAGATAACGATGCACTTTAGTCCTTTAGTCTGTCCAGCTCTCACACCTCCTCAAACAGATCAGCTTCCAAAGCTTCAACTTTAATGATAATACCACATCAACACCGTTACACTCATCATCTTGTAGATCCCTAACTAGCCAAGCCAAGTCTCTGCCGTAACTAGTATAGCTGCTTTGCATTCTGGGACTTTCTGTGTCCAGCATTTGCATAAATGTCTCCAATAGTTCTACATTGGATTTCTCATTAATATGACATTGAACATCTTTGGAAAATGGTGAGTGAGAAAAGAAGCCCTCGCTCCTTTTTTTAGGACCTAAGAGCAAAAGCTGATCATTACCTGTTATGTTTGAGATTGTTTAACTTTTTTCTCCTATTAAACACCATTGTAACTGTGCTACCAATAACAATGTATGCCTGTGATTTCACAACAGCACACAACTGCTAACTTCTTGCAGGATTAACGACAAAACAGCAGCAACAAACAAATTAGGAGCAGAATCATTAAACACATCACAAACATATTTATTGTTTTTCAGGGTAGAGTTTTCCTTTAAAGCCTTAACTGCTGATCCATCATTGTCCTACAAAGTTCTGGTGTGATTAAGGCTTTGATTAAGGTTTTAACAGTTTGTAAAATCACTGGTCTGAGAAATCACCCCATGCTTCATCCAGATCCAAAGTTAATATACAGTTAAATTAACAGCAGCCAGACCAGAAGTCCACTAATGGAATAACCTTCATCCAGCACATTTATGAAAAGCCTGCATACTTGAACAACACTGCTGGAAATTTGTTTCTACTACCACATCCATACATTAAAATGACATCAAGTTTTAGTAGTTCTTCAAGTATGACTCTGACATACTGACAGCATGATCAGTCAGTGATTACCTCGTTATAGTCGCATTAGCAGTCAGGAACAAAAGTACATTGAGACATTAATAGTGTAAATGCCATGCCTATTCATCAGGGCTGTGTTTCAGTAATATTAACACACTGCTGTGAGGAGGATTCGAACAGCTACTCAGGAATAACAGGAAGTGTCTTTTTGAGAGTAGAACTCCTTTCCATTCCCCTGTTAGCTCCGGCTTGACAAGTGTGTTAGAATACATAAAGCAAGGGAAGGCAAGGAAGAACAAGGAAAGAAAAAGGAGGAGACAGAGACATAGATAGAAGGTAAAGAGAAGGCACAGGGTCCAGGGTCCTAGCTAGGACCCTGGAGGATGTGGATAGATTCCTCACTTGGTATTCTCCAATTTCATCAAACATAAACAGAGTAGACTCAATGTGAGGTTGCACAAAGTACTAAATGTATGAGGTGCCAGTAATTTTGAGACGTTTTCATTTTCAGTGATTAAGCTTTTAAGCATTTAAGCTTTTAAGGTTAAGCTAATTAATCATAAAAAAACATGTTAACTTTTTTACCCATCTTTTCAATGGGTGCCAATAGTACTGTAAAATAGTAAAATAGCTTTTTTAAATATATCTCTTTAAAAATGTTATACATATCGATGTACAACACTGGGAAGGACAAACACACACACACACACACACACACAAACACAAACACACTTAATCAAATGACTTAATCAATAAAACCAGATCAATTGGCCATTCTCGAAGACACACAATGGCATCAGACAGCAAGGTGTGAATAAGGACAAGTGAATGTAAAGACTTCGCTGTTAAAGCTAAATCCCAGGAGAAGGTTACACAAAATCTGATTCTGTCCACTAAACCAAAATCAGTCCTTCCAAATTCAGAATAAATCCAATAAATAAAGTCCTGAAATGTAGCAGTTACTTTTGTTCTTTATGTTTGTTAAGTGTGCAGTAATACTGGTTATGTTAGCAAAGTAAGGTACCTGGGTAATAATTAAAAAAATAAAATAAAATAAATGACTGAATGGCAAACTCAATGGAGTTTTAATTTTTATGCGTCAATGCCTCAAGCATGGCTGTAATTAGATATGATGACAATGAGGTCTGGGCCTCAGTAGTTTCTGAAGGTTTTGTTTGTTTGTGTGTATATATACATGGTTTTACGATAACCACCAGCCACCACTCATCTGTTTTCTGTTTTAAGAAAAGTTTACATGCACAATTTTTTTTCCAAGAATAGACTGTTCATTTTGCATAAGTTTGTTTAACAGAAACAGTCCATTCTTTATGTAAATATTGTATAATATACAAAATAATGAACATCTCAGCTCATTATTATAACTAGAAAAAATAGACAATTTAGTAATGGTAAGAGCTCTACTCTGCTCTATTGTTAAATCAGCTCACTGACAATTTTGAACAATCCAAGGAAAAAAAAAAAACATGCTCTGTCAGAAATAGTGCATTATATTTTAAGGCTGATAAAAAGTTAAGTTTCAATAAGTCTACAAAATAAATGGTATATTCTTGCGAAAACCTCTTGTACTATATGCTCCTTTAATATGAAGTCAATTCAGTGTGGCATTTTTAAGAAATATGAAAGCAAACTTAAGAAAAAATTCTAGGATATTGTGAA
Source organism: Pangasius sanitwongsei (assembly GCA_037576675.1). Lineage (NCBI taxonomy): Eukaryota > Metazoa > Chordata > Actinopteri > Siluriformes > Pangasiidae > Pangasius > Pangasius sanitwongsei. The sequence continues at coordinate 13,846,579 of CM075013.1, read as the reverse complement.
AGTTGCTGTTTTTGGACGCTGAAATCAATAGGTATCTTATCGTAAACCAAGAAATTCAATAAAATTAAATGTCTAACTGGAGAGGAGTATATGGAAGAATGGAAGGAAAAAGCAACAGAGATTAAATATTAGCAGTTGATGTAGTACACATACATCATATATATTGATCATGCTGTTTTTTTCCCCCTATCATTTCTAAGCTATGAGCTAGCAGCCAAATGATTTCTTCATATCCTTTACCATCTACATTAGTTCAGTGTTACAAACCTTACAACATGATCTGCACTCATAACACGGAATTTAAAGGTAAAAGTCTCACGTGTAGGACCTCGTAAGTGTACTGTGTCCTCCAGGTCGTGCAGCTTCAGATGAAAGGGGCAGTGCCAGGCTCTGACTCCGGGGTCGGGCAGTGCCCGTCTGTCCAGAGAGCAAAGCAGATGGCAGCACAGCATGAGCCCCTAAACCTTTACATCAGAGCCTACAGGAGAAAGGAGAGGACATGCTGAGGTTACGAAGATATGTGCTTCCGAGTCAGGCAGCATAAAAATACAGCCACATACTGTCACCTTGCCTACACACATAGCATATAAACACTTAAATGCTCTGTTATGCCTCAGGGCACTTGTTTATTTATTTTTGTTGGCACGGTTTGGCTCCACTTGTAATCTACAAGGAAACTTCACCACAAATCAATAGGAATTTCTTCGGACCGATCACCTATCCTACGATGAAACATTTCTATCCTGATGAGCGTGGTCTCTTCCAGGAAGACTCCACCCCCCAGCCACAGGGCACAAGGGCTCACTGAACGTTGTGATGAGAATGAAAATGGTTTGATGAGTAGTAGCTTTGACATTGAACTCAGCAGATCTTGCGCAAGTACCAAAAACAAAAAGATGCCAAAAGATTCAGCGGTTGCTTCTGTCTGGAGCTGTGGATGGTCCAACATGGATACCCTAAACATTTAAGCCTCCCCAAAAACAGTTTACGCCCAAGTCTCGCCCTTGTTTCAGTGGATAGTCTCACCTGGATACTGTAGATTTGTACCTAAGGACTGCTGCTGTAATCATAAAAACTGTCCTGTGCTCATCCCAGGACTCTTACTCACAATCTGCTCATACTGAACATCCATAGTGCTGTTTGTGTTTACTCTTCTACACCTGTATAATATAATCATTTATAATCCCACTATCCAAGTCACCCAGAAGAGGATGAGGTTCCCTTTTGATTCTGGTTCCTCTCAAGGTTTCTCCCTCATATCTCCTTCCTCAGGGAGTTTTTTTCCTTGCCACTGTCACCTATGGCTTACTTGTTATGAATCTAAACCGACATCCAGATTTCTGTAAAGCTGCTTTTTGACAATGTCCATATACAAAAAATATGGTGCAGCATTAATGAAAGTGATGATCAGCCAATCTATGTTCCTATTACTACAGATGCTATTGAAGCAAGCTGTCTCATTCTGTGTCCATCAGATCCCCTTTCAACATCCTTTAGCACATCCTTTCCCTTTTTTTTTGTTGGTAAAACCATGTCTCAATGGTTCAATGATCATCCTGGTCATCCTGCCAAACTGCTGATAGTAATCTGACTCCTAACGTGTACACAAAGAAATCGTCACATAATTCAGTCATCAGGTTCACTTGGTAGAGATCGAGGGAGAGAATGATGCAGTACAATGGCAGCTGGCTTCTGGAAAGTTCTAATACAAAGAAGGCTTCTCCAGGGTCACTAGTAAGTTCATGTGTTAAGTTCATATTACATTCAAGGTTTGAGATATGAATTTGATCTTCATCTTGATCAAGATGTGGACACCAAATCCTCAGACATGTGCCCCCTGTCCTTTAGGTGTAGGCAGACCACTGAGTCTTAACTCTTCATTCTTCTTCTTCTTTCACTCCTTGATTATCCCCTTTCTTACTTTTTCACTCTTTTTCTCCTTTATGTTTTCTTATATCATCAATTTGTTACCCTTACTTCCCTTTTATTATTTTATTTCCCCCTTTTATTATTCTACCATTTTCATTCTCCTTCTGCTCCATTGTTTCTCTCAATGTCCATCATTCTTATTTTCGGTCTTTTTCTCCCTCATTTAAGTTTCTTTTTCCCTTTTATTCTCTTTTCTTTCTTCTTTCTAACTCCGTTCTCCCAAATATACTGAATATACACAGGCAAATGTATCAAATTATTTTCATGACATTATAATAAAACACATATTAAATGTACAAAAAAAAAATCAAACTTAAAATTGTCTTGCTATATTGCCAGATATAGATTTTAGGTTTTGCTTCTTTTTAGAAATAAATGAGTGAAATAAGTAGAACTATCTGCCAATAGGTCCTTTATCATTTTCTCTTCTTTATTCCTTCCCTTCTCTCTCTTTAAATTTCTAGATTTTCCTCTCTCACTCCTTTTATCATTCTCTTTTTCTCACTCATTCTCTCTTTTTCCATTTCTTTCCTTCATTATTTCTCTTTTATTTTCCTGTTGCTCACTTATTTTCCCTTCTTTTATTCCTTCCCTTTCTTTCTCTTGTTCTTTAACTGCTATCATTCTCTCTCTTTTTCTCTTTCAGTCTTTCTCTCTCAGTCTTACTTTCAATCTTTCTCTCCTTTATTCATTCTTTTTTTGTCTTCCAATATTCATAGTCTTCATTTTTCATGGATCTTTTTATCAGCCATTCTCTCCCTTATATCTTCCATTCTTTCCTTTTACTCCCTTGTTTTCTTTTACTCTTTCCTTTCCTTTTTTCATTATCTTTTTTAATTTCGCTTCTTTTTTTTATTTTTTCCCTCCTTTGCTCTCCATTCTCTCTGTAGTTCTCTCCCTTAATCTCTCCTCTTCATTCAGTCTCTCTCACACTCTTATCATTGTTTTTCTTTTACTCTTGCCTTTCACTCCTCTCTCTTGGTCATCCATTATCTCAAGTTATTTCGGTTGTTTTCATTTCTCCCATCGTTTTACCATTTACCATCGTCTTTCTTCTCTCTTGCCTTCTTTCTATTAGTGCTTCTCTTTTTCATTTATTTTCTGGAATCATACCCACTCTCTTTCCCAGCAGGGTCGGAGATGATCCTCAATAACACGTCCGTCTCCCATCTAAGACCCTCGGGGGTTTCTTTCACTGCTGACAAATAAAACAAACAAGGGCAAATGGGGACATAAATGACAGTCCATTAAAGCACTCATGTGTCCACCGGTGTAACATGCTGTCCTCTGGAGCTTAGAGTCAGAGTGTCCCCCTGTGTCCGATCATTATGTCCCCTACGGCGTCTGATCTCAGCAGCAGCCATTCCTCACGCGGTGGCACTGAGGGGCGAAAGCCTGGATTTATCATTATTTGTGACTTGTCTGAGGTCCATCTGCAAAGTGAATTAGAGGCCATGGTCTAATGATAAATGCCACAAATCTATCCACTTTGTTCATCCGCCCACCCCCACCCCCCCATCCCCACCCCCCACACACCACCAATACCATGGCCAAACTGACAGTCAGCTGATGCTGATGGCCTGCACTTCGACGGGAAATTAGCTGAACTCCTTCCAACTGTCTGCTTATAAAGATAAAATGGGTTTGGGAGAAAAGGGCAAGAGGAACCATTTACAAAGACACACAGTGTCTGATCAGAACAAATGCTACAATAGAAACTGTGTGTGTGTGTGTAGTTAAGTCCAGAGAAGCTATTTATGCCATCAATCATGAAAGTTCTGATGATCGTTCTGGGCTCTTGTTTGTCTCAATTCACTGATCAGTACAGAACAATTTGTTCCGCTGTAATAAGATGCTGCTTAAAAACAAGGTCACCTTGAACTCAGACATGTCCTAAGCTACATGCATCTAATTTTCCTGATTGTGTCCCCTATCCAGCATCCACATAGTCTACATCCTAGCTACTGTTACTACTGTAGCTCCAGTTTTCACTGATCAACTGCATTTGGGGTGAGCACTAAACTACCATGTGGGTGGGTGTTAAACTATTACCATTAAATTGTATTGGAGAAAGGAAGCAGTAACCTTTGCAGAGAAGGTACAGGATATCAAAGAGAGACAGAAACAGTGTTTCAGCCTGCTGATATTTTAGCCCAATTTCTGACTTTTCTACTGATGCTCCATACTCATGTGCCACTACCTCTTAAGTTTGTGAAACTGGCCACAAAATGTTTGGAGGAGAAAAAGAGAAAAATTAATGCTAAAGGTTATAAGCAGTCTGCTGGCTCTGCAAAACGTAGACATCATCACAATACTATCCTGAAAAAGTCCGGGTTAACAGAGTGAACTGTCCGTCAGCACCAAACCTGTAGTAGAGTTGAGACGCCCCCAGGCCCACCCCAAACCATGGGCCCACTCTGAACCACAGGCCCAACCCTAACCATGGGCCCACTCTGAACCACAGGCCCAACCCTAACCATGGGCCCACTGTGAACCACAGGCCCAACTCTGAATCACAGTGCCACTGTGAACCACAGGCCCAACCCTGAATCACAGTGCCACTGTGAACCACAGGCCCAACCTTGAATCACGGTGCTACTATGAACCACGGGACCACTCTTAACCATGTGCCCTTTCTTAACCACGGGCCCTACAAAGGAGTTCCTGACTAATATGGAGCGCCAGTCAACACTTAATCTAGCTAGCTATGGGTTAAAAATATAACATTTCATTTTGATTTATTAAAATTGTATTAATAACCGAGGTGTATAATGTAGACTTGAGCCTGAATTAATATCCCACAATTTTAAATGACAGCGTAAAACGCCTCACTGATGCCCACGATTACCTAGTGTCACTGTGATTGACAGGGGAGAGAGAATATGGCCAATTTTGCTCTCATGGACTCCCAGCCACAGATGGCTGTGGCATCATTAGGACAACAGTTTAATTAAAAAAAAAATCTTTTCTAATAAGTGATTGATATGTGTCATTTAATAGCAGTGTTGTCTTGTGTCATCTCTGAAACGCACTTTTGCTGGCGAAATTAAAAAAAAATGTTTAAACTGAAAACAAAAAAGTCGGGTGCCCAAAAGTGGTAGGAGAAAAGGGAGGAAAACATTTATTATTCAATTGTTTCAATTTGTGCTCGACCTCAGGAAAGTGTGAAAATGAATAACTTACTGTGCCATGTTTATTATTATGCCAAAATTCATAATAAGGGCCCACTGGAGAATTCCTGTGCCACCCCTTCACTGAGCCTCACTGTGTCTCTGGAAATGGCGGTTCTCCTCAGACTACTCAACTCCCTGCACCCTCCCCTCCAAATAAATTTACAGTCACATCTATCACTGGCCAGCTTTGAAGTAATCGCTTTAAAAATCTCCTTCTAAGCAGTAGCAGGACTAATAAAGAAAAATCTAACAGTGGCTTTCTGGACATGACCCAGCTGGCTGTGCTGGAAAATGACAGAGTAATTTTCTGCTCCGTGTCTGTGCCACCGATTTCCGTTGTAATGGAGGAACCCAGTGGCTATCCACAAAAGACCCCTTGCTGCTGATGGGCTTTATGTCAAACACAGCTGCCTCCCATCCCACCGCATGTCAATGAGGCGTTCCAATGAGAACAACTTAACTGCCAAGAGCAGAACCTAATTTTTGGTATTAATCACAATTGTAGATATGGAAAGAAATGTCACAGAACAAAATGTTCAGAGGGTTCAGTGCTACTGTTTCTGCTTCAATAAAGTGTGTCATTTTAACACTTTGCAGGTATTGTAAAAGCCTTTGGCTCTAATCTCAGATCAGTCGCCTCTATGCCCGTCAGTCCTAATGCAGGAGTCATGGCTTCTGTGCCTGTCAGTCCCAAAGTGAAGGAGGTTTTTTCCTCTGATCCTGTTAGGCCCAGTGAAGAAATTCAAAATTCCCTTATAACTTAGAAATGCCAAAATTGATAATTACAACATATTGACAAAAGTGTCTTGAGGGGAGGGACTGAAACAAAACTGCATATAAAATGTTGATATGTAAGGAACCTGGAGTATTAAGTACAAATTGAAAGTGTGAATGAGTAGCACCTTTAAAATGTGTGTGTTACATGTTACAGGTTTATTCAAACTGACTGGTTGAGTGCACACTTTCTACCTGGAGCTTAGTCAGAGGGAATATGCCAGCAGTCTGTCAAACCCACCTGCCGCATCTTTAATTCCCAGCCCAAATCACTGCATGAAATATTAAGCTGGAATGGACAGCACAGATGGCAGTGAGTGACTGACGGGGCGGGTGTATGTAGCAGCACAGGTCCTCAGTGGGCTCCACATTTCAAACGAACTCAAAGGGGGAACTAACAGAGAAATGGCACAGTTATAGGACTGACACAAACCGAACTGACGCTCAGATGTTTCCGTCTCACTGCACACGCCCTGTTATAAAAAAACAAGTCAGCACTTTCTAAAGTCTACATACAGAGGACAGCACTTCCTCCACTGCATGGTGACCTGCTGTGGGGACATGCAGCCGGAGACTATCCGCCCACGGACATGTCAGTCCCTTCCAGAGGTCTGTCATTGTGGGTGTCACATCAAAACTCAGCAAATGTCAAAAGGACGGTACGGGACAATGGAGAGGGACAGCAAAAAGGTCAAACCATCTTTGCTGTGAGTGGCATTATAAAAAAGGATTTAAGCTTGAACTTCTGTCAGCGGAAACAGAATGAAATGCGGTAATTAAATGTGCAGGAGAAAAATCAAAATGCTGACGCAGAGCAAGAGGTGTGCGCATGAAAGCTTCAGCTCATAAACCAGAAAAAGAAAGCTTGGATTAAAAATAAAAGAAAGCAGATATGAAGGGATGTTCAGAAGAGCATCCAGGATTCAAAATACTTAGAAAAAGCACACTAAAGAAAAGGAGTGTTCCATATTTGCCACTTTAGCAGTCTGAGCAGGATTTGAGTCCAAAATGCTAGATTCCAATCCAAACAAGTCAACAGCCACTGGACCAGACAGTAAATCAGCACTCTTTACTGGGAAGATAATAAAAACCCAGACATGGTGTCAATTATCAAATGGCTCCAAATTACAGCCCCAAAGAATATTTCAAGTAGTGTCTTGGAAGGAAATTGAATGCTACTCTTTGATCCAACACCACCTCTGTTCAAAACATTTAGTGATATTAATCTGTACCCGGGGGATAAAATGTACCTTCTTCGTAGGCGGACCAGGAAGCCTGGGCATCTTAGATATTAACACAGACGGAGAGTAAGCCATATGCAATACTTATAGTCAGACATTACCCACTTCAGAGAATGATCCAAAATTTCAACTCAAACAATTAGTGCAACTAATCACCTTTCCTCTAAAAAAAAAAAAAAAAAATCTTAGGAGGATTAATTTAAGATGATACTAGCAAAATTATTGAGACACCTAAATATAAATATAATATTAAAATTATTTTCTGGGAAAAAATTACAGTATTTTTAAAACTGCTTGAATCTCTGATGTTGTTGCTGCCTTTGACCAAATACGAGGTTGCACACATGGAAAATCACTTTATTGTCTGCCACCAGGAGGAACACCAAAGCTTCTCAACACTAAAAGAGACAGACTGTTGTTGAGCTGCACAAGTCAGGTATAAAAATAAATCGCAATTCATGTACTAGATGCCATCTCCATAACAACAAGCTCTTTGGAAGCATTGAAAGATACCCTTCCTAAGAACCTCTCACAAAATGCAGCTCTAAAATTCACCAAGCCTCACTGAAATAATAAGTGTATTAATTAAAATAAAATGTCTTTTGTTGTCATGAGACCAAAATTAAACTCCACTGGCATGTTTTGGTGACGCTGTAAAATACTGACGCTGCTTTGGCACTGTATTGTGGGCCTGTCCTTGTGAAGAAATTCACTAAGTCATGAGATTTTAGCCCAAAACCTGGTTGCTCTGCTAGGAAGTTAAGACTTGGTTGTAGATGGATCTTTCAACGAGTGAATGAGTGCAAACAGCCAAATCAATACAGAAATGTTTACAGGAGCACAAAATCAACCTCAGTCTCCGGATGTGCACCCGTGGTCTAAATCAAAAAGGGAAGATCTAACAAGTGTCTCCAACCTTGCTAGAGACTACTAGATTCGCCAAATATTAATTGTGAATACTTTTTTCATTATAATGTTAAAGTTAGTGTTTCACACAAAACAATGCACTACTTAGGAAAGCATTTTATTAGGAAAAAAATATTTTGTTAGAATAAACACATAAACACAATGCTGTATGAGTTTAAACTCACTTACTGCATGTGTTATTCACTTTTTTCACTGTTTTCCTGAGGAATGCCAATAACATACTGACGAGGTAGCTTTTATAGAACCTTTTTTCCAGAGGGTATGGTATGCAAGCATTTGAGTCTCTGGTTAAGGTTCGTGGTTAGGGTTTGAGGTAAACAATTCTGTTTCAGCTTGAACAGTGCATGGTGCCAGCTAATTTATGCCCAGTGTTAACTCTGACCAGTACTTACAGTGTTATTTCGTCAAATCTGATTTGGGATTGAGCAACAGGAATCTCAGACTTACGGTAATAATGGCTTCTTTATGACAAACATGAGCAGTGATCATAAAAAGAAAATGACTCCGGAGAGAGAGTTCTTGCTCTGGACTGCACCAAAACTTTCACCACAGTGCATTTATCATGATTACAGTGATTACAGATCCAGCACTGGAGCTGCTCCGCATTAATACATCCTTGGAGTCAAATGTAGCTAGAATCGGATAAATATATACACATGAAAATCTTCTTTGTTGTTTTCTCCTATGTTTGCATGATTTGTGCAGACAAAAATTGCTGATTTTGAATAAATAACTCAGGGGCACACATTTTTGTACCTTTAGTATGTATCTTTCACATAGAAAAGTGAATGTAGTATACCTGTAAACTAATGTACTAAGCTATGCAATTGGACCATTGAGAGCGCTCTATCTTTTTCTGACAATGAATAAGAGTGTGCATCTATTATCAATATATCTAGACAAAATAGTGCTGAAAATATACAAGTATACACCACCTTCACACGTACAGGCTATAGGAGATACATTCTTCAACATGATGCAGAATAGAAAGGAGTAGAGCAGTAAACCTGAGGCTGTGATTGCTATTCTGCACTTTAATATATGACACAGCATTACTACTATATTCCAGTAATAAATAATGAGGTCTGGGAATAAAATTACTTTAAATGTCAGCTTTTATTCCACATAGTATCTCTGCAATTTTAATCACCATATGGCAAATAAATCGGATGGAAGTTTCTGAAGCTGTCTGCAATCCACAGCATGCAACCTTACAACATTAAACAGCACAAACAGCAGATCATGCAGTGCGTGTAAATAAAAACGAAGGCGAAAGATATATAAAATCTTACCCCTGCTATGCCAGGAAAGACGAATATGACCAGCATCAGATGGGAAGTGCAGTGAAACTTCAGTCGCTTTGCAGCTCCGTTAAACGAACTCGAATAACACCATCGAGCAACGCAGCCTGACAAGCGATTCGTCAGAGATTCGTTTCTGTATGAACGACTCTTTGGAATGATTCAATCACGGAATCGATTCTTAACCAGGAACGAATCCAGAGATTTTTTTTTTTTTTTTTTTCATCCACGCACAAACAAATACTCAGGCTTCATCATCTAAAGTAGGTGTTTGTACATTTCGGGTTGTTGAGGCTGTGTGTATTCCAACATTTAACTCCTCACTTTTTCATTCTCTGACATTTTTGTAGTCAGTAGATGTGCTCCTGCGCATGCGCAGTGTCAGAGTCATTGAATAGGTAGATGGACCGAGGGACTGTCATGCACAAAAACAGAGTAAATCTGATCTATATCTAATACTAAAAGCATTTTTTTTATATTACCCGCTCAATTTTTGCATTCCCTCAGTTTATTTTATTGTATCTACTTCTTGCTGCAGATAGTTATGTATAAGACAAGATTGCTCATAGGGAAATTAAAGTATTACAGAGAAAATATAAATATTACAGTAGTAGTCTCAATGTGACAACACACACTGAATAGTAGCAGGCTCAGTGTGATATCATGTAGGGCATTAAACATCAGAAAATGTGCAAAATAGAGAAGTCCTGGATTGTCCATGTGCAAAAATACAAATGAATGACAGCTGGATGATGTATATTGAAGGACAGTGATATCAGCAAAAGCAGAAACTAAAAAAAAACTAGTACAAATATACTAGGTTATTGTCTATATGTTCAAAAGTACAAAGGTTTGCTACTACTACTGCTACTACTACAAAAAAAAGCTTGTTGTTAGATGATGTCAAAGATGTGAGATTTGTAAATAATAAATATGTATATTTTTGTTTACTTGTAGGTTATTAATTGCCATTACGAGCTATTATACATGCGCATACAAAATACTCATTTGTGATTAGCTGGCATGTGGGATACTTCAAGGTTATTTGTCATGTGCACAAAATGTCCATGACAATTGTACATTGAAATGCTTGTGGTGAGGCTCAGGTACTCTACAGCTGTGCAGTACAAAAAATATATATATATATCAAAAGATATATGGGGGAGGAGAGAGGAAAGAGGGGGAAAGGATTATTCACAAGAAACTATAAAAAGCAGATGAAGCAGCAGTACAAAGTAGCATTTAAAAATGTAAAACATTTACAATTAAATGAGATGTAGTAGTATGTTCAGTGTGTAATAAATATGTACAATATATCTGTATATAGCTGCATAGAGACAGGAATTAGTGTTTAGCAGCAGTAAAGTGGTAATAGTGCCCTTAGATATATTGCAACATGATAGAAGAGTGATAGAAACGTGTGAAGAGATTGTCCATGAGTGTCCTTGAGCTGTCAGTGAGGTGACCAGTGTGTGGGAGGTAGTGGAGGCATGAGTGAAAGAGTGGAAGAAGGAGAAAGAAGGAGTAAAGACTGGATTACAGTTTGTTCCGGAAAACTAACTGTTGAAAGTAACTGTTAACATTAAAGTTCTCTATCAAATACAGCTCTATATCAATGCCCCTGATTACTATGTAGCCTAACCATAGAGGAGTGTAACCATGACAACGTACATCTCATAGCCGTGCTGACTGGAATGGCTGGAGGTTATTAAGTCGTTGGCTTCATTATCTAAGAGGCTGCATCATTTCTAATGAGTGGTGGGGAATTCCTGCTATGTAACTACTGTGTGTGATTCACACCTGTGGCACGAAGACATTTGTTACCGGGGATGGTGTGAAGGTGTGAAATGGTCTGAAACCCCTGCAGTAAACATGCCAGAATGACACTATACAGGTAGGTGTAGGTGGTGTTGCAGACCGCTCTCTTTATTCAGAAATAGTTGTTCAAGGTGTCCTCATTTACTCTTCTTTCAAGCCAACTGTATTCTCCGTCTAGCCTGACCAATAAATACAGTTCAAATGAAATTCAACATTGCATATTGTGCCACGAATGTGACAGTAGTACTGTTTTTCTAGTCTTTAAATTAGGGTAATAAACTTTACAGTCTCAGCAGATATTTTGAATTCTGCGTTACATAGAAGAGATATTTGCTGATAAGGCAACATCAGACTACTCTGAATTCAGTTCAGTGAGCCATGCCTTATTTCTGATGCCAGTGAGAGAAAAGTACATCAGCATACTAAAGCTACTTTGAATACTATTCAAAATAAATTGTAGCATATGAACATGCCAAAGAGAGCTAGCGTCAATGCTGCACATCTAATCTATTACATCAGCTTCAGAACCAATTGTGGGGGTGTATTGTATGCCTCATTAACTTATTTTCTGATTAATGTGTCCACAGGTTTCCACTGGACCTGCGCCCTTTTGACTCTACTGAGACACCAGTCCGGTCTCAGTGGTCTAGATGTGATCCAGAGCCCGGGGCGAGGGCAGGCGGCCGTTTGGCCATCTGTGCCACCTGCTGCCACTTCCTCCTCATGCAGCCAGTCTTCAGCTGTGTCGGTCATGGATACCACGTTTTCCATGAGGTCAGAGTGTATGAGTGATGCCTCTCCAGCCATACTGTCACACACAAACATGTCCACAATTAGAGGTACACCGCTTTCCACTGTGGAATGTAATAGGCAGACACCCTGGCAGTCTGCATCCTGCTGGGCAGCGTAAAATGAATATGAGAAGAGGTATAGAGGTAGAGAGAGAAAGAGAGATAGGGATAGTGAGAGAGGTGGATAGCAGGTGGCTTGATCGAATCAATAACCTTAATAATGAGATCCATGGGGTGTCATTACTGTCCTCCCCTCAAGCGCCACACGGCCCTTCTTCCATAACGAACAGCATCTTCCTCAGTCACTGCACAATAAGCCTCATTAACCTTTCGAGGTCTTTAAAAGACTATCGTTTGGTCAAAGATCCACCGCTGGGTTGTTTTTCTACTCTTAGAGGATGAACACAGGTTCACTTTAAAGATAGAGTTTGGCCAATTTCCCCTTTTGCCGGGGGTGTATTAGTTTTTTTTGTTGTTGTTGTTGTTTTGTTTTGCACTAAATCTAAAGTGCATATGCAGCTAACAAGTACAGGAAATATATAGCTAGTAGTATAGAATTGTGCAAAAAAAAAAGAAAGAAAAAAGAACAAAAAGACAGCAACTTGCTGTAATTGGAAATTGAAGCCGAGTGGAAAAAAACAGCAACAACATGAAGGCATGGTAAATATTTAGATCATGTCAATGGCCGCATTCAGTTGGAGGCATCGGTGTGCTGAATCAAGATTTAATTTTTTCATTCACTAATTCATGCTTCTGCCATGAAAAAGCAAACACACATTCAAGTGGTTAAAGTCATAAGTACTCTGTTTCTAGGCAACTGGTAAATATGGATGACAAGCATAAGCTAATAACTGATGCTAATGTTTTTAGCTTGTAGCCTTTAAGTCTTTTATACAAACAAGGTAAGGACACAGTGACAATGAAAATAAGACAGAACTATCAGAACCATCAGCATTTCTCTCAGATCTGTTGATAAATTACTCAGAAAAGATTCAGTACAGGGGAAAAACTATGCTTAGTATAAACTGAACTTCCATGGTGGCGGCCATATTGTGAAAGATCATCTTTACTTCACAACTCATAAACACAGAGCTGTCAGAAATGTAGCATTTAAACTGGACAGTGTTCGTCTTCCATATAAGAAGATTCCATATCAACTGAACATTCTTGTGGTATGCAGAAATTGTTGATGTTGACACATTGTTGATGTTTCCTAATTCTACATTGACGGTAGGTTTGGGGGGCACGGTGGGTAAGTGGTTAGCACTGGTGCCTCACATCTCTGGGGTTAGGGGTATGATTCCTGCCTCCACCCTGTGTGCGTGGAGTTTGTGTGTTCTCCCCGTACTTCGGGGGTTTCCTCCGGGTACTCCGGTTTCCTCCCCAGTCCAAGGACATGCGTTGTAGGCTGATTGGCATGTCTAAATTGTCTGTAGTGAGTGTATGTGTGATTGTGCCCTGTGATGGGTTGGCACCCAAACTCACATTCCAGTGTAGAAATGGCTACAAATAACGCAGTAATTTAACCATGTGGTTAATTAAATATTAGAGATAACCACTATTACAGTTAGATAAGGTAAGTGTAAAAGAAGCTTCTTTTCTACAATATCCATTCCAATACTGAAATGATCAGCTTCAGAAACTCAATTTTCATGCAAATTTTTAGGCTAAGCTTATTGCTATTTTTACATGATAGCAACTGATTAGGACAGGATACCAAAATATTTGATACTTATATTTTATTGCTTTTAATCCTTTGAACAAAATGAAGACACTTCTATTCTAGATGGATTGATCATATGAAAGCAGCGAAGGATTATAATCACTAATGAAAACACAGAAATGATAAAATACAGCTCAGCCCTCAGCTTCATCTATAATCCTTTTCCATAATACCATGAATAAAAGAGTCCTAATAGCAACGCTTTGAGCAGTAGTAAGCAGATATCACAGAAAAGCATTAAGTGCCATAAAGCCTGAGTGCTTGATGGCTTCATGTTTTCACTTCCAAGAATAACACCGAGGTAGAGTCACACAGAATCAAGGGAAGGGCTGCATTGTTTGTCTCCTCCTGTTATTTCCTGTGCAGAGCTATGCGACATAGAGAGAGTTAATACTGATTACCATCACCTCTTTGTTTTAATCATGCACACCCACTCCAAAGCGCAATGCTCGACTCTACTTAATAGGTCATTAAGCAGTCTGTTTTTGGTCTGATTATCCCAGAGTGGCTGCTTCACATCCTGAACTCTTGTGGCTGTACGAACACAATTATGCTTTTCCCATACTTTTATGTATTTTTTTATTTTAATTTTTTTGTTGTCTATCTCTCTATATACTACTCTCTCTCTCTCTTTCTCTCTCTCTCTCTCTGTGTGAGGGTAAGAGGGCGGAGTGATGTATTTTTTTACTAGTTATTTGTCTTATTCTTATTCTTAAATATCTTTCATATTTTTTTTACTTATTTTTTGCTAAAGTGTCTCCCTTTTTTGCTATTCTATTACCCACTGTGGTTATTTTTACTACTTTATTTATTAATATATTGTCTTTTATTCCTACATTGTTGTGATATATCCGTTTGAGCAACCTCTGGCATAAGAATTTCCCTCGGGATGAATAAAGTTCTGTCTTGTCTTGTCTTGTCTTATCTTATCGGCTTTCCATAGTGAAAAGTGACAACTTCTTTAAATTACCTTTACTGTTACTGCAAAAGCCTGGTGTTACAATTCAAGCTTTAGAGAAGAACATCAAAAACGAAAAAGCTGCTGTCTAAAGGTGCCTCCAATTCCCTGGAATTCTACACATTAAATATACATAATACCAATGCTGAAAGTTGACGATTCAGTCCGTGAATTAATCCTTAAGCAAGAAAAACGTAATTAAAGGCACTTTCACTGGCTCTGAGTAGTCCCTAAATGATCCTGTTTTAATTACAAGTGAACACCATAATACTTAATTTGGTCTTTGGAGAAATGAAAGTCTGTGTGAATTGTAACACTGGTGAAAACTGCAGTAAGAAGCAACAAATCAAAGCATAATGAGTCAACAGGTCCAATCTGCAGCTGTCAGGTTCAAGATTCATTTTCAGAACATGAAACCAAAAGTCAGGTGCCAGGGATGTGGCCAGAAATTGTATTGGGGACGTGTCATCTTTCTTTTTTTTTTAAACTCCATTTTCTCCCAATTTCATCATTCCTACCCATTCCCACTCACTAAATAGCTCTCCCTATTTGTGCAGGTGATGGCTAACAAATGCTTCCTCTGAGACATGTGAAGCTGCCATATCTTTTCGAGCTGTTGCTGATACACCTCAGAGAACACAGGACACGCTGAGAAAAGCACTAATTGCCCTCTTCTGCATACTTATACAGTAGTTGCCCAAGATTGTCACACTGGTAGTCCCACCCAGAGAGTACAGCTAATGCTCTTTTCGACTCCTGGCCAATAATGGCTTTGGCATTATCAGGATTCAAACTAGCAATCGCCCAACAACAGGGCAAGCGTTTTTCTCTTCTGCCACTTGGGAGCCAAAAGCGGTCATTTTATAGATCTTTTGCTGTGGTGTTTTTGGATTTACTGTGGCGTTTATGGTTTTGATGTGGCATTTATGGTTTTGCTGTAGGGTTTTTGTATTTGCTGTAGTGTTTTAGGATTTGCAAAAATAGTTTTTGGTTTTGATGTGGTGTTTTTGGATTTGCTGTAGTGTTTTAGGATTTACAAAAATAGTTTTTGGTTTTGCTGTGGTGTTTTTGGTTTGTTGACATGTTTTGCACTTATGGGCCATTCTATTAACCTCTCCCACCAACACTAAAAACTGGTCTAGGGTGGTCAACTCTGGATCGTAGTGAAGTTTGAAATGTAGAGGTTATCCCAAACATCCAACATCTATTTTTTTTCCCAAACATCAATAAAACACACTCCTGAAGAAAGCAGCTAATATTTCATGCTAACAGATTAGTAGTGTAATTCTGTTTCCACACACCAATGCTTCCAGTCACATCTTTAGCCCATGAGCAGCCTGAAGCCCCTGCAGGACAACAGTGTGATAAAGTAGGCGTGTCCAGCGATGCCCTTCGCTGGAGTGAGTTGAACTGATAGCCCCTCATTTCTCCTTCTCCTCAAGGCCCACAGGTATCGATCAACATTCTAGGGAAAGCTATCACTCCGATATTCCTAGTGGGAATGGGTTTATTATGCATCAGGGAGCTGAACACATTATGAACACATTATGTGTCTCAAGGACCTTCAGGATTGAGTTTGGCTGATCTTATATGAAGCACTCAGTCTGACTGGACAGGAAACAGTAGGGTTCTGTTTAAGATGCATGAATGCTTAATGGAAGCAAACACTCCATATAGCATGTGGGGGTTTTTTGCTTGTTTTTTTTTTTCTTGCATTAACACAAACCTACACAACTGATCACATTATTATTGTCCGTGAAATCAAATGTTGGTTCCAGATTATGAAGAAACTGTTCCTGATGTCTGCACTATAACATGAAAAAAGCACATGTTTATTAACTAAAATTACCATGCATTATGAATCATATTTTAAAATGTTTTTTAAATAAATAACAAACAGAATTATTGTAATATTTTGAGTTTAAAGTATTTACAATTTTTATTATAGCTGATTGTACCTTTTATTATATTTTTAACTGTATATATTTATCCATTACCTCACTTTCTATGTTCCCCATAGTGAAGGATGAATGATGGATAGATAGATTTTTTCTAGTGCTGTCAACAGGTTGCCACATATATTTTGATATAACATGCTGTCATATGAAATATAAGTTCCTTTGAGAAACGTTTCTTTTTAGAGGAAAGCTAAACCTAAGTTATTTTGCCAAATGTATGCGTGGAAAATTAAAATCATTGTGTTTAAATCATTCATATTTACACTGCTAGTGAACAAGGTGTATTTTAGGACTTTTGTTTAAAAGACCTAAATGAAATACTCTGAAATCCGAAAATCTAACAGGAATAGATATACATGTATGGAGAAATGTTTATTATTAAATAAACGCTAGAAATGCTAGAAATTACTTTATTTTATTGGAACATTCTAGATCTAATCCAATCATAAAAGGCCACAATCTTTATCACTCTAATTATACTTTTTAGGCTCACCACATATTTATGTTTTATAGTTAGTTCTGTAGTCTTTTTTCTGTAATCTTTACGGCTTTACCCTCCAACTGCGCCTGTCTTTAATAACGTGCTCATTTAGAGTCTGAGGAGTGAGCAGTTAGGATCTGAGAGTGAGCAGTTAATAAGTTCCACAAAGATTTAGCTTTCCGTATTTAATTGCTATTCTGTATCTCTGTGTTCGGTCTGTGGCAATAATAGTCTGTAATAAAACCTGTAATAAAACATGTAAAACTCCAGATGCTCAAAAACTTTGGACAGGCAGTGTATGCTATATAGTCATTTTGCCCATTCTTCTGGAGATGAGCATACATTTTACACAACTTGTCTGGATGCTGGTCACGTAACATATGAAGTGACTTCTCTCAAGAAAATCTGTGCATTTTTAATATTATATCTCAGCAGCAGATCCATTATGAGTGGTAATAAATTGGGCTACACAATCGACATATTCTTTAATGGTATTTTTGGCAGTGATCATTCATCCCTGTTATTAAGGAAATGTAGTAACCTGGGTCACGGCCTTCGTTTGTAGTGAAATTACTTGCTTTTTCAGTCCACATGGCTTGTTCCTGCCTCCTGCTTCTGACTGGCTGATTCCAGTTTTCTTGTTCTATGTGATGATACGCCACATTCCTACCTGTGCAGACCAATTCTTCATCTCACCTGTGCTCCACAACACTATTCTCCTGTTTTTTTAGTTACTTTTTCGATTTTGCGTAGGCTAGGTATGCCTCATAGTCAGATTTGGTTTATTATTTCAGCCTGCTCAGCTAATCTCCCCTATTTAAAATAAAAGAAATAATCCACACAAATCCCGTTTGATCTTGTTATTCATTATTATAAATCCCTGACCCTCTTCATAACACCAGAAACACTGATAACAAACTATGGTGAACAGGAGGGAATTAAAATGAATAAAGAATTATGTCCAGGTTCTCCATCGATTTTACAGGAAGTGCATACCTTTTCAATACCTTTTCATACGATATTGTGCTATCACTGCTAAATGATACATTTTTAAACTTTAAGGTTTTAATTTTAAATGTTTTTTATTTTTCAAAATTTAAAAATTTTAAATTATATATATATATATATATATATATATATATATATATATATATATATACACACTGCCCTCCAAAAGTTTGGAAACGC
>CM075013.1:13803453-13814596 GCA_037576675.1 Pangasius sanitwongsei | reverse complement strand
CTCCTGCACTGAGACTGACAGGCACAGAGGCCACACCTCCTGCACTGAGACTGACAGGCACAGAGGCCACACCTCCTGCACTGAGACTGGCAGGAAACAGGGCCACGCCTAATTCACAGAGACTTAAGGACATCGGCTAATTTGTGCTGTCAGTGTGCTCTGAATTCCACTTACAAATAGCATAATTAAAACTACAGTACACTTTTTCAAAAATCTACCAAATCAGGAAAAACATGTATCTTGTAAACATGCACATTAAAGTATTAATACAAGTCTTTTTACTAAAAATAACCAGAACTCTGCTTGTTGCTCACTGCTGTCTGGGTCTGACGCACATCCATAAACCATAAAAGGAGCCATAAAGGCCAAATAAATCATTAGGTGTTCAGCCAGCATCACAGACTCACAGGCCCACGTTTTCTTAATAGTATTAGAGATGGAATACTGATCAGGAATGCTCTTTCTCCCCATTTCATCAGTTTCAGTTATATGAATATAACTGACAAAACCTATTTCCAGTTCAAATCTCTTACTATGAGATGTCTGTAAAATACAGGTAGCCGAGGCGCTGATCTACTTTACCTATAAGATCTGTCATCTTATCCGTGATGGCACGAGACGCTCTGATTAAGGCATTGTCGCTCTCATCGTATTTCATCTTCATTTCGAAGAATCCTGCAGACAGACAAACAATAAAAGGTTTAAAGAATCGACAAACTAATTTGACAATTAAAAGACATTTAGCTCAGTAATACCATAAACAAAGAATTTCGTAAAAAAATAGCAATCAATATTTAAAAAAAAAAAAAAAAATACAATTCGGACTTTAGGCCAAGCCTCTTAACTGAGTGTGAGCAATGACTGTATTTAGCTCTTTGTCAACATTTTGTCAATTTTTATAGATAACTGTATCATACAGTGACAGGAACCACGTCGGTAAGTCTGTCTGACATACTGAACAACTCAACACGGATTGAGGTGAGTATGTGATGATTCAGGCATGTAGCTTGCATGATGCTAAACAATGCTAAGCTTTCCTTAATTCTTAGCTACATTAGCTTCCCAATATGTTCCTTTACAAAAAAGGTCTAACCCACAGCACAATGTGGCCTAACTGACCTCTGTTAACAGCCTCATACTGTTTGGCCAATATCCTTTGACCACCAGCACCCCCTTTTCATGGATCCTAACTCTCTTTACAAATCGTTTATAATAGTACAAGTATAAGATGATATATTATAGGTCACGCTGACGGTGGTTAACAGCCTCATACTTGACATTAAACTTGGCAAAAATATGACACTAAGCTCAAAAGCTAACTTTCATCCAGCGCCACATCTGATACTCACAGACGGCGGGTTCGGCTGAGGCTACAGCGCCATCTGCTGAACAAACAATTGAGCAACTTGCTGAACTTTCCACGTTTCCTCCAAGACGACAGAGAAGAGACTTACTGTTAAAAACCACATTGTTGTCCTTGAAGTCCTTCCACTGCTGGTACCATTTCGAGTCCTTGTGAAGCACGACACCTGTTGCCTCCCTGAAAACACACACAGACACACATACGTTTCTCATACTTTCCACTGATGTAATTATTAATGCAGTATCATCATTAATTAATGATATGCTATACCTAATTCTAACCCTACATTAAACCTCAATAACCAAATGGAAACCTTTGGGCCTTCTTTTAGTTTGGTAAATAAAAGCAGCTGTTTTTGTTATTAAAAAAAAAAAAAAAAAAGCAGTTTTCCTTCTGGGAACCAGCCAAATGTCCCCACAAGATCAATCAAAACTGTCAGATATTCCTGTGGAGATACCTCCACCTCCAACACACAGAGAGGGACAGCAAGTCACTCGCCCAAAAGTCATTCAGTCCTGACTACAAAAGAACACGAGTGGTGAAGAGGAGGAACAAATTCTTTCATTCATCTTACTCATTAGCATCAAAGACTTTGGCTTCCGTCTCTGCTGCTTTAGGTGAGAAGTCACTTCTCTTCCGTAACCTAGTGGGTGCTCTGTAAGGTCCGCTATGACCAATATCCCCGATCTCCTTTTTTACGCTCTCCATACCCTGAGGAGCATCACACACATAAGCATCTGGGTTTATAACACATCGGACTAAAAGGGCAGCAAAGTGGAATGCTTCCATGATGCTCGAAACATAAAGCTTACAACTCTTCATTCTGACCTGTGAGATTGCTCGAAAGGCTCCAGTCTTTCCCAGCTTCTCTCCGCTCTTAGAGACGCTCTCTGCTGACTGCTTGGCTGTTTTTGCTGCTTCCTCCACTCCCTCCATGATTTTTTTTCCAATATCTGAGCGGCTGACCTCTTCTAAACCCTACAGGCATGCACACGGATACACACACACACACACACAGGATGTTTATTTATGATACAACCAACCATCAATACACTGTAAACACAGCACATCTTATGACGATAGATAAAACGCTCGTGTATTATGCACTAACTTTGTCGTAAAAACTACTCTTTTGTACCTTTAATATGTGAATTTTGCGTGGAAATGTGGATAGAGTGTACCTTTGAAAAACATTTTTAGGTTTTTAATTGGACTGTAATGACCTTTTAGAGTAAAGCTTTAAAGATATGCTACATGCACCTTTCTAGGTAAAAAAAAATATGAAAAAGTGCCACCCCAGTGACAACAAAGATACAGTTTACTACCTTTCTTTGGCAGTGTTTATTACTTTATCATTAATTACACTCCCATTTACAGCACATGTATCCTTCCTAAATGTCCTGTACAAGTACACTTACCTCTTTGACCGTCTCGGACAGCGTCCCCAGCTTCTTCTTCAACACCTCTGAAGTCTTCACTGTTTCAGACTCGATGGTTTTCTACAGAGAGATGATTTAATATGAAGATATGACAATACAGAGAGATAAACAAACGTTACTAGTATGAAGACACTATTTTGGTCATATAAACAATTAATAAAAGTTTTTTTTCCTCAGTGTACACCAAGGGCCTCAGCACACATTATGCAGAGTTGATGTTTGCCAGGCATATTGCATAAACAATATGACATGCACAGCAAATAAATGTTGTGCAGAGGCTTCTCTCCCCACGCCATGCTTATGCCAAGCTGGAAGAGCTCCAGGAACAAAACACGCTACACGACCCAGCCTGTGATTGGTCCTTACAAACAGGTTCATCCCATCACTTTACTCACTTTAGTCATTGAAATTCATGAAGCTCTAATAGCGCCACCTGCAGTACTGGAGCAAATCGTACACGAATCAATATAAAGCTGCAGAAAGTGTGTGTGCTTGTAAGCTCACAATGGTGATTTAGTCTTCTCTTAACCCTCACAGACATCTCCTCTGCATTAAGTATGCTGCAGCCTTAAGTATTTAACTAGCAGCAGAATGTCTGCAGGTGGAATTATGCCAGAATTATATATGAACAGTTCAAAAAATTTGGAATAGTCAGAACAGGACAAAACATCAATTTAACAAGGCAGGTTAAAGCAGACAATATATAAAGTCAACAGCACACTCTGGTGAAGAGCAATGACATTTGTAGTCGGTTGATTAGTTGAATAGAAAGTGAAGTGTATATAGTATGCATAGTATGCATGGAGGGGTCCCTTGAGGACTAGTGGTTAGGCCACAGCGCTCTCACCGCTGCAGCCCGGGTTCGTTTCCCTGCCGGGGAATCAACCCCAGCCACTGGGGCTGCACAAGACAGTGCACTCCCAGTGCCAGTCCCAAGCCCGGATAAAACTGGAGAGGGTTGCATCAGGGAGGCCATCCAGCATAAAAAATAAGTGCCAAATTAAAATATGCAGGCCAATGATCCGCTGTGGTGCCCCCTAACGGGAACAGTCAAAAGCAGAACTACAACATGTAGGAATTTTCAGACAGCCACGTCATGAACACACTCCTATCTCTGTGATTTATCCCGTATAAATCAATCAATCAATCATAATGACTGTTCTAACTAACTAAATAACTAACGAACTAAATAAATAAAATGTTTTCAGTTTGTCTGTCTATCTGAGACTTTCACTGAAAGAACTTACATATTTCCGCCTAGCTTGTTGAAGTGCCTCCGATTCCTCCAGCTTTTTGGCCTCCTCACGAAATTTCTTGATGTTCTCCTTCATCTCCTTGTTTTTGTTCAGCTCCTGCTTCACGGTGTCCAAAAATTCACCTAAGAAGCCTTTTCGCCCTCCTCTGTCTGCTGATAAATACCGTACCTGCAAAAGCACAAAGATTACACTGTAACTTTACGGAAACATCTAACGGACGCTTAGAGGTGTAAACTCGGGATAGTTCAAACCTGTGAGGCACTTGTGACAGACCCACATATCCTGTGCACATGGGAGCTGTTGTATGTGGACATACACGTGCGTGTAGTGAGTAATACTAAACCCCTCCTGGCATAGTGCTGAAAACAGAGAGAGAAAGAGAGACAAACTTCAAAAACACTCAACAGACCCAAAGCACAATGCATATCGTAACAGTAACAGCATGCATACTGTCTGTGAGCAAATAGCAGTAAGTAGAAAGCAATGATTCTCAATTCTGCACCTTTCATCCCTTCAAGCATCACCATATTATTTATCACACATTCCATATTATACTATTACACTAAATACCATATTAAGTATCCATTATAAAGGCTCTATTAAATGTAAGAAGGGCACACAACCCCTAACTGCACACAGGAATAACAAAAATACAGCATAAAAAAAAACAGATTAACACCAGAATCAATAAACACATCACAAATACTTCAGTATAATAATATTCACTGACAGCCTGCAGTACACAAAGCAACGAGTAGACTAGCACGTAGCCAATGAGTGTACTCCACAGCAGTGAACATACTCTTCTGTGAAATTCATCCCATGCCCCAAAAATGTCCGAAGATTAAACCATAAAATGCCTCAAAGCAAACAGAAAACCCCCCACAAATCATATCGGAAAAAGGCCTAAAATAAAAAATGGGCTCACCGGCATGACACGCTAATGCTAGCTAGCTATAACCTCTGCTCGTTTATTTTCACTGCTACATCCTTACAAATGATAAATTAATATTTCTCAGGGAGAGCACAAACTTTCAGGAATCATGCACACCTCTGAGGACGCTTCAACAAAAGCTTTAACAGAAAAAATCTCACCTGGTAACAGTGACACAAGGAGGCCGCCATCTTGGTCGCGTTGCCTGTGTGAGCGTCTGTTGACCTTGTGACGCATTTCCGGAGGCGGAGCCAAAGACCACGCTTTGGCTTTCACAGGGAGGATTCACGTGGAGGCGACAGTACTGAAATTATTCCGCCTTTTTGTCACACGGTATATATATATTGGCAAAAAGACCAATATTGATGTTTGCTTTGAGGAAATAAGATATGTTAAACTTCAGCTTGATCAGAAAACAACTTATTACATTTACATGTACCACAGTGCTGTTGAATTCTCAAATCTGATTGGTTAGAAGGTGTTGGTTAATTTTCTTTAACAGCAGCTCTGACAATCATGTCAGCTGTATTTCAAAACATAGGTTTGTATTAATATGCTCATTCTAACAAGTTGTCATTTCTATAGTAAAAACATACACAGGGTCTTGTATGGCAGATGTTCCACAGAATCTAATCCTAATAATAAATGGGTGGGAAAAAAGTTTCACTTGACATAGTATTTAACAAATTATTAGTATTTATTAGTATTAGTATTTAACATAGATATAGCATATAGATAGATCTAGAGGCTGTTAAGGGAACGACTGTTTATACTAGCTGTTTATTCTATACTAGCACAATCTGTTGTTCTTTAATAAATTAAAAACTGTCATTGTTGGCAAGTTGCTGAAGTATAAGAGGAATAAAACACTTCAAGATGTACTGTTATGGGAAAATAACAATAACAGTAATTCCATTTTGCGTCAGGCCATTTCACACCACCCCGTCGTTAATTACTTTCCTATAACACCATGTCCCAAAATGTTTTATTCCTTGTATTCATACCCTGTTTTTATAAAGAATTTTCAGAAATGTACACTATACTGTGAGAATATTGAATATACTGTATTAACATATTATATATTTCACCCCTTTAAACATGTTTTGTTCTTAAAACAAGATCATCAAGATAAATTCCAAGTGATGGAAAATGTAAGAAGACAATGGGTGGAAGTGAAGTGCCTTAATTGTTGAACTGGTTCAGCTGGTAAAACCCACGAGTGAAAGCCTGTGTTGTCGAGTAGATGATAAATTCACTGACAATTCAGAACCTTTTAATATCACAACTACAGTTCTGATAATCCACCTCTTCTGAAATAACAACAGTGACTGATGCCAGATTGCAGGGTAATCATTTTACTGATGATATACTGGATACCACAATCACACCATCATCCACATATAACATGGAAGGTAAAAATCATCAGATGTTTCATTGGAAAAACACAATTCCATAGAAAATAACTGATATGAATAATTGCACCAATTTTCATTCATGATTCAAGTGTCATATCTCAGAAGTGATCTTCAACCCCAGAGTCTCCACCTCCTGCCACAGGCATGGTAGAGTTATTTAATCTGTGCTGATGATGTTCTTCCTCATTTCTTTGTTCTGGCACATCTCCTGCTTCTGGCTGTCCAAAAACAAGTCCAAGAAGCGTCTGTTAAGTACTGTATTTGCAGGTAAACGGTGTCCATAAATGTGATACATTTACGGACATTTGAGAATTTTTCAAAAAACAGTTCTGAGAAATACCTTATTTTATAATAACAATATCGTTTAGTGCCAGAGCACACAAAATTGAAGTCCTGAGTAATCATTTTACTGACCAGACCATCACCAACTGTTCACAATAATTATCACAATAATGAATCATTTGCAATTTCTATAGTATGACAGTTTCATGGTACTAATGAGCCATTTAAAAACACACAAGCCTGTGGTAAAAATGAAAGAATTAATTAAATTGACTACACCCACCCACCGTATATATAAACCAAAAGGCAGCAGAAAGCTCATATCCCCTAATTGTTCTTTTTTTTTTCTTAGAAACATATTAAACATATAAAATCTTTTACACTGTCAGTACTTAGCACATTATTCTTATAAGTAGAAAGAGAGAGTGGCCGAGAGGAAAGGTGGTGTGATGAGCCAAACAAATAAAATAAAATAAAATAAAATTCCAACTAGCATGGCAGTGTACAGCACTTCTTAGCCAAAGAAACACCCCCAGATAGATGTTGGGTTTAGTTCTAGTCTGCATCACCATGTTATTCTGTGTGTTTGATAGATTGTCGTGTATAATCAAGTTATGAACATGCGAGGAGTCTCAGCAGGGGTACCGTCATAACGTTTACAAAAGTAGCGGATTACAGCGACGTCCCCTGAGCGGAGAAATGGAGACTGCTGTAGTATGATTAAGGGCGAGTCCAGAAGAAGGGAGTCGCAGCCAAACACAAAAGATGAGAACCACTGAAGGAAGGAACTTGAAAAAAGAATTGGTAGATGGTAATGGACAATTTTAATCTGTATTGTGAAAAAGTCAACAGTGAAATAACTATCCATTCATACACTAGGAGTAATGATGAAACTGTGACACCATATCAACCCTAATCATTGGATAAGCTAAAGGTCCAATCTCATAGTGATGTGAATTGCACTTATTTTTGTGATTCAAGGCAGTGTTTCAGCTTTCAGAAGTTATCTTCATCCCCAGAGTCTACAACTCCTCCCACAGTCATGGTGGAGTTATTCCCGATCATGATGCACTTAGCATTCTGAATGTGGATGTTGGAAGGTGGTTGTTGCCACGTATTCCCATTGTAATATGAAGGCATCGGAATTGGGCTTCGGAAAGGTGTGGGACCAAACGACTGTGGTGTTCGAGGAAAACCCTGGCATGAATTGGGCTGGTGAGCATAAGGAGGTAGGCGTTGCTGTTGCATTTGCAGTTGCTGTAATTGCTCCTCTAACTCTCGGACCCTTGCAGACTCTCGAATGAAGTCCTTACAGTACTGTCTCTCCTCCTGCAACCGCTGCTGTTTTTCCCGTTCTTTCTTTACCAGTTGTGCCTTTCTCCACATTGTCTTCTGGCACTGTATCTTTTTCAAGTCCAAGACCTTTTTGGCCATCTTTTCAAAAATGTCTCTGTCCCTCGTTTCATCTAGCGGGTTTTTAGTTCTCAAAGCGTAGGGCATTTGATCACGAGTCAAACCATTTGCCCGGGGCAGCAGAGGGATGACAGTGTTGTATTTGTGTGGTTTTTCAATTGAGTTCATGAGTGCAGAATCTGCGTTTGTCTCATTTAGGTGAGTGTTAAAGTTTGGTGTGAGCAGCAGCATGACGAAGGCTGAGTTCTCGATGGCATCCTCCACACACCTGAAGGTGGACTGGCCGGGCACTGCAAAGTCCTCAGAGAAAGTCGCTCCAGTTGTTGAGGAGATCGACTCCAACCTGGACTTGAGTCTCACAGCTTCTTCGGAGTCCTCCTCTGCATGCAGGATTACAAATGCATAAAACATGCCCTCTTCCTCCTGGCTGTCTCGCTTCTCTGAACCATAGCTCTCATGCATTCCAACTTCCTGAGTGGAAGTTGCTTTTGGTGGCTGGCTTGTTGACACTGGTTGAGCTCCTACCTTTCCATCACCACTAGGGCTGGACAAAAATGTCTTCTCCAGTCCAGAGACTATACTTGGGCTCTTGGGTGTTACAATCTCAGAAGTGCCATGCTTATCTAGGCACTGAGTGAACTTTAATTCTGCTAACTGCTCCTCTTCTTTGAGTGGCTTGGGATCTGAAGGTCTATATGATTTCGTTACTGATGGAACTGGATTCTTATAGACCAGGGGACTTGGGGGCTTGGCCTCATGGTTTTGACCATCTCTGCTCTCTGGAGGTGTCTTTAGAGGCAACGGTCTTGATTCTTTGTTACTGTTATTAGTTGTGGATACGCTGATTTCTAGGCTGTAGGAGCTGCAGGAAGTGGAGGTGGAGTGGAGAGAGGATGGGTAGCTATCATCTCGTTTAGGTGGCTCTTTCTGAGCTTTTAATACCTCAGAGGTTCCCCTGCTTGGCTGGAAGGAGGCACCCATAATCTGACATCCAGCAGCTGTGTGTTCTCCAGAGATATTCTCAGTACCTCTTGATCCTGAGACTGATCTTTCTGAGGGGCTATTCACCACAGTGTTGGGGTTCGCGCAGGGCTCTGCCAGCTTCTTCTCATCCACCAGTCCTGTCTCTTCTGCCATTTTCTACTTAGTGCAATACGAATGTTGGCCAAACCATCATGCCCAGCCCACATGTTCATTCCTGCTGCTCTAATGGGGTATTGATCCTGCAGGGTGATGACACTGATTCATCTATGCCCATATCTCTGCAAAAGAAACAGATCTATTTCACTTCCAGTTGTATCTTAACTTGACTGCACTGATCACACGTTTTTGACTAAAATATCCTGATAAAAACTAAATAAATACTAAAATACCAAACTAAATAACTGGCCTGCCATAACAACAGTATCATCTGCATTCAAAATCAGCCCACTCTGGTAAGGTTACAATTAGTCTTGACAGAGAAAGAAGTAATCTAGAGAAGTAGTGAACTTGCTGCAACCTCAGAGCTGACATTCTTGACAAGGTTGTGAAAAGCTGAAACCTTTTTTTTCTTGGGAAAAATTCCAGACCTTTTCAAAAATGTTCATAACAGTATCATTATGTGTTACACATTGCGGAAACTGTAGGGTCTGGGTCCCACTTTGGTAACAGAATTTCCACACTTCTTTTTTTTTTTTTCATACATTTCTAGGTCTGGAAATGAGTGCTTTTAAATTTCCTAATGTTCGCGAACATGAACATTTGGAATAACTGACTGAAAATTTAGTTTCTTTTTCTTTCTTTCTTTATATATTTAACGAACAGTCTTAAAACTGTTGGTAATTATTTATTTTCTTTTTAATATCTAGAACCTGTCTGGCACTTAAGATTTAGTTAAACTGTCTTGGTTCTTGGGTTGTTGAAGGGTTCTTGAATGTTTTTTTAAGGGTTTGTTGGATAATTAAGGGTTCTTAGCTTCCTAAAACTTAGGTTTTAAAACATATCAAGTTTGAGCCATGAAGGAAACAAGCAGCTAAAATATTTTTTCCACCTGATCCTGAATATCACACACACACACACACACACACACACACACACACACACACACACACACACACACAAACACACACACGAGACTGTCAACCCATTGAACATCTGACCATCAAGACAACAATAACAAAAATCCACTACAGTGTAATTTGCAAACGTACCTTTCAATAACGCTGTTTGCTTTTAGTCCTTCCGTGGAGAAACAGGAAGAGGAAATTGTTTAGGAGAACGTTGACGTCATTGTGTCAAAGAACAACGGCGCCATTACAAACAGTTTGGAGAAGTGCACTACATAGGGTGTGATACATATAATGGCTTCTACAACGTATAATAGTGCACCTAGATCATATGGACAGACATGTTGGATTCGGTCCATGTCTCGTGGTGTTTCTTTCTTTCTTTTTTTTTTTTTTAAAAGGCAGCAAAAACCTCACTAATGTTGGCTGTGTCCCAAACCCTAGAAATTATTTCAAGTTAATGTTCTTAGTAGACTGGCAGACATTTTCGGAAACGTCCCAAACGCTGTTTAAAACTTAAAGCTTAATTGCATAAAATGTACAGAACTTGTGTTTTTTTTTTTTTTTGTGAACTGTGTCGTCTTTTTGAAAGCGTGTAGTGTAAAAACTCTAAACACCGAAACTTTAATTTTGGCGTCACGCAAAAAAAAAGTCACGTTAACGGCTCCCTACTCCTTACATACGCGCACTACGTCAAGTATGAAATGATGTTTTTAAGTCATACGTAGTGTACTAGGAAGTGTACTGTAAAGGAAGTGATTTAGGATTCGGCCTGACACTGTGACCGCAAGATGGCGGCAAATTTCCAGTGATGACGGAGAGGAGCTGATAAAAGTTCCTGACATATTTACTGACAATTAATTAATGACTCTCTCTCTCTATCATATATATATATATATATATATATATATATATATATATATATATATCTATATACACATTAAGTGATAATATAATAGATATATTTTCTTATTGACAAAAGATCTCGAGAGT
>CM075013.1:13775363-13802744 GCA_037576675.1 Pangasius sanitwongsei | reverse complement strand
GGAAAGCAGAGCCATAACTTTAGGCAAAGGGATTCAAGAGTGATTTGTAGTTTCACTCATGATGTGTATGTTTTGACTACAGACAGTGGTGGAATTCTCTGACTGTAGAAGGAAAGGTCTAGAAGAACAAATGGGCAGCAAGGTGGCATTGCTGCAGCATTTTCCAGACCAGTGTCAAGATGATGTAAGCCACTATACAATCCACAAGATAAGATAAAATTTGAGAAGGAGTAGCAAAAACAGCAGTTAGATGTATAACATATTTTAGCATGTTATTGTAACTTTTGACCAAAATTTGTTGCATAGCCTCAGGTCATGGTCCTGAAGATGCCTACCAAGTTTTGTGTCAATGTGCAAAGTCGTTGCTGAGATACAGCCTCACTTCCTGTTTGGCGGCTTTGCCGTCAGATTCCTTGGCCCATTACAGGCAAACCCTTTGGACTATTCAAAATTCTTTTGATAATTTGTGAGGCTTACTCTGAAGATGATGAGTGCCAATTTTGTTGATGATTGGACAAAATTTGTTGGAGGAGTAGTGAAAAAACTGTTCTTGACAAAATAAAAGATGGCTGAAAATCTAAATAAACATCATAGGGTGCACTGAACTCATCTCAATCCAGGGAATCCAGTGATGCCTTTTAAATTTTGGACACGCAGTTCAAAAGTTTTGACCATAAATGTACTTCCAAATTAGGCCCAAATTTGACCCGATGGTGGCGCTAGAGCATTGGCAACATTTGGCCCAAATTTGGTCAGAATGTTTCTTAGACCCTCCCCAATCAGTGTGCCAAATTTCATAGCTTTTTCCCAGATGGTTCTATGGGCTCCCATAGACACCATAGCCAGAAGAAGAAGAAGAAAACATAGAATAATAACAATAGGGTGCCTATGCACCTTCAGTGCTTCGCCCATTAATAAGAAAACATAGAATAACAATAGGGTGCCTATGCACCTTTGGTGCTTGGCCCCTAATAAAAACAAAAATAGTAAAGTATGTTTATAACAATGTTTAAAAGTAAAAAGGTATAAAAGGTATAGTGTCCTACTAAAGTATTTTCTTTAATGTCTACACACTGTTTTGTATAACTTAGATATTAATGGTTATGTTATATACATTTATACTACAATGCTGTTCTTGAATCTGATTGGTCGGAAGGTGTTGATTACTTTTCTGTAACAGCAGCTCTGAAAGTAGTTCCAGCTGCAAGGCAAGCCACAGGTTTACATTAATGTGATTGTTCTAATATGTTATCATTTCCTATAGTAACGGCTCATTCACTGGGACTTGTATGTACACTTCACATAATCTAAGACAAATAATTAATTAATAAATACATGAGGTGTTATTTAATAAAGAAAAGTCTATAATCCTTGATATGGTGAAAGTTTCTGTAAAGAGATGTTTATTTAACATTTTTGGAAGGAGTCTTCAGTGTCAGCGTGGTGTCATGACGGTCTCCGACATGGGACACACTTTCTCTGGGGTTTCTCTGTAACAGGACTTTTTTTTGTCTTATTAACTTAATGAGAGAGAAAAAGAGAGGCTGGTGCGGGAATGACTATTTATAGCTGCTATAAAGTATGAGATAACAGGAACTAACTGGTCTTGTGGATGTTCTACATGAACTGTATCTATAAATGGATAAAAAGCACAATGTATCTTCATTAATAAATTTTAGTTGGTGAATTGCTGTGGTATAAGAGGAATAAAACACTGCAGGGTGTGCTGTTATAGGAAAATAATCAACTTTACGTCACATCCTATTATTTTCCTATAACAGCACATCCTGACATGTTTTATTCCTTATGTATATTTATCCTTTGATGTAACTTCTGATTGTTTGAAGTCAAACTACTTTTACAAAACAATTTTTATTTTCTGAACTTCACCAACCATGAAATATGAAAAGTCCTTGAACAAGGTCTAAACAAGGTCTAAAGACTGAACCCTAAACAAAAATGAATCAATTATAAGTAGTTGTTTATTACCAATGGGTTTGACATTTTTACTAACATTTAATTATTTAAATGTTAAGATGTTAAATAATGTTACTATTGGTTACTGTTAAGCAAAATATTGAATTACTACAGTCATGATTTTAGGCCCACTCAACTGTCATTAGCGAAAAAGTTAGGTTGTGTGTAAATATGTGTTAAGAATAAATTATGTAAACATATAAATTGTTTGAAATACATTGAGATACAACTGCTTTCGCCATTTTGATTATATTTATGACAGTACATTCTCCCGCCAATCACCACAAAGGACAAACACGCCATTCTGCGTTAGGATTGGCCAGTAGGCCTCAGGCGCAGTGCCACGATTGGATCGTTGAAGCCGTGAGTAAGACCTACAGGCCAATCCTAGCACAGAAGGCGGGGTTTGGGGGAATATGGGAGTGGGGGGGTAGGATGGGGGGATTGTCAGTATTCCGGGGGTTTAATGCTGTTTTTTTCTAGTTGAGATTTAGTTTACGGCTTTCCCTTAAATGTCTTCTTTAAAAAAAAAAATTGGCAGACATTGTCTCTGATGTTGTCTGATATGATAACATTACAAACACTAAAAGTGCTTTTTAAAGACCATAACGAGGTTTATGTCAATAAAAAGTCGTTACATTAGCATAATCTCGCGATATGTAACCTAACGTCGGCACGTGCTGCCGCGAGAGCTCGATTTCGCGCGCTGAGTCGAAAGCTCCGGTCAGAGACGTGATTGACGGGTGTGTAAGCCAATCGGTGAGTGGATTTCAGCCCACAGGAACCAATAGAAATGCGACATCGCCTGCCGCAGGAGGGGAAAACACGTTGTTGAACCAATTTTTTTTTATTGAATCGCGGTACGAGGTTTTATGTAGTGCAGGTTTAAGAGTCAAGAGTTTTTGTATTTCAGTCTGACGCGTGTTTACTGAATTATAACCGGTTGCTTTCTTATTTTCGAGAGGACGTAAAGACAGAGGTAATTGTGAACATCTTATTTTGGGGCTTTTTTTTTTAGTTAGAAGGTTCGCATTGTAACTTTGTCTCCCGGCTTTTTTCTTGGAAATGTAATTTACAGTAAGATGATACTTGTAACTGTACCTGAAGATGAAATAAGTTGGTGCTGTAGTTTAATCTGAATGAATTGAGTTAAGTTTCTTTCACAATCCTCACATTTTATTCTTCTACTGAGCTCAACTTAAAACTCCGGCAAATTGAGTAATCTTGAGTAAGAGGATAAGTTTAGATACTCTAATACTAATTAAAATAACAGTTAACTGGGTAGTTTTTTTAGTTTTTATTAATGCTTAATTGTAAATATATTCAAGTTTAGTGAATAGCGTTAAATGTAGCTTAGCTCGGCTAATGCCAATCCTGCAGCTTTGGTTAACTAACTAACTTTCTGTTTGTGCCAGTGTTGTATTTAAACCAAAAATAAAACCTTTTAACCAGAATGTTATTGTAATTCATATTTCCGCATACAGCTATCTTAGCATGGCTAAAGCATTATGGTTGAACAATGACTAAAACAACAAAGGCGACTTTAAGCCAACTTCTATAGATCAGAAGAGCATTTCTCTAAGCGCTTCATAACGGTTATTCATATGACTTACGACGTGTATAATTTCTGAAGGATATTTTTTATCTATTTATTTCTTTATTTTTTTTTGACTATTACTAATAACCTGCATTACACTAGCAGGCTTTAGTGCAGGAGGTTGTGCCAATCCGGGAGTGTTTATATCTGTCACACACCAGCTGGCCAGCAGGGGGCGCCGGAGCGCATTTCCGCCCTCACATTAGCGGATGCAGTTCATCAGTGGAACAGCTTCATTTCCACTTAAAAATGCAAAACTCCACCCTGAAACACATTATATAGCCTTACATCCAAATATCTGTGACGTGTTTAGTGATTCTTGTAGTAATCTATTGGTTAAGGCTTTATGTTCATTAATCCTGTGAGAAGTTTGCTGGTGTGCCCTATTGACGTCGTAGGGAGGACATTGTTACTGCTAAGTGCATTAATATCTTTTAACAGGAACATGGTGAAATCTGATCGTTATATTGATCATTGATCATCAGTGTAGCTATACAGCGGAGTCTGACGATGCTGACTCTAGTTCGAACAGTCTATGAGACGAGAAGCGCGATGGTGTTTTCAGCACAAAAGCTGAAGATATGCAGGCTGGTCGGTTTGATCAGTGTGTACAGATGAGGAAGTGAGAGAGCTGGACAGGTTAAAGGACTAAAGCACCGCTGCATCGCTCTCCTAAGGTAGAGATGAAGCAAAAGCTAAATCCCACTGGTCCACTGTCAGCAGGTAGTCGAACGGCATTGTGGGTAATGTAGGACACCATAGCCAGAGCGAAACTTTGCAGAGTGGAGTTTACAATTCATTTTAGACGCCACTGAGGGTCACACATTATAAAGACTAGAATGCAAGTCATTCAGGGTGGATTTTTTATTTTTTTTTGCCAATACCTCGCCTTTTGATCCCTAGAGAAGGAAATTGGATTGATATCTGTAAGTCAATAAAATATCATAAATATGTGAACAGTTTCACAATACATGGTGTATGAATGTTTTGGTTTGCTAACAGTGTCTGTATATCAGTGAAGCCACTCATAAACTACACTTTTAATTATTTTTATGTTAAATTGATTAGCAAGTCATAAATTTTATCATCTGACCTGTTTGACGATGGTGTGAGGCGCAGCGGTGACGGTAGTAGGAACCTTGGCTACTATTGTAAATAGTTCTGCAAATGTTTCAGCTGTATATGACACGTTTTCATGATAAGAGTTAAGCTGCTGGATTTACATCTTTGTTGTATCTGACTGTCGTGTCGATGTAGGGCTGCTGCAATGTGGATCCAGGTGCGCACTATGGACGGTAAGGAGACCCACAGGGTCGACTCCCTGTCCAAACTCACTAAAGTGGACGAGCTGAGGCTGCGAATCATGGAGCTCTTCAACGTTGAGCCTGAGAGACAGAGGCTCTTCTACAGAGGCAAACAGGTTGGATAAAAAGACACATACATGTGTCAAGATGCATGTCGTGTTGCAAAAAAAGTGTGCAAGCATGATGGAAAATATGGGAAATTTATGCAGTCAGTTAAATGTCATGGGCACTAAAGCGTTCGATAGGGTGGATCACTTCCTCTTTCTCCCCCCCCCCACCTCCATCCCCCATCATTTCTTGATTCGTTGCTTTTTATAAACGTGTGCTGCTGTAACAGATCCATATCAGTTTTATTCACCCAACACTACCCTACACTCCTCCCCTAAAGCACACAATAACTCTTCCTCCTTTTATAGAGTGCGGTTTCTTTTGTCCTAATTGATCGGCTAGTCTTAGATTTCTTTCTTTCAAGTCGTTAATGTAAAATGATTGAGTTTCAGGATTTTCATAACAAATAAGTGATTTAAACCCAATAGCGTAAATCGTGTATAAAATTGCACTTATACGATTTGCAGTTGATCAACTGATGTTTGTTAGTGAGTCTACTTGCATTTACACAACCTCAGGAGCTCTCATAGGATAAAAACCTTTTTTTTTTTTCCCCCATGAACAGCACATTTGTTGTGTAAATGCTGCTGCGAAAGATTCCCGAATTAATTTGTTCATATCCAGTGTATTAGACACTAGTATATGAAGTTATTTACAGACCTGATGTTTGTACAGTTGTCAGCTGGCAAAAAGTAAATGTTTTAAAAACTGCAGTTTTTATTTTATAGAGCCATTAAAAATGATTTTTGATCCTTCTAGCATTCAAAGCAGCATCTTTAACTCTTTAATTGTGTTACAGATGGAGGATGGCCACACTATTTTCGACTACAATGTGGGCCTGAATGACATTGTTCAGCTACTCGTGAGACAGGCGCTTCCTGCAGTCTCTTTGCCCAAAGACAAGGAGGCCGAGCTGTCAGACTCCGACTCGGGCTGCGGTTCAGGTCAGAGCGAGTCGGATAAGAGCTCCACTCACGGAGAGTGTGAGGGTCAGAGCGCTGGAACCTCAGCCCAGAGTGACCTCATTGACCCGGGCTTTGGCCTCTATAAGGTAAAGAGTGCAGTGAACCCCTTGCTATTCTGCTGCTTACATCTCTCTTTCACTACACTCAGAGTGAACTGTTTATTACTCAGTACAAGTTTTGGAGTAACAGACAGGCTGTTTGTTGTACTGTCCATTATGTTCCCGGTATTATTTCACTATATGTTCTTATTAACTGTCTTGTAGATAAATGAGTTTGTAGACGCCAGAGACCTGAATATGGGAGCTTGGTTTGAGGCTCAGATCTTAAACGTGACAAAAATTCCCAAACCCGCAGAAGGTGAAGGCATGGAAACAGATGGAGAGGACGAGATCCGCTACCACATCAAATACGAAGAGTGAGCTGCACATTCGCTACACATTTCCACCTCACTGTGTGATTACCACGCCAAGATGGAAAATATACCCAAGCTGAATTATTTACTGACCGATTTGAAGAATTCACAAATATAATAGCAGTAGCAGAAATTTTTTTTTCTTGATTATCACCACAAACTGCGTTTGCCTGTCCTGCAGTTACCCGGAGAATGGAGTGGTGCAGCTCCAGGGGAAGGACGTGCGCCCACGCGCCCGCACTATCTACCAGTGGCACCAGCTGGAGGAGGGCATGGTGGTCATGGTGAACTACAACCCTGATGAGCCCAAAGAGCGTGGTTACTGGTACGATGCTCAGATCCAGAGGAAGAGGGAGACACGCACCCAGCGAGAGATTTTTGGCAAAATACTGCTCGGGTAGGTGGAGCTGTGACATTACATACCAATGGATTTTTAACCTTGCAGTAGAAACAGTGCATAGAGGTGCTAAGACCAGGGCTTGTGTGCATGTGCGTGTGTATACAGAGACAGATATACATAGATAGTTTATTTTGAGATTGCATACTGATGGTGATTGTATCACAGGGATGCTGGTGACTCTCTGAACGACTGCCGGATCTTGTTTGTGAATGAAATCTACAAAATCGAAGAGGCTGGAAGCTCAGAGGGACCCGCAGCCGCTTCTGACAGCCCTCTGAAGAGTAAGTTGCTCATTGTTCAGTATTTCACTCACCTTAATACATCACTAGAAGGTGCAATCAAATAGCATTACATTGTATGACCTGTTCGTTTAAATCAAGCCACAAATATAAATGTATGTGAATGTGAACTTGATGTATTTGTCTTTTTGTGTGTGTGTGTGTGTTCAGGATCCAACGGGCCCGAGTGTAAACACTGTAAGGACGACCCCAAGAAAAACTGCCGCTGGTGTAACTGCCGTGTGTGTGGTGTGAAGCAGGACCCAGACAAACAGCTGCTGTGTGATGAGTGTGACATGGCCTTCCACACATACTGCCTCAACCCACCTCTCACCACCATTCCAACTGATGAGGACTGGTGAGGAGCTTCAGAACAGCCTATCTAACAAGTGAAATATGCTAAGCTCAATTAAGTTCCAGCTGTAGGAGTAGTACAAGGGTGTCTGTGATATAGGTCAGATTTGAAGGAGTGATTTATTAATATTCTTATGCTCTTTGTCTCGTGTGCAGGTACTGCCCCGAGTGTCGGAATGACGCGAGCGAGGTCGTCCTGGCTGGAGAGAAGCTGAAGGAAAGCAAGAAGAAAGCAAAGATGGCGTCTGCCAGCTCGTCCAGCCAGAGAGATTGGGGCAAAGTATGTGTTCATATGTTACCACGTTCTGTCTTTGTAGTGTAAGGTTTGCATCCGTTCTGTAGGATAAAAGTGCCCATTAATATTTTCTGTGTGTCTATAAAATGCAATAAAATACACATACACAAATAACAATTGTGTGGTCCTCACCAAGTTCTATAAACAAACAAACAAAAAAACCTGATAGATTACAGTATGTAGTAATTTCTTCCAAAAAGTAAACCAACATTCAGAATTCAGAAACCCGCTGAAAAAAAAAATAAGTACACCCTACAATTAGTAACAGGTAAAGCCAACTTTAGCAACAATAACTCGAAGTAAAAGTTTTCTGTAGGAATCCTGTTTTGGAGAAATTTTGTTCCACTCTTATTTACAACATTGCTTCAGTTCATTAATGTTTGAGGGCATTCGTTTATACACAGCTCTCTTAAGATCCTGCCACAGCATCTCAATGGGGTTGAGGTCAGGACTTTGACTTGGCCTTTTCAGCACCTTGATTTGAATAGGTGTAAAGTATCTGTTATAAAGAGGAGTTCATTGTTGTCTCAGTGACTGCAAGTTTCCCATGTCCTGTGGCTACAATACAAGCCCAAATCACCCTTCCCCCACCATGCTTGACAGTTGGTGTGAGGTGTTTGTGGTGATACGCTGTGTTTGGTTTTTGCCAAAAATGGCACTGTGCATGATGACCAGACATCTACATCTTGGTCTCATCAGTTCGAAGGATATCGTTACAGACCTTTTGTGGTTTGTTATGATGCAATTTGGCCATCATGAACAAACATTTATCATGCTTACAGAGGCCTGTATGTCACATGATGTAGCTTTTGGGTTTTGCTTTATCTCCCTGAGCATTAAAAGTGCTGGGGCACCCACTCCTGTGAGATATGGCAACTGTCGTGAAGGCTATCCATTTGTAACCAATCCTTCTCACTGTAGAATGGTGTATTTCAAATTGATTGGCGATGGCCTTATAACCCTTTCGAGATTGATGAGCAGCAACAGTTGCTTCTCTGAGGTCATGGCTGATGATCTTTCTTCTTGGCATGATGTAGACCTGAGTGTGCCAGAACACCAATGTGCCAAAAGTTCTGTTTATATAGAGGTAAACATGCTCCTTGATTAACTAATCTTGTGAATTTCATTAGTAACACCTGGCTGCTAATTACTCTCTTAATGGTTGTGGAAGTAGGAAGGGTGTGCTTATTTTTTCCCACCATGTTTCTGAGTGTTCTTTTACTTGCAGAAATCTGTTGTGTTTTTGTTGTTACCTGAGGTTATTTGTTTGTTTATAAAAGTTGTTGAGAGCCACACAATTATTATTTAAGGCCTGATAAATAAAACATAGAATTGAAGGAGGGTGTACCAACCCCCCCCCCCCAATTGCTATTCAATGTTTGTGTGTGTGTGTGTGTGTGTGTGTGTGTGTGCGCGTGCGCGCGCGTGTGTGTGTCTACATACATACATACACTCGCCAGTCTGTGTGGTTATCCAATCAGCCAATCATGTGGCAAAAGCACAGTGCAAAAAATCATGCAGGCAGAGGTCAAGAGCTTCAGTTAATATCAATCATCAAAAAGGGGAAAAATGTGATCTCTGTGACTTTAACCGTGGAATGGTTGTTTGTGCCAGGTGGGCTGGTTTGAGTGTTTTAGAAACTGATCTCCTGGGACTTTCACACAGCAGTCTCTAGAGTTTACACAGAATGGTCCAAAAAAACCAACAAAAACATTGAGTGAGCAACAGTTCTGTGGGAAACCCCATGTTGAGGAGAGAGATCAGAGGAAAATGGCCAGAGGATATAGTAATTCATATAATCACTCTTGACAAACATGGTGAGAAGAAAAGCATCTCAGGACACACAACATATCGAACCTTGAGGTGGATGGGCTACAACAGCAGAAGACCACATCAGGTTCCACTCCTGTCAGCCAAGAATAAGAATCTGAGCCTATCATGGTCACAGACTCACCCAAACTAGACATTTGAACACTAGAAAAAGACCATGCCACAGTTAAATTCACAGCAATCACACTTTGTCCCTGTTCAGATGTGTGATGTGAAAGGTAACTGAAGCTCTTGACTTGTATCTGCATGATGTTATGCATTGTACTGCTGCCAGATTGGCTGATTGGATAACTGTGTAGATGAGCTGGTGTGTGTCAAAGAAACCAAACAAACGGCATAGGAACATCTGTCATCTTTACACCTTTACTGACCTAAAGAATGCAAGGATTTTACTACTATAATATACAAAAATCACATGAGGTTGTGTTGTTGTTGATTTTCATATAAGATTTGATCATACTTGGTCATACTTTCTGACTAATTATAGTGTAATAAATATTATATATTACACTATAAATGGTCAAAAAAATAAAATATATATATATATGTGTATATATGTGTGTATGTGTGTATATATTTGACTATATACTCTTGTGGAACATCCACAAAACAAGTTATAAACACAGTGAATTAGTTTAATTTTGAAGCAATAACTTATTAGAATAAGCGCATTAATATAAACACCTGATTTGGAGCTAGCACCATCATTAAATCTGTGGTTATAGAAGACTGATCAGTGCCTTCTGACCAGTTAAAATCGAGAATTCAACAGCACTGTGTTGTAAAAGCTTTCCAAGTCTTACTGTAATTATTTGCTTATAGGACCCATGACTGGGTTCATCCTATTCAGACAAAATGTCTTCTTTGGGGTTTAAAAAAAAAAGTCTTGCTTTAATAGTCTTGTTTAGTGCAGGGGTACTTGAACATTTTCACCATCTATAGAGGCCATGCTGGGTTTCATGCCCTGTCTTGAATTATTATAGTCATTTTTAACTGGAATCTTTTTTTAAATCTCTGTTTTACTCTGGTGTGTGTGTTCAGGGTATGGCGTGTGTGGGCCGCACCAAACAGTGTACCATCGTTCCCTCCAACCATTACGGGCCCGTGCCGGGAGTCCCTGTGGGTACCCTCTGGAAGTTTAGAGTGCAGGTGAGCTGGTCGTGCATCTTACAAGCCACCTACTACTTTAATTAACCTGTTTCTTAATATAAGCTTGTAAAAATGTGCTTCTTGCACACCAGGTGAGTGAGTCTGGAGTCCACAGGCCTCACGTTGCGGGGATCCATGGCCGAAGCAACGACGGTGCTTATTCTCTAGTGTTGGCTGGAGGCTATGAAGACGACGTGGTATGTTGGGATTGTTGTTTGGCGGCGTTAATGAAACGGATTTGGATATAATGGTGCTTAGTCTGGTGCTGGGACTTTTTGTCCTAAGATAACCATTTTGTTTGAACAACTATCACTACACGATAATGGTTAAAGTTATCATGATTGAGACTCAGTATTGAAATCAGGATTATTTATTGTAGTATTTAGCCAATTCAGATGCAACGTTTATTTGTATTTAATCATTTTATCACCTTGAATCAGAATAGCAGATATAATTTCTTTGGAATTAATATGAAACTTTAGCAGACATATGAATGGCAAGTCTGTGTTGTTCATGCCCTTAAACCAACACCTGATGTTAGCTGACTAAATTCAGTTAAGCTCATCAATATTTTAGTTAACTGTTTTAATTTAGAGCCAAACCTCATAAGCATAGCCCTACTTTAACCCTGTTTAATGAGAGAGAAATCTGATTGATTGATTTATTTTTGTCTTGTCGTTTAGGATGATGGTAACGAGTTTACATACACAGGCTCTGGTGGTCGAGATCTCTCTGGTAACAAGCGAACTGCCGAACAGTCCTGCGATCAGAAACTCACCAATATGAACAGGTTGGTATCGGCTAATAATGGACGAGCGCATGATGAAGGCATAGACATAGCGTGAGTTTATTATTATTTTTAAAATGGATCCTAGAAGGCAAAGTGTCCATTTAACTGCAGGTTCTGGTATAGTGTGTTAGTCTTGCATTTCTGCCTTTTTTTAATTTTTTATTTATTTATTTTTTTTTGAGTAAATTATACATTTGTGATGGTTTGAAAACTATTGTTGAGACTTCAGATTGTCAGGACAGATGATGCAGACTTGTGTTTGTACTGGATTTTCTTGTATTTAAGTTAAATGAAATTATTTAAAGAAAAATGATATAGTATATAAATATATAAATAGTATTTGGTTTTTAATGATTTAGTCTTAGCTAGTTGATTACTGATTCTTGAAAGTTTATGCAAATGAGGCTTCCCCTAATTAAATATGCCTAAATTTGCACATTCATGTAGAAACTGAGATTTTGTTCTGAATATCACAAAAAATAGTTTGAGAAAAATGGTTTTATGAATATACAGTGTGATTTCATGTGTTTTTACATTAGCGAGTGGGTGGAGATAAAGCCTTCTTCAAAGTCACTAACTTTCAGATGAAGCAGTTAGACATGTCTGAGCAAGTGGAGAAACTTTTTTTTTTCCCCCCTCTTTTCTCTGTACAGGGTGTCCCGTAGGTCCTGCATTGTAGGGTTATTGTGTGCGTGTGCGTGTGCGTGTGTGTTTATATATGCAAACCTATTTAAAAATCTGTCAACTTATTGATGTGCTGGACCTGGATTGCTGTGTTTTCTTGCCTCCTGTTCTTACTAATGGTGTTAATGTCGCAGGGCACTGGCTTTGAACTGCAACGCGCCGGTGAACGAGAAGGATGGCGCCGAGGCAAAGGACTGGAAGGCGGGGAAGCCTGTGAGGGTGGTGCGCAGTTCTAAAGGCCGCAAACACAGCAAATACTGCCCAGAAGACGGGAACAGATATGATGGCATTTACAAGGTGTGTGTGATGGCATGCATGGTGAAAGCACTGAGAGAGTGCATGTGCTATTAAAATGCATCAAAATGCGAAGAGAAATTGTAAGGGAGTGGAAAATGATATAAAGCTTGTTTGGTTCTGTAGGTATCTTCACAGGCTGTACAAGCGTATATGCCTATTTTCAGGAACTAAATATTTTCTTACTGTGGTTCAGAATGTTACCTTTGATAGCATAACATCAATTATGGAAAATGTAAAATGTTAAACACATTTGGACTCATTTAGAAAATATAAATTCTGTCCTTGGATGCTTTATTGGCTGTCTGAGCCTTAGTTTTGTGAATCTGAAAGAAAATGCACTTGTCTGTAGACCTTGTGTCTCAGCAGAGACTGAAAAAAATGTAAAACAGTTTAGAATAAAAAGCTTGTGGTTTAATATGTATGAAAATCAGTTAATTTCTGACATACTGAATGACTTTTGTTAGACTCTGATATTGTAGTCAGTTGTTTTTAATTGAAGAAGGCAAAAAATCATTATGATTAAAATGCCATTGACATATTTTCTAGGGCTGCACCATTAACTGTCTGTTGTTCCTCTCTTGTTGTTGTTGTTGTTGTTGTTACCAGGTGGTGAAGTACTGGCCAGAGAAGGGCAAGTCAGGCTTCCTAGTATGGCGATACCTGCTCAAAAGGAATGACGATGAACCGGCCCCGTGGACCCGAGATGGCAAAGAACGCATTAAAAAGCTTGGCCTCACCATGCAGGTAATGCAGCTGTAGCTGGATATATAGCTGTGTTCCCTGTCCTGTGTATGGGCAAACACGAGCAGTTGCATGCTGTTAACCGCATGTTCGGCTATACTCTGCAGTATCCTGAAGGTTATCTGGAAGCAGTGGCAGCAAAAGAGAAGGAAAAGGAGAATAAGAACGAGGACGAGGTGGCTGAAACGCCTACCAAGGGCAAGAGGAAGCGGAAATCTCAGGCAGGCAAGTGCAACTTGTTCAACTTCCTTAATACCTGGTCCTGGTACTTTTCTGAGCACTGCATGTGTTGTACACGTGTTTTTCTCAAGGCCTTCTGCTCCATTAGTAACTGCAGATGTCTGCTGTACCATGTGACTGGATTTTTTTTTTACGTAACACTGAAAATGGTAGCTGCCCTGTAATTAGTTATTTTTAGGATTTTTGTAGTTGTGATCAGCATTAAATAGCTTCAGTGCTGTTTTAGTGGTTAGTTAGTAGTATATTTTTAGTGGTGTTTCGAAGTATTTAGTATTTTTAAGCAAACAGAATATAGGCTGTATATCTTAAAGAAATAATAAAATAGTTTATTTTTTATATATTGTCTGATTGTCAATTGTTGTCTGTCCTAAACTATAGAGATAAATTTAACCCACACACTTTCTGCATGTTTGGATTTTTTTTTCAAATAAAACAGCCCTAAAAAAAATGTCTTTCTACAGTATTCATCACATCAACATGAGCAATCAGAATAAAGAGAAATTTGCTGTTGGTTTACTGTCACATTGTCTAATTTCATACTGTCTCTGTGTCTGATTTAGTTGAGGATGAGGAGAAAACTTCCCCATCTAAGAGCACACCCAAGAAGGTCAAAGTGGAGGCCTACAAGCTGACCAAGGAGCAGAAGACCCTGATCAAGGAAGACGAGCTCAACAAGAAACTTTGGGATGAGGCCATGGAGTCTTTAAATCTAGGACCAGTATGTACAGTGTTTTATTTCTGATAGCTAGATCCAATTTGTCCAGCTTGCAGAAAAGTTCTCATTCGTTGAGAGTTGCCACAACCTGCACAGAGGTTCATCGAATGTAGAACTGCAGTTAAAATAAATAAATAAAAAAAAATAAACACACACAATTGTTTTACTGCGAAATGCAATTGTCTGCCCAGTCACTGAACCCAGTTCACTAACCAACCATTCTGTTCCCGCAGAGATTCATAAACAAGGTGGAGGAAGTTTTCCTGTGTATCTGCTGCCAAGAAGTTGTTTACCAGCCCATCACCACAGAGTGCCAGCACAACGTCTGCAGGGTGAGCCTGAGAGCATCATGTAATGTTTTCAGAAAAAGCACGTCAAT
Source organism: Pangasius sanitwongsei (assembly GCA_037576675.1). Lineage (NCBI taxonomy): Eukaryota > Metazoa > Chordata > Actinopteri > Siluriformes > Pangasiidae > Pangasius > Pangasius sanitwongsei. The sequence continues at coordinate 13,788,229 of CM075013.1, read as the reverse complement.
TTAAATGAGGGATGCACTGTTCTAAGTGTCAGCTATTCAGTTGTTCTTTACCTGAAACATCAGCTTTCTGATCTAATCCTCCAGTGCATGTCATGAGTGCAAAACAGATCTTGCATCATATGTGATGCTGCATGGTGGGTTCAGGATCTCTGCTCTGTATCCGATCTGTCTGGCAGATGTTAGGAGCTCTGAAATATCAGCCAAAAAAAAAAAAAAACCAACATATACTGATGTCGTTTGGTTAACAAAGACAAGACATGCTTTGTAAAGGTAGAGGTGAAGGATGTGCTAAACACAATCATGTCCGATAGGTATCATTTCTATTTAGGTTTGCCAAAGTGCCAGCGAAATGATGCTAAAAATTATGGTTTACATGATATCCGTTAAAATGTTCAACACATAACTGATTGGCTGTTAAAACCTACTTCTTGCTGTCCCTCCTTCCCCCAACCTATAAATCGTGATAGACGTGTAGCACGTGTAGAACTGTAGAACAAGTGTAGAACTGTCATGATATGTTTGTCACATGGTCCTGTTTCGTTTGTTTCTTTTTATAGGAATGTCTCCAGCGGTCCTTCAAAGCAGAGGTATACACCTGCCCCGCCTGCCGTCACGATCTAGGAAAGAACTACCAGATGACGGTGAACAAAGCTCTACAAGCCATCCTGACCCAGCTGTTCCCCGGCTACAGCAGCGGCCGATGATGACCGTCTGTTACGCCAAAACGTGCCGAGGAACTAGTAAGGGCAGTGCTGCGCATCGAGACTGAATTAAACACCACGATAAAAGTCACCTTTCAAAATATTGAACAAGTCGCGAGCTAATCAGGGTGTAGGGTCACCCGTAACCCGTTTGTTTGGTCCGATTCTTAGCAGGGCTGTACTTCATAACCTGCTCTCTTTTTATTTAGCCCATCAGGTAGATCTTCCCCTCCCAATACCCACCTTATATTAACAGACCTCTTATAATAGCTTTGTAGAGATGTTTTTAGGTGTAGGAGCTTCCCGTTATGAAATGTAATTCCTGAATTACTCTGCACCAGCACATCTTTTTTTGAAAAAAAAAAAAACCTTCCGCTACGCACAACTGCACTATTTGCTTCTAGCAAAAATCCTTTTTTTTTTTTTTTTTTGGCCAGGGATAAGTGGACATATTTTGATAGCAGGTATGTAGGCATGCACTGGCATCAGGATCCTTTTTAAAACATTTGATTCAGATCAGATTTTTTTGTCTAACAGCCGTGTATTTTGACACCCCCTAGAACGTATTCCTTCATGGGTGATTTAACTAAAAGCTAATCAGTTCTATTATATTAAAAATTCATATGCATAAAATGAGCTTGTTATCCCTTTAACTTTTGTCTTGGCTTTGCTTTCTAACTACTGTATGTGCTTAGAAATTCCACTTTTATTATTTTTGCTTTTGTTTTATTCCCGTTATGCAATCCGGTTATCCCTCGTTCTCCCACCATGGACTTCAGAAGGAAACCGTCAGACTGTTAATTCTCCGAACAAATGATCACCAAGTGCACCTCCTGTTCAGTGAATATTTAATGACATATCTCAAAGTTCTTCACTTTGTTCTTATCACACAATATTTGATAAATAAACGCCTAAGGCCAGAGAGTTTTGTTATACCTCAATAATTTCTAATATTGCATTGACTGGAAATGTATATTCTGAAATTGAAATTGTATATTTTTTAGCACTTGTATTTAGCGATTTTATGTAGTTTTAGGTGCTTTTTTTTTTTTTTTTTTCTTGCACTGTGTTGAGTGCGATATTTTTCAATAAACCTTATTCCTTTTATATGGAACAATTTGTCTTGGTTTTTTTTTTTTTTTTTTTCCCCCCCTTCCTTGCTTTAAGTGCTGTTGCAGGAAAATAATCAATGACTGGGTAGTAAGATGCAGCCCTATATGTAACAGAAGAGTTACTGTTACCACCTTAAAGGTTTCCTAGAACCGTCCTGAAGTGGTTTTCATTTCTTTTAAATCACAGCAATTTGCCAACACTAACAATTTTAGTCATTTTTCAACTGTTAAAGAGCAAACACGATATAAGCCTGCGATTACCTTTCGATTAGGCCTGCACTGCTGTCAGAGCTGCTATCGTAGAAAATGAAGCGACACCTTCTGACCAATCGGATTTGAGTGATGAACTGTCAGTGTTGAGGTTCGCGAAGAATGATGGCAACTTTGGTTATTTTGCATTCCTGCAAATTCCAATTCTGTGGCCTTGGGGTTATTTGGTATTTAAATGCTAAATCTGAAAGGCTCCAGGATTTCATTACATGAAGTGTACACACTGTTCCGGTGCAAACGCAGATCAGAAGGGCATGACTGGTGTCTGTTTGCTTTTGTTTTGCATGGGAGATACAAGGCATTGTTTGGGTGGTGTGGTTCATTTTTAGCACAGCAGTGTGTGTGTGTGTGTGTGTGTGTGTGTTTTTAAACACTGTACTCTTACTTTATTCTACACACCCACCTTGTTGGACCAGGATGTAGATATACAGTTAGAGACTAAAGCTCACACAGTGGGTAGCATTGCTGCTCCACAGCTCCAGGATTCTCCAGAATCCCCTGAGCTCCAATTATTGTATGTGTGAAATTTCATATTTTCTCCCCGCGTTTCATGTGGGTTTCTTTCGGATTCTCCAGCTTCCTCCGTGCTCTGCGATGAACTGGTGTCCCATCCTGGGTGAATTCTCCCGCCTCGTGCCTGGTGTTCCTCGGGATCCATTGTGACCCTGACCAGGATGAAGCTGAATATGAATGACTGAAACTCCTAAAAACAAAACTTTATTATTTTTTTTCCCTCAACATTGAATCTAATAAACCTTGCATTTATCCCAGGTAAGCCATGTTAACCCGTCTCCTGCAACAGTCTCTCTTTTTTTTTATACGAGGTTTCTTTGCTGACAGGCTGCATTTTACTCTTAAATAAGTTACAGGTGTGAGTTTTTAGCATAGAATCATCAAATACCCAAAATGTACTTAACTAGCTTTCATACTAATTGCACGAGGACATTAAGAAAACTCTAATGAATCGCTTAAATGTATGTTGTAATTAATCATTTACTTTTAGGGTTGCATTAAAAAAAATACAGAAAATAGGGAGGATTTACATTGCTGTTGGAGTTTAAATAGAAGGAATATGGTTTTGTGTGACATCATATTTGGCTGTCTTATCCCATATCCCATATCTTATACAGAGTATACTAGTAAGTTCATCAAGCTGCCTTTCAAATATTTCCATAGCTTTAAATTTACATATATAAAAAAGCATTGTATTTACACACCTGAGTCCTAAATCCCCCCCCAATAGTCGTATTTTATTTTCATCTCTATGGTATTAAACCCATTTAATTGCCATTCCCTTTCCTCTTATCACCATGAGGATATTTGTAATTCGGTCCCTATTATCATTCAGCTCTCTGGTGTATCCTTCCCTTAGGATTGGTGCTAAAACCACAGCCAGAGTATTGTCACATTATGTGAAATCTCTAATTAGTTTTGCTTGTATTATTTCAGCAACTGGGTGAGGATAATCCGTGTGGAGTGGAGGATGGTAGTAGTGGCCAGGAGGTTGTAGATTCAAATCCCAGCAGTGTCAGAAAGCCACATCTGGGCTCAAATGTTTCTGTGATTGGATTTGCAGAAAAATAAATGCATCTACCAAATAAATGTAATATGAAGGGCACTATACTGACAAAAGAGCCTGGCATTTTGTACACAAAACCGAGTTTTGCTTTCGCTTTGCATCATCTCACTACTGCAATCTGGGATCCTGTGGCTGCAATAACAGATGGCCGGAAGAAGCTCCATACATACGGGAACGAGTGTGGGTGTGTCTCAAATCGACCGGATGGCACTGTGGCCATCTCTAGGGTGTCTTACCATGGAACGGATCAGTGCACTATCATTTGTTTCACGAGCCACAATTCAAATCTGATTGATCAGAAGGTGTTGATTAATTTCCTATAACAGCAGCTCGGACAGTAGTGCCATCAGCAATTCATATCATCTGTAATTAATGCACTCGTAACACTTTATCGTTTCTGTAGTAACAGCTCATTGACAGTGGCTTGTATGGCAGACGTTCTGCATTATCTAAGGCTAATAAATTGTATTTTATTTTTGTGTGTTGTTATTTAACAAAGAAAAACATATAATCGTAATGGTGACGCCTTCTGTAAGGAGGTGTTTATTTAACATGTATGGAAGGAGTCTCCAGTGTCAGCACTTTATTCTAATGGTCTCTGTGTCACACCAGGGGAAAGTCTTCAGGACAGAGCTGTTTGTGTTTTCTGGGTTCTTTGTAATATGCCAAGCTGTATTTCTTTTTGTCATATTAACTTCAAGAAAGAGAGAAAAGAGAGACTATCAAGGGAACGGCTGTTTATAGCTATTTATCATGTAAGTGATAAGGAAGGAATAATTGACGACAGGCTGTTGAATTATTGGAAAAATAATGCACACCTGAGGTGGTAATACCTTTGTGGTTACATTATTTTTCTGACAATTAAACAGCCCGTTGTCAATTATTCCGCTTATACAACAGTTACCACACCTCAAGACATTGTTCACATGTTTTATTTCAAGACATTTTCAGGTTTTTGTCCTTAAAATGCTCTTGTGTAGAACTAATCTCTTATGCATCCCATCTCAAACATTTGCTTGCTCAAGCATCATTTTAGAACTATACGGAGGCTTGAGCATTTGATATGCAGTTATTGAACAGAGAGAGAGAGAGAGAGAGAGAGAGAGAGAACATGAGAGCTGTGGTTCTGTTAGTGGCATAGAAAGTTCACAGCTGAGTGTTTAAAGTGTTTGTCCTCTCTCTCTACCTCTTCCACAGAAGTATTTTTGGATTTAAGCCAATCGTTAAACACATTTACTGCCCAAGCTGTTGTTTTTTTGCTGTTTCCTTCATGTTTTTCACCCTCAAGCCTGTCTAGCTGTTCATCACTGATTGTTTTATGTCATTTGCTTGCAATGTTTGCTTTCATTTGTACCGTTTTTCATCTGGACGGTCCAATACAGCTGTCGCCCAATTGTTGAAATTTTCATGCTGTCCATAAAATATTAAAAGTTATTTCTGGAAAACCGAAATTGTCTGTCATTTTGTTCGTTGTTAGATCAGTGTGCTGGGGTGGAGAGTAGGCTAACTTTTCCCTTATTTCAGTTGAACCTGGCGAAGTGATATGGAACTGTAATGTGGTCAAGACCTGCCTGGAACTACTTCAGCTCTGCATTAACCGAAAAAGAACTGCACGCCTCAGAACGTCTGTGGACCAATCAGAATCAAGTATTAAACAGCGCCGTGGTGTAACAGGAACTAACTTATCTCGCAGACGTTCCAAAACATCAACTACAAGGATGAACAGTTAAAAAAACACACACGTTCATTAGTAAATCAATGATTGTAATCTTGTCAAATTGATGTCATATAAGAGGAATAAAACACGGGTTTGGAAAATAATCAGCTTTGGGGTGGTAACAGTAACACATCTCGTAGGCCACATCACAGCAACCTGTCCTGGATTATTTTCTTATAACAGCACATTACTGTTTTATTCGCTCCTTTATTCCACTTATAAGATATTCGAAAAAGAATATCTAGCTAGAATTTGGAAATGTAAGTATGTAAAGTTTCTAACATGATTATGTTGTCTTGGTGTATTGGTGTGAATGGTGTCACGTGATACACAAACATTATTTAAAAAAACAGCAGAATTATGTACATAAACGTAGTTAAAATGTGGTAATTAAATTACCACTATAATTAATAAAGTCTAGACTTTTTCTCTTGTTGAATTTAGCTGTTTATTTATCATAAAAAAAAACTAGTGAAAGATGTTAAAATGTGCCTTAGCTTCCGGCTAGTAACTACCGTTTCGTAGTTGCCATAGAAACGACTGATTTTTTGCACTGGAGATAAACAAGTTAAAGCGGCCTTTCTGAGCTGTTACTTTGTATTGATCTTAACTTGGACATGAGAAATAACTAGTGACATATAAAGCCAGGTTTGTGCAGTCACAACTGTTACGTTTCCTTAGGACAGAACTCACTACACTTCATCACATCAATTACTTTCGCTGCATAAAAACCGACTCACTTAGAGTCGATTTAAGACTCACCCGATGTGTGTACGTGTTTTCCGTGCTCCTTAGACGGCATAAACGACCGCTATATGATTGGCTTAACGCGGCGTCAATTAAACAAATTGGCCAATGAGAATCTCGGTTTGTTTGTCCTCATGAAAGGTACGCGTGCGCTCGGACCAATCAGGAAGCGCGGACATTCTGCAGCACGGAGAGAGGCCCAGTTTTAGCGATGGAGCATTAATCGAGCGTTTAGCTGGACGGAAAAAAGGGATAAAGCCAAGCAAACGATAATTGGATAAAGAAGCATAAAGAGAAGAGCAGGAGGTAATATTTTATTAAATCACTTCTTAACGGATTATATAGCGTTTGAAAGCGATAGAGGAGGGTGTCGTAGGCGGAAATATTGCGGGGCTGTCGTCGGTCGGACATGTTGACTTTTTTTTTTTTTTTATTATGGAGGAATGGACGGGTGTCAAAAGCAGTTAAAACTGGGGAACTTGAGCATCCTTGTTAATCTCAGACTGGTTATTTAACTCAGGGCAGATGTGGGATCATCTGCAGGAAACCTCTTGAGTGTAGTGTTCAGATGAGCAGTGGTAGAGTTGTGCATATTTACGGCCTGCTAGTGATCCTATTCGTACACAAAGAGCCATTTAACGCTGCATCTATAAGCTTACAGCACAGCTGGGTGACATCATATACACACTACCGTCTGATCCTCACGTGCATGAAACACACTGGAAACGTCGGCAGTGTTAAAGTGATAGTGTTTGGTGTAGTAATACTTACTCTTATCTAAGCCAGCATGCATGCATTTTATTTGCACTTGTTTGCCTGCTTGTTATGTAGATTAGATAGTGCAGCCAAAAAGGCCCTGAACACCACCAGCTTCTGCTTCTGCTTCTTCACTACCCTGCATTTTTACCTCCATATTAAAAATCATTATTCATTTAAAGGTATTTAAAAGATAGTTAAAAAAAAAAAAAAATCCACATCTAACCTCTCCTCCTGATCAGTATTAATAATATTGAAAGAGAAATAATTCTCATGCATGATGGCAGGTGTGTGCTCCCAGGTGAGAGATGGAGGGGTGTTATGGTTTGAAATTTCCACAGTATAATGACCTAATCTGAAATATCCTGGTTTTTAGGTTATAACAAACAAGCCGATGGTGAAAATTAAAGCGGAAGTTTGATATATAACCAAAAGCAAAAGGTAACACACACTGTGATTAAATGTGCAGCTGTGACACCACAAACACTCCATTTTTCCCCATTAGATTCGCAAACTTATATTATAACCTTGTTACTGTTAATCTTCAGTAACCTTAAAGAGTAACAAGGGGAAATAAAAGGATCTAAACAAACATCAAAATCGAACGTTATCACTGTGTAAGGAGTATTTGTACGTGTAAGGAGAATTTAGAAAGGCTTCCTTGCATATGCTTATTATACGAATTAAATGATTAAATGTTTAAATGAGCAAATGCTATTTTGACATTTTGTCCCAGAATGCAATCACTTCACCATTAGGTATTGATTTTATATTTTCATTTATAAAGTAGAGCTGCAGATAGTATGGGAAGTTGAATGTCCCTGCAGAGTGGACCCATGCTGAGTTCTTGAATCTGATTGGTTAATCAGTTGATCGATGTGGATTCATTTTCTTTAACGGCAGTTCTGACAGTAGTTGCAGCTCTCCTTCCAATCCCAGGTTTATATTAGTTCCCTTATTATAATTAAAACGTACTGTTGTTTAACAAAGAAGAATCAGTGGAGATGTTTAGTTAACATTTATGGAAGGAGTCTTCAGTGTTAGCGCTTTGTAACAGTCCGTAAGATTCACCACAGGAGAGTCTTCAGGACAGAGGACATTGTGCTTTTTGGGTTCTTGGTATATGACATGGGATTTATTTTCTTCTTATGAACTTCAGGAGAGGAAAAAAGAAGCTGGTGAGGGAACAATGGGTTATAGTTGCTGTAATAGAAGTGATAACTTCACAAATTTGGGAACACAATTTAATGTTAAGTATAAATGACAAATAATTTAGATCCAGATTAAATTAATACGTGGACGTTAACTTCACTATTTACATTCATCCTTTATGGTTTATGGCTGAAATTTGTTTGTTTCTCCAAATATGTTTGAAGGAGAGTGTTTGTGGGGTGCCAACATCATGCTGGGTTTCTAACGCAACCACTAGAGTTTGATTTTTAATTTTCTTTGTCACCTTTTCCATTTGGTTTGGTTGGTATCACAGTGATGGTCAGGAATTTAATGGCATGCTTTGATGGACACTTTTTGTGCTCATTATCAGCATCATCAGCTTGTTGTACCTTTGTAAGTCATGCAAGTGCACTTTATAATATTACAGTTTTTATTATATACACTATAATAAACTACTGGGTTATAATATGCCAATATTGCCCATAGGGTAAGATCACTAAAGCAGTTTTTAATCACAGTTGCTCAGGTACAGGAAGGCTGAGTGAGCAGGAACGAAGTCACTCATGTAAGCAGATGGTTAATTCTGTTTGGTACTTTGTAGACCGAACATCACCTCAGTCACCTATAGTTCTGCCGAAACTGGACAGCGCAAACTGTCAGAAAAGAAATTAAGAAATCGCTTAACTGACAATACCAACTTTTTAAAAAAAAAATTTTCACAATCTAAATTAACTGCAGCACAGAAACTCTGACTAATAATAAGAAACTCGTTATAAAAGAGTTGCTATGGCATTTTAAAAATACCCTCCGCTCACAGTTTTATCACTGATAGATTCCAGATTGACATTTTCATAGCTGGGATTTGTAATGACGTATCGTGAACGGTTCATTTACAGTTAAAATGTCGTTCGGTGAGAATTTTAGCTGAACGTGTAGTTATGTTTAATAGAATAATAGACAAGGATGTCATAAACCTTGATAAAATGTTTGGCAGCTGTTGTGATGTGGGAAAAAAACGCCTCATGGATGTGTGTGTGTCTGTGTGTGTGTGTGTGTGTGTGTGTGTGTACCTAGATAATATTGGTACACTCTCCGACATCTGCTGATGTGTTTATCCAGTTGAATTTGAAACGAGCAGAAACGGTATATAAAATGTCAGTGACCTTTGCTTTGGATAGCAAATTTTGTGCTCTGAAGCTCAAGGTTATTTGTTTTTTCCTTGAAGGTCAGTGGGAAGGTCAAAAGATGACTATATGTGACTACAGTATATCATGAAATCTAGGTTTGCTAAAAACTGACAGCAGAGTTGCATCTACAAATGAAACTTAAAAAAAAAAAAAAAAAAAAAATTGGTTTGCTGATATTTAATGTCTAATTCAAAACAGTTAACGTCAAATCAGCTGCTTCCAGAGTTAAAAAACAACAACAACGTAGAAATCTTGATAACATGATATCTCAGAAAAGTGTATTGCAGCATATTTTTTGTAACACAATATCAGCGTTTATATCATCATATCACCTTTGTGTGTGGGAAGAGAGTAAGTACCTAAGTGGCTGTTTGTAGGGCTGTGTCTGAACAGTTAAGGGCCCTAAGTGGCAGCTTTCTCAGGGGCCTCCACCAACACCGCTCATTATTTTATATGCAAATATGAACAGAATTAAAACTTCATTATCTTGGAGAAGTCAACTAGTAGTAACGAACTTACAACTCGACATGTTCGCCTAACACTTCCTATTCTAGATACTTCACTAGCTATATATCTACTACCTTTTTTTTTTTTTTTTTTTTTTTTTTTTTTTTTAAGTAACAGATTTCAATTTGGTTGCGTTTTAATCAGTCAATCTGATCAAAACTAGCTTTGAGCAATGAATTAGAAATAAAATAAATTAGTCCCAGGTGAGATAACTATAATGTTGCCTTTTAATTTCCATCAGAAATAAACACTCCTTACTTATACAGGTAAACTGGATGATATGTAGAACATGATTTAAAAAAAAAAAAAAAAAACCCACTGGATTAAGCATTTAATCCACTTATACACTTAGTTTATAAAGTTGCTGAGAAAACCCGTTCGGAAACCGGACTTCTGGCCCAGAGTGCCTGTTTGTGTTTGAATGCACTTATTGTCAGTCATATTGTAGACACTCTTTGGGCCACTGTGGATCCTGGAGCGGAGCTGGAATCATTCAAATGTCACCCCACCTAACATATTTAACATATCTAATATGCATATTTATTTCTGTGCGTGCTTGCGTATGAAATAACCTGATAGGTGTGTGTGGGGGCCCCTGAGTAAGTTGTCCCTTAGGGCCCCTAACTGTTCTGAAACGGCTCTGCAAACAGCCACTTGGGTACTTATGGGCCACCGTAGATCCTGGGGTCGAGGTTTGTGAACATGGGTGAGAATCATTCCAGTGTCTAACCCACTCACCCATTCGAGGAAGAAAAAAAAAAGGGCTAATCTTTCATACTGCACCTTTAAAAACGAAAGTGTGTTTAATGGATTGTGAAATGCATTAAAGAGCATAATATTTACATATTTAGCTTAAAAAAAAAAACCAAATTAATTTGAAATTTTAAGTGTAGCCAAATTGGGGAATTGGTGGCCTATTTGCTGTTTCCTACAGACACCATTGTGGGTATTTTGTACAAGCTGTGGTTCGTTATTTTATGCAGTGCATTGTGGGATTTGAGGACTGCACTGCCTGTATCTACACTATGCTTTCTGACTAGTGTCTACTAAAAGGCAAAACTAGTGCACTATGGAGTTAATAGGGAGTGATTTGGAACAGACGACTGTGTATGTTCTACTGAGTGTAAATTAATTTAGAATTTTTAGGTTTTAATCATGAAGACATTTCTTCACTCATCCATTAATTCACACGCTGAAGTGGTTTGACTAGAACTCCAGTTGTTGTATCATTTTTATTGTTATTAGATGTTCAAGAAATGTTCATCGTGATCAGAGGTTGTTATATATGTCTTTGTGTCTTCAGCTTACCTGCGAGCATGTCGGTGGAAACCGCCCCAGAAGAAGCCATGAACTCCACTCCAGCTCCGACCCTACAGAACCCTGAGGTTCCTCCACCAGCCTCGGAACCTGACCCACACTCGGAGTCCTCGGAGCCGAGTTCGCAGCTGTCAGAGGAACCCGAACCAGCTCCTGCACCACCGCCGGGCGCAAATTCAGCCTTCAAGATTATGACCTTCAGGCCCACCATGGAGGAATTCCGCGACTTTGCAAAGTACATTGCGTATATGGAAACCCAAGGAGCTCATCGTGCAGGCTTAGCTAAGGTATTCACACGTTCCTTTCAGCGTCAGAGACAGAGCAGCTCTAACGAGCGGGCGTTAGGATTTCTGCAGGGAGCTAGTATGGAAGTATTTCCCGCACTATTTTCAAAACTATTTACAAATTGTATTTGTATTTTTGCGCTCTTTATTTGGGGACGCATAAAAGTTGACGCAATTCAATGAAAATGCAAATCGCATATTACCGTTTGCGTTTGTGTTTACACGAACGTGCAATGTGTGCCAAATTTCAAATGGAACAGCAAAGTCCATCTGCAATTGCATTTCCCATATCTTATGAGTTCTGACCCTGTCATATCGACCTAGCAATAGCAGTTACCCTGTTTGCTATTCCGCTTCCTCGGCGTGGCGTATGGAGTCTGCCAAAATTCAAATGGTATCGCAGTTCCCTTTGCTTTATGACACCAGTGACAATAACTCCACTGATTTAAAGTAATGGCACCACATTAAAGATTAAGCTTATTGGTTATTCATTCCAAAAGAATTTTCTTGCAGTCACAATTTCCAGACAGAATATGAAATTCAAATTTTGACCATTTTGCTGGTCAGAAAATCACCATATTTTGAGAATGACCCATACCCATCTAGAAAAAAAAGTATTTTTGGAGATATTCTAGTTTTATTTAATTTTAGAATTCTTTAAAATATTTGACTTGGCTTGTATTAATCTTGTGTTCCCCCAATTAAATGCTGATTTGATGTTGTTATAATCATATTACTTGTTGAAATGTAGATGAACCTTAAAATGTCATTATGTTCGATCTTTTAGGTTCCGTTTGGATTCCAGGTTTTGGGGGATTAGTGTGTTCGTGTTTGATAGTGTGACATTCGCAAACTGCCAGTAAAATGCTAGGAATAGTAAGGAATATTTTCACTGTGCTTTTTAAGGCTTCTGCCGCTACAGGTTTCTCCTTTCACGTAAGTAATGAAGAAGGAGATTATGAGCTTGCAACTTATTTGGAGGAATCTTTGGTCCACCCTCTGAAAAAGTTTTACCGTTTGCAAGAGTGTACAATGTCTGCCAGATTTCAAATGGAAAAGCAAAGTCCATTTGCAGTTACATTTCCCATGTCTTACGAGTTATGACCCTGTCATATCGAAATAAAAAAGACCCCGTTTGCTGTTTCAATTCCTCAAACGATAACCATTTGCAACGTACAACACCAGTGGGAACCATTTGCAACGTACAACAACAGGGGAAACCATTTTACAACGTACAACAACAGTGGGAACCATTTTACAACGTACAACAACAGTGGGAACCATTTACAACGTACAACACCATTGGGAACCATCTACAACGTACAACACCATTGGGAACCATCTACAACGTACAACACCATTGGGAACCATCTACAACGTACAACACCAGTGGGAACCATCTACAACGTACAACACCAGCGGGAACCGTCTGCAACGTACAACACCAGCGGGAACCGTCTGCAACGTACAACACCAGCGGGAACCGTCTGCAACGTACAACACCAGCGGGAACCGT
>CM075013.1:13697336-13766278 GCA_037576675.1 Pangasius sanitwongsei | reverse complement strand
TGCACTTGGATGGGTTAAATGCAGAGCACAAATTCCGAGTATGGGTCACCGTACTTGGCCACACATCACTTCACTTCTTGCAGATGGCTTTTAGGCTCTAAGAAATTCTGGAAGTGGTCACTAGGTGGCGCTGGTGCTCTGCTACAGGCTGTGTGGTGTGAAGTTAATGCACTTTGAGATGGTTCTGGTGCTGGGTGACTTCATAAATAAAAATCAGTCACAGTCGTGTAATGTTTAGAACGTTAGACGGACTGAGAAGTGATCGATCAGCTCTTGCTCATTAAATGAGAGGAGGAAAGAGAATCGATTCTTTACGCATCACAACTGTGCATTGATGCACCGAACATCTTAATCAGACTTTTACATCCGTGCGTTCAAATCTCTTAATTAAACTAATGAAGCACCTTTCACATCTAGGCTTGAAATCATCCTTAGGGAATGCAGGAAAAAAACGGTGGAAGTGGAGTTGATAGAAAATGGTTCAAAATGTTAAGTGAGTGCTTTTAAATTGATCAAATGTGAAAAATATTCAACATTTCTGATGGCTGAATAAACATAGATGTCAGATTGCTTTAAAAATTGCATTCTAATTTCAACCGTAAACTTTAATTCAAATTTAAAATAAAAAAAAGTAATTAAAAAAACTTTATATGCACTATATATACTCACTATATAGAGTATAACACAAGTGCACTATACTCCCAGTGGAAAGTAATTTGAGATTCAGCCACAGAAACATGCCTCTAAATACGCTTGTGGGAATGTACATGTAGTATCACTCACTTTTTTATATTTACTTAGAAAATTGATACCCAATTTAAAAAAACGTGAAAAAAAAGTTCAGAAAATGCATCTTTCAATAAACTTACATTATGCAGCGATGGGTCGAATGTTAAATCTTAAACAATGACATTTTCCCCATTAATACGTAAATAAAAAATAAAAAGAGTGTAATTTGTTCTGATTGCTCCAGTCAAAATATACCGATTGTAAAACAAAAAAGAATAAATAAATAAAGCAAGCAAGTGCTCATACTGGAGGAAAAAAAAAAAATCATAATTTGGCTATACAAATTATACATAAAGGATCAGTTTATAATCTCACTGTGGTGATTTAATTGTTTGGTGAGGCCCCTAGAGATGCCCAGCTGTAGTGCGCACTCTGTGCTCGGTGTAGTGTACACTCTCAGTGAAGTTTCCCCTGTGGTTCGCTTGTAAAGACTCGTACACTGCGGCTTTAGTCTGATTTACAGCAGCGCTGTCACTCTCACTCGCTTCTTTTTCTTCTTCCCAGTCCCTCGTTCCTGTCCAGGCCCTGCCACAATTATTGATTGAGCCACTCTGAACACTGTGTGTGTGTGTGTGTGTGTGTGTGTGTGTGTGTGTGTGTGTGTGTGTGAGAGAGAGAGAGAGAGAGAGAGGTTTGTGCTGTCAGATGCCAGAGCTTGTAGAAATATGATTTAGTGCTTGTGCTTATCCTCAGTTTGTCTCGCTTATATTGGTCCTGTCAAAATTCTTCTCTGCATTTTCTCATTCTGTGTACTGACATCATAACCACTGCCACTGACCGTGTGTGTGTGCGAGTGTGTGTGTGTGTGTGTGTGAGTGCGTGTGAGTGTAGTGAAGAGCAGCAGGCAGTCCCATGTTCAGGGTTGTTGTCGAAAGGCCTTCTGAGAGCCTGTTGCCATTCTGAATTTTCACTTTTGTGTAACTTCTTTGTTGTGTTTCTCTTTGTTTCCTGTTTACTTAGCAAGAGTGTTAGAGAGGCCTCGGTGAAGGAGGTGTGGCCTCTGTCAGTTACAGTGGAGGGGGTGTGGCCTCTGTCAGTTACAGTGGAGGGGGTGTGGCCTCTGTCAGTTACAGTGGAGGAGGTGTGGCCTCTGCCTGTCGGTTACAGTGAAGGGGGTGTGGCCTCTGCCTGTCAGTTACAGTGAAGCGGGGTGACCTTTAATTCTGTCAGTCATAGTAAAGAGGCGTGGCCATGGTGCCTGTTTGTCACTATAGGGAGTGTGGCCTCCATGCTTCAGTACCAGTAAAGGAGGCGTGGCCTCTGTGCCTCAGTTTCAGTGAAAAAGGTCTAATATGTCAGATTTCTTAATCCCTCCTTCTCTTTCTATCTTATGTTCACCCTCTGTCCCAGCATGCTCTGCAGCACCAGCACTCAGTTCTACTCTCTCGTTAAAGAGTGAATACCCTCTCGTGGCGATGCTTCCTCTCAGCTCAATGCAGTGCAAGTGCTCGCTCTCGTCTCTGAAATTTAATCGCTTTCACTTGTCGAGTAATTACAGGACGTTAAGCTGTGTGTGGCGCTTGTTTGTTGAGCCCTTCTGTTCAGCCACTGTGAAATTAACTTCATTCCTCTCCAACGCTGCACCCATCAAGGTCATATTCCCCCACTCAACATCTACTGTCAGATTCTTCAAGATTTCACAGTTGCAGTAGTACACACACACACACACACACACACACACACACACACACACACGCGGCTGGAAATAATTGCTCTGGCTAGTTGTGTGTGTGGTAGAGTGACAGAGAGGGGGAAATAACGCAGTGTGTGAATTACTGAAGGCCTTTGGCTGTTTTCTTTCATCCTTCCCAGAAGATGATGACGTATATCAGCAGAATGCAGTGACCTTCTCATGAGCGACTCTTAGAGAGCTGCATTATAGAAGTGTTGATACCGAAATTTTGTATCATGGTTAATGCATAATTTCTGATCATGGTTTATGATAGAATTTGTAAAGATACAATACGGTGAGAATATCACATTTATCTTCTCTAGAAATGAAGACCTATAATGGCCGTTGTTCTTTACGGAATCGTCTTTGTTTTGGGAGCAAAATCACAGCCTTAAAATGCTGCCTTTAAACGTGACGTCCTCTCGAATGGAAAACCCAAACGTGTACGGTTGAGTGCAAAAATTTGCACACCCCAGGACTCCATGAAGAAGGCAAACCTCGAACTAATAAGACAATGTACTGGGTTTCACAGATCCTTCCACAAAGCACCACAAAAGTATTAATCAGGAAAAATGGATATTTCATATAGTCATATATTTGCATTTCGCTTGATTCTGTGTGATATAAGTATTCTCTGATAATTTGCTTTTTCAGCTTCTTTCATCCTCTTATACCCTCTGATCAGATTTTGGATTCTCTCAGTTTTTTTTTTTTAATTATATAATACATTTTCCTGTTTTCCGTTCATAAAGCCAAAAATCCTATTTTTAATTTTTAAATTTGTTTATCATTTTAAGTTGTTTTTCTTTTTCATTTAAATCAGCACAGATTTAGAATAGTACTAGCATTTTTTTTTTGTTTCTTTTTTTTTTTTTAAAACCTTTGTGTTTTTATTTCGCTGTGGCATGCAGACGTAACCAGTCAGTGCTGATGTGCGCTACACAAGCTATTAATAATTGTTGGTGCTGTTCAGCGCGTGTAACTGGAAGAGATGCTTTTATATCTGGGTGAAGGCTCCATGCATACGTGCGGCAACGACGGGAAGATCTGACAGTTTAGATCTTGCCAGTTGTTTTATTTAAAAGAAGTAATAGTGGAAAATTCGTTCGGGTTCCTGAGGTTAAGGTTAGGGTTAGATTTAGGTGGAGCAGATAATTAATTAGCTACATTAATGATTGTCAGTGGAAGGTCCTCGCAAGGTTAGTAAGGTGTGTGTGTGTGCATGTGTGTTTGTGCGTTTAAAACACACTTAGAAAACACTGTCTTTTTCTGGCACATGGGTGCAGGTGAATATGGTGATGTAAAGGTGATGTGCGAGTTTTGTATGACGGATTGTAAAAGCCAGCTCATCACCACGCTGCTCTCTGATTGGTTAACTAAACATTCACACGCACCGAGGGAGCCGGTGCTCTCACGGTCTCATTTTAAATACAACAGCTCATAATGTCTGATTATATTTACGATAAAGGCTTTGAGGTATTGCCTGATACATGCATTATACATTACAGCTGAGAATCTGTATGGAGCTCATAAATCAATTTCAGTTCTATTCAGGCTTCCAAGATGCAATTGTTATAAAATGATTCTTTATGCATCTTGATGTATTTTGATTTCAGGACCTTACATTATAGAGTTTTTTCTTTTTTTTTTTTAGTACACACTTGTTCCTGTATAGTCTATTTTTGTAGTTTTTTTTATTTTTTTTTTTTAACAAAAAAATTACAAAATCTGATATTTTTGTAATATGTTAGTGGATGCCATCTTTAGGTATCGAGAGTTTTTTTTTCTCTCTCTATTCCTTTTTATGCATGCTCGCTAAGCAAATCCTAATCCTGAATTCCAATCAGTATGTGTTATTATATATCATATTATATAATATACTTTCATGTTCTCAATAACGCTTCTATATAAGCTTTTCTCTCATTAGCAACATTTCTAACTCGTGTACTTGCAGCGTGTCTGCATTCTGCCACACATGCACTAGAGGGCAGTGTGTAGCTGTAAAAATTCTCCAGCCTCCCCCCTCCCACTCCGACTTCATTCCCTGTGCGTCACTCGGCTGTAGTCAGAGCGAGCGTGATTATCAGCCACGAACGCTTCTCTTGAGGAGAGAGAGTCCTCTCCAAAGTCTGGATAATAATTGCGGTAATAAATATGATGGCAGAAATGATTGGGGCAGATTGTATTACGCTCCAACAAGTAAAATATTTCTCGCTTTTTAGGAGAATGCTAAAAGTTCGTCCACCCTGGTACGAGATGAATTCATTCCTTATTTTACATAATCGTGTAGTATTTCGTTTTCACATCATTATAATTCAACCTTAAACCTTAAGCTTTGTTATAACATTGCAGTAAAATGGCTACATGTTTATCCGTCTCTGTTCTCACCGGGCTGAATGCAGCAGAAGTTAAAGCTTGGTAGTAGTTAAGGTAGTGCTCTTAAATCAGGACTACTGTGTGTCCATAATGGTTTTGTATCTTAGACAGTTTTTCAGCCTTGGAAATATGGAATTGTTCTGTGATGTGCTCCTTCAAATTCGTTCAGTAAGAAACCTTAGAAGAAAGCCGTCCTTATCCAGGGACAGGCTTTATCCTGGGAGCGCAAATGCTGACGATAAATTCTTTGGTTTGTCTGTCTCTCTAAGCTTTTATATAAGAGCCGTTATTGTAGAATTTCTTTTTCCAATTCCAGCACCTGAGGAACTAATGTTTTTTTTGTAGGAGTGTAAATGTGTAGCAGTAATAATTTCCAGCTGTAATCGCAGCTCTGTGTTGTGCACATACATAGAAAATGAACAGCCATCCGTTGCTTTGTCGCTCGCCAGTGTGAACGCAGAGTCATTTCACGTTTTTTGAGTATAGCTCAGGAAATGGCAAAGGAGGGAAGTCTGTGATATTCTGATTCTGCGTTCACACTAGCGAGCGACAGAGCAACCGATGACCGTTCGTTTTCTATGTCTGTGCGCAACACGGAGCCACGATTTCAGCTAGATAGATTTCAGCTGGATAGATTTTCACAATTCTGTTCAAATTAGGATAGGATATCCAAATGGTAAAGTGACAAATCCAATAGTTGATGCCTCTGGAGAGTGTTTGTAGCTAATACGGTTAGCTTGCACTGCTAACCTGCTAGCAAATCCTAATACAAAGCCTGGCATGTAACATGTAAATAAAAGAATCAATATTCACACTGATTAGTGGGTTAGGCAATATGTTTTTAAATAGTTAGAAGAAGATATATAGATATATAGGCATCTGGTGGTGCCATTTGGTGAGTGTGTGCAGCTAGTACAGTTAGCTTTGCCCTGCTAAACTGCTAACAAAGCTGATACAAAGCCTGGCATGTAGTGCACACCAAACAGCTGATGTTTAATTTATTTTCACTCTATTAAAATGTTAAAATACACTTTAAATACATTTGTACCATAATTAAGTCTTATATTTTAGCAAGTTGTATACATTTTGGCTATCACGTTTTCTCAGGGAGATATGAGGACACATTGGTGCATGTTATATTGCTAATAGCACACCTGCTTAAGATCATTTCAGCCAATACAGGTTTTGTATATGTTTTGCTTCCTTATAACTTTAGTTTTATCTAGCTAGGTTTTTAGTCTCATACATCAGTAAGCTACTATTATACGACTGCTGTTATGGCTATATGATGTAGCACTCATTCTTTTTGCCTTTAATAAAATGTTTACATGCACTGTAGCTTGGAAATACCCCTGCATGTCAGCATTCAGACTCCCATCAGCCACTGCAAGTTCCACTACAACGGCTCATTTAACGCTGACATAACACATGCTTTCCATTCCTTTTCAGAGCTAGTGTGGAGGAAATTTTCAAAGCCCCACGATGCCGAAACATGTTAGTCACAGTGCAACTGCACAGCATTGAAATACACTGCAAAATGAGTCTGAAAGGTTGAAAAAAACGGTGCGATACACTGAGAGCAAAATAAAGAGGGGTCGAAAAGTCTGTGTTCTTGGAGAAAAGATGGAGGTTAATCATGAGAGTGAAAAATGGCACTATTATTATTATTATTATTATGCTGTTATTGTTGTTATAGCTATTATTATTATTCTTATAATTATTGTTATTATATCGTACTTTATAATTTTTTGTTATTTGGGTGTGTCTGGGTGAATGCTTTGCAATTTTTCCTACTGAAAATATTTGGAAATAGGATCCTGTTTTCCAGAATTTTGTTTGAAATACAATTTTCCAGAACAGAAGTGGCAAGAAAGTAACTGTAGGTTCTGTTTTTACTGTCAAATTGTTTTGTTTTTAATTTGTTGATTAAAAATACATTTTTAAACAATCTTTTTTCTCATTTTTACATTTTTTCTTTGTATTTTTTTGTCTTTAATTATTATTATTATTATTATTATTATTATTATTATTATTCTTTTTTTATTTATTTATTTTTTTTTCAAGTGTCAGCTCTTTTTTTTTTTTTTCTTCTTGGTTTTTTCTCCTTTTATGGACACCTGACCATCATACCCCTATGTGCTTGTTGAACATTCCATTGCAGATTTAGTGCGCTTTGCTATATAATGACCTCCACTCCTCTGCGAAGGCTTACCTCTTGATTTTGGAGCATGGTTATGGGGATTTGCACATTCAGTCACAAGAGCATTAGTGAGGTCGGGCGTGGAGGCCTGGTGCGCACTGAATGTTCCAGTTCATCCCAGATGTGTTCAGTGGGGTTGAGGTCAGGGCTCTGTGCAGGTCACTCGAGTTTTTCCAAGCCAATCTTGGCAAACCATGTCTTCATGGACCAGTGCACAGGGCATTGTCATGCTGGAACACGTTTGGGCCTCTTAATTCCATTGAAGGGAAACTGTAATGTTGTAGCATACAAAGATATCCTATAGAATTGTGTGCTTCCAAGTTTGTCACAACAGTTTGGGGAAGAACCACATATGGGTGTGATGTTGAGGTGTCCAGAAACTTTTGGCCGTGTAGTGTTTATATTGCTAACAAAGACCTTGTTGTCCTCTGAAACGCTTGTATGCTTGCTGTCATAATCATGTTGCAACATAGTCACATAGTTATCACATTTAATTTCATCAGTAACATTAAATTGCAGTTTGACAGTTTGACAGCATCTATGTGCCTGTATAAGAAAGTGTCAGACATCTGCCAGCCAATCAGAAAGGAGTATTTTCAGAAACAAATCTTTGATGTGTAAACTATAGGAAGTTGATTTACTCCTGCACAGTTGCTGACTTTTCTAGAAAGAAATCAGACGAGGCCAGAGGGTGCGAGCGTGGAGCGGATTTGATTTTAAAGAAACAAAAGTTCAAAGACTTCTACTTAGATTTACAGCAAACAAGGCTTCTTGGAAAACCGTCGTGTCAAGTCGAGGTGTGCGTCTCAAATATCGAATGTCAGTGAGCGGTTTTTTTAGTCGAACTGGAGAAAAGGATGTAATGGTGATGAAGCTGACGTGCTGCTCTCACCTCAGGCACTTTGCTCTTGATCTTGACAACTGATGCCTCTCTCTCTCTCTCTCTTGCTCTCTCTCTGCAGGTATGCCATTCCTCCTGAACATGGCAAGAGGCTAGAAAGATTGGCGAAAGGTAAAGCATCACTCGTTCTCTTGTTGTATTAATACAGAAATACTGTATGTGGTTAACTCTTGAGTGAGGCCTTATCACATTTCAGCACCACTGAAACATTTCAGCACTGGGATATGCTGAAAATCAGGTCTACAATATAGAATCATGTTCAGGACACACACTATTGTCCTGACTGGTGCTTAAGTCTTTGTGTTCTCATGAACCAATTTTTTATCCGACAAAAATTCCATGCATAATATGCTGATAATATTGTCATACTAATTGGTCATTGTTATATGAAATTTTTCATAAAAGAAATCCCAAAAAGATGTTTTTACGGGTTCGTTCTGTTATTACAGCAATGGATTATAATATTGAAAAGTAACAAAACTTTTTGTATTGAGAACTTTTTAAAAAAAAAAAAAAAAAAAAAAAATCAGTTTTATTCTTTAATGGCTTGCTGTCCTGCATTGCTGATATTGTCATAAATAAAGAATATCTATTAGACTGAGGACACCAGCTGACCAGTATATACAGTAATATACAGAGTCAGGTTTAAGAGCATGAATAAGAGGCAGTGTATTGTGTGCTTTCAACCCTGCAGACAAAATGTGTGTCCCATGCCAGTAGTTCAAAATGTCTAAGACTAAACCAATGAAATAAAGCTAGCTCAGCCAACAGCCCCCTCAAGACTATTCTGCACATCTTAGCAGTGCGAGGTGTCTTAGAAAGATGCTCAGTGTCTTCTTTTTAAATGTGCAAGTGAGAGTTAATTCAATTATCTCTCGGTTTGAAGAATCTTTCCAAATTTACCATGCACTTAGATTAGATGATGTCTCATCTATCATCAGCTGGTCTCTGGTTGTTGCTAGGGGTTGTCCAGGGAAGTGAGTGTAAAGTGTATTTAAAATCACCAGAAGTGAGTGTTTTATTAAAAGTCCAGCAAAGTATGAATTAAAAAAAAAAAAAAAACACGACGGTTAAATAAGACTGAGAACTGTTCAGGTGTAACCTAATAATGTAATGAACAGGTTTGATTGACAGCCCTCTGTTTGAGACTCGAAGCCTGCTACACGACCCACACAGAATCATGTACAGAGTCCAAGCTCACCCAGTTATAGACTTATCGCTGCGGGGTGTACGTTCACTCAGTTAGTTTTCATTCGCTAGGTTGTTCAGACGCAAAGAGACCATTCAGGCAGGAGCATTTTTTGATAGTTTTGATAAAGCCTGTCTGGGATGCATATTTGACCCCTAAGCCTCATGACTGGTGAGGGTAAAACTTGTTTAGTCAACATTAACTCTGCCTACATTGCATAAATGTAGGAAAAAATTGGGAAAATTCTGACATAATTCATACTTTTACTGCATATAGGGCCCACAAAACCAGCATTAGCCAACATCTTTATGTTGCTTCAGTATAGAATAAAACACACTGTGTCATGCTTAACAGGTGGTGTGATGAAGCAGTTACTTTTACCACCCCAAAGTTGGATATTTTTCTTATAACAGTACGTTCTGATGAGTTTTCTTCTCCTTGTAACACAGCAATTTGCCAGCGATTGTAATTTATCATTTATTAAAGAATGACACTTTTTATGTGTTGATAGTTATATTTAATATGGTGAAATGTCTGCAAAGCAAGTTCGTTTCTGTTTAACGTTTAACTTGTCATGTCGCCAAGAAATGAGACAACTCTTCCTTGGTGGAAGACGTGCTGACACTGGAGACTCTGTCCATACACTCTATCCATAAACCTTTTTTCTTCTTACAGAAAGCAAGCAATGATGATATGTTTCTCTTTGTTAAATAACAACACGTTCGTTAATCCATTTATCATTAGGTTTAGATGATGTGGCGTCTCTGCTGAGCAGGTCCTTGTGAGTCAGTTGTTACTATATAAACACGTGATTTGCCTCGCAGCCAGAACTACTGTTAGAACTGCTGTTATAAAGAATTAATCAACGCCTTCTGACCAATCAGAATCGAGAATTCGGCAGCACTGTGGTAAAAGGCTTAGTATCAAACGTTGACAATCTGTAGAAACGTGTGCAGAGAGAAAAGCTGATTATAAATCGATTGCAATACAGTGACAGTGTGTGCCGGAAACGTTTCCAAAACAGGGTTTACAACTTTTTCTTATATTTTAAGAAATATAAGCAAGCCGAGCTCCGTTGCTAAAGAACTAAAATCTGCGCGTATAAACTGGGGAGATCGCACAGTCACAGATGATGGATTTGTCGCTTCACTGCGATTGTAACTAATTTGCGAGAAAATCATAAAGTCGAGAAAATCTCAGTTCACGCCGGATTGTACACTTCCACAGGAAACGAATAGTTACCTGGCGCTTTTTCGCTCTCTGGTACCCTTCCTTCATACTCGTGAGTGATTAAAGAGAAGGAGAGAAGACGACCACGAGTGAGCAGTCTGACTTGGAGGAGGCCCTGGCCACTCTTAAACAGATAACTGGCAACTAGCAACTGCATTAAATGAGTGAGAGCATCAGTGTGGTGGTGTGTATTTGTCCACTACTGCTGACACACACACACACACACACACACACACACACACACACACACACACACACACACACACACACACACCCCAATGGAAGTGCTTTTATAAGAGCAGAGAGAAGCCGAATCTCATGCCCCCACCACCCACCCTCCTCTGTATGTCTCATGCTCTCTCTTTCTCGCTCTGCTGGTCGATGAAGATTAGTTTGTGTTGTACGTCACCCTGATCTGACAGCGCAAAGAAAGGCATCAAGAAGCAAATGAACCGCACAGGCAGGGTGCAGATCCACAGTAATTTGATGGAAAGTGCATGGAATGAGTCTCCAATCTGTCTAAAATCATTTAACACGGAAAAGTCACCGCGTGTGGGTAGCAAAGCTCTAATGACTAATTATAGAAGTTTCTCATACACCTCATGCACACATTCGCACGCTGTTACTGATGTGTTCATACATTTGCAGGAATGCCTGCTCATTTTCTCGTTCTTGAAGGGAGTTTTCACATATGCGGCATTTAGTCCGTTTGAATGGAGCCCTGGTGCTTTCTTCCTCTCAGTGCGGTTCTTTAGGCAGGAGACAACGTGGCAATCACGCTCCAAGAACATCTGAGTGAGACTGTCTCTGTCTGTGTCCAAGAGAATTCTAGCGTGATTCAGTTGCAGTAAGGAAGTGATTTTGATTCTGAATCGACTCAACTGCAGGAAGTAAATCACTCATGGTGTGTGTTTTTTTTTTTTTTTTTTTTTTTTTTTTTTTTTTTTGGGCTGCAGTGGTTAGCACTGCAGAAATGTGTTCTGGAGATTTCGACTGATGATCAAAAAGACAAAAACTCTTTGGCTGTTGTCCTGGCTGCAAGTCAAGTCATAGGCTTGTATTAATGCGCTTGTGTCAACACGTTAACGTTTCTATAGGAACAACTCACAGAGGGACTTGAGTAGCGGACAGTCCACGCTTTCTGTCAGAAGACCTTTTATTTAGAATGTATGGAAGGAGTCTCCAGTACCGGCGCTTTGTAGCAGTCAGTGGTAAAGCTGTAACTTTCTGGCACAGGACTGACAGAAAAAGAGAGGCTAGTGAGGGAATGACTGTTTATAGCTGCTATAACATAAGTGCTAACCAGGGTTTTGTTTTTTTGTTGGGTCTTGTTTTGTGGATGTTCCACAACACCGAATGCAACTACAAACAGAGAAAAAGTATAACGTGTTGTTCTTTAATTAAAGTGGAGTCGTAGTTCTGGTATAAGAGGAATAGAACACTTTGGGATGTGCTCCTGAAGGAAAATAATCAACTTCAGGGTGGTAACAGAGTGGTGACTGCACTTCATCACACCACTGTGTCACTGATCATGTTCCTGTATCAGCACACCCGAAGTGTTCAATACCTTACATGAGTAATCTAAAATTGATTGTAAACTCAGTGTGATGGTTAGATTTGTGGGGAGGAACTAAAGTAAAGTGGTGTGCTAGCATGCACACTAAAACCGATGCATTTTATTTATTTAATGGACGGCGCATGTGAAAAACAAACGATTCAACGCGTCGTAATCACTGAAAATGGTGCGCTGTGGTCCCTGGGATGATGAAGTTCAGCGGAGGGATGGAGGTGTTACTGGACCCACCCACTTTTAGTGAATTCCATCAAAAAGGCTACATGGAAACGCTGATGGTCATGTGATTATGGCCTGTTCTTAATTTCATTTGGTCATTCAGGAAGTAAAGCACTCATGTTAAACACATTACCATGGCCACTGTGTCTCACACTAATGTTTCCTCCCTGCTGTAGCGTGGCTGTCTCCTCCGCTCTAACCTTTCCCACATTAGCCAGTCTGGGCCACACGTTTGTCTGCTTTGCTCCTCTTTTACTCTACTTAATATCCCGCTTTGAAGACTAAACCAAGCTTCAGGTTAATGTCCCTCAGGGGAAGTTCCGGAGCATCAGCTGCATTTTAATGTGGAGCAGTGTTCTGCTCAGGCAAGCTTTATCCTTATCTAGGGTATCTACCCTGACGAACTCTGGAGATAAAAAGGATTTGTGTAAATATCACTGGAACCTGGAAATGTCTTACACATGATCATATTTTTTTTACATAGAGCCGTAACATGTATAGTAGGGGAGGGGCATTTCTCCTATTTCTGAGACAATATGGGCACTATGCTATTTATTTATTTATTTATTTATTTATATTATTTTTTTAATGGTTGTCATGTTGTACAATATGACCCCAATATAATCTTGGTTGAATTTTATAACAGACTGTGTGATAGCATGTGTTCTCAATGTCAGATTAAACAATGAAGGTCCTCTGACCTTCTCATACCTGTGATTAAAGAATATTACGTCATCAATCAGTGCAATCCTGGCTCGGCAGAGAACGGGGTCACGTAAACAGAAACAAGCCATCGCTATAATAAGAGTAATGTTATTTTTTTGAGAAAACGTGTTTTAAAAGGCAAAGAATAGTGGTTTAGAGCTGTTCATGGCTAGGTAAAATAGAACAACATGGAGTGTCCGTGCTTCGAAGTGAGCTTGTATTTTGAATGATAGCTTGCACTGAAATAAATGCATGTTTTTAGTTTATCATAATCCCATATCCTCCTATTAGTGGCTTTTAGATGAGCAGTGTAGCAACGATCTCACTGAGAATATAATAAATAATTTCTGACACTTTGCTCGCCATGGTGCTAAATCAACCTCTGGTGAGCGTCACATTATGTGTTCGAAGACTTCCAGTCTCAGCTCACGACCAGAGAATTATTTTATGATATGCTGTTTTCTTCAAAGTCAGGCCCAAAATTGTACAGTGTGAAGCCAGCTTTCCAGGGACAGACGTTATAGCTCTAAATGTCTTAATGGTTTGCAGATGTTTATCACATTACCGAAAAGGTGGTCCAGTCAACTGCTGTTACATTGAATATTTTCAATAGCAAGCTATTGTATACTGCTATATGTAAGTTATTGTAATTGTGTACTACATTGTAAATTCAATTGTATACTAATTTACTGAATAGTACTGCAAAAAAAAAAAAAAAAGTACGCCATTCCTCACTCTGGTCCTAAAATCTCCCTGATATACATTCATTCATTCATATCCTGGTCAGAGTAATGATCCGGAGCCAGGTCCTATACTGGGAGCACTGGGTGTGAAGTGGAAATACAGCCTGCATGCATACATTCACATTTAGGAGCAGTTGAAAGTAGCCAGTTGACCTACTGGCATGTTTTTGGGAACATGGCAGAAATGTACAGGGAGCTCCACAATCCAACACTGCCAAAGGTTATGTTTGTAGGTGGTGGTATATTCTTTATTCTCTAAAATATTTTTCAATTTAAATGTAATGATCTTAATTTAAAACAACAAAAGTTAGAACCCAGTGTGAAACTGATGGTACATTTTTTTTGTTTTTAATTAAATAATTTTATTCAACTTCTTTGCAGGCTTTTTCCCCGGCAGCTCTCAGGGATGTGATGCATTTCTTCGTCACAAGATGACCCTTATCTCTCCCTCCATCCTGAAGAAGTACAGCATCCCTTTTGATCGAGTACGTACAGTGTCTCACAGATGTGGAGTTGTTGGCATTTCTCATAGTAGTGCTCATTTTAAATTGTGATTTTAATGTTAATTTTAATTGTAGCAACAAGGTTTTCGAAACGAACACCAGAATTCACTTTCACACGATTTCTACACATCATTGCTGGTATTTCCTTGCTGACATTTTTCAATAAAGCACCACTTTCCATCAAACATCCGCATTCACCATCAGACACCAGTATTCCTAATCGTTCACTAGCTTTTCCTATCACACAGCAGCGTTCCTAATTGTTTGCTAGTTTTCCCTATTGCACACCAGCGTTTCTAAATGTTCACCAGTGTTCCTAATACTTCACCAGCCTTCCTGGTCATATACCAGCATTCCTAATCGTTCACCAGCATTCCTAATCGTTCACCAGCATTCCTAATCGTTTACCAGCATTCCTAATCCTTCATCAGCTTTCCCTGTCGTTCACTAGCATTCCTAATCGTTCACCAGCATTCCTAATCGTTCAGCTGCATTCCTAATCCTTCACCAGCCTTCCTGGTCGTTCACCGGCATTCCTAATCGTTTACCAGCATTCCTAATCGTTCAGCTGCATTCCTAATCCTTCACCAGCCTTCCTGGTCATACACCAGCATTCCTAATCATTTTTCAGCATTCCTAATCGTTCACCAGCATTCCTAATCGTTCACCGGCATTCCTAATCGTTTACCAGCATTCCTGATCCTTCATCAGCTTTCCCTGTATACACCAGCATTCCTAATCGTTCACCAGCATTCCTAATCGTTCACCAGCATTCCTAATCCTTCACCAGCCTTCCTGGTCATACACCAGCATTCCTAATCGTTCACCAGCATTCCTAATCGTTCACCAGCATTCCTAATCGTTCACCAGCATTCCTAATCGTTCACCAGCATTCCTAATGGTTCACCAGCATTCCCTGTCGTTTACCAGCATTCCCTGTCGTTTACCAGCATTCCCTGTCGTTCACCAGCATTCCCTGTCGTTCACCAGCATTCCCTGTCGTTCACCAGCATTCCTAATCCTTCACCAGCATTCCTAATCCTTCACCAGCTTTTCCTATCACACAGCAGCATTCATAAATATTTAATTGCACGTCAGCATTCCTAATCATTCACCAGCATTCCTGATCATTCCCCAGCTTTTCCTATCACATAGCAGCGTTCATAATTATTTACCAGTTTCCCATATTGCATGTCAGCATTCCTAATTGTTCACCACCATTCCTAACCATTCACCAGCTTTCCCTAGAGCATACCAAAGTTTCTAATCATTATCATACATCCCAAATGTAGGCTAGCATTCCAAATCACACATCAGCGCTCAACATTGTACCCCAGCATTTACCTCTGGACACCAACCAATTCCCATAAACATTCTCTGTTGTACACCATCACACTCCGAAACACACAATGTTCTCCACATCGGGGGCTTCGCGAACGCATTTTCTGAGGGGACACGAAAATCCCGAATGTTATAGCCGTATAGCAGCATTCCTATCAGCACTCAGTTTGTGGATGTGAGAGATAATGGGAGTGGAATAGGAGTGGAATTGTCAACAAGGCCACTTATCATCTGACTAATACTGTCTAAATCACTTAAGACTTTGACATGGGGGTGTGTGTCATGCTTACTTTCTAATCCATCCCCTCGACCCCCTCCCCCACCCAAAAAAAAAAAAAAAAACCCCACACAGTTCCACTCGACTCTGCTCTGATGAAATGAAGTACTTGCTTATGCTTCAGTACTGCAGAATGGATGAGTGCACACACACTCATTATGCTCTCAATTCATCTCATTTCAGAGTGTGTGTGTGTGTGTGTGTGTGTGTGTGTGTGTGTGTGTGTGAGTGAGTGAGTGAAAAGAGAGAGCAGAGATGCTGCATGCTAATTTTTTGAGCAAACACGGTGGTGAAAAGTCAGCCAGGCTCTGTAGGGAACCTTACAAACAACCAGTCACTGATCAATATTGTTTACAACATTCACCGATCACTATAGTTGGTCTTCTTTGTTCTATAAGAAATGAATTACAATCTGTTATTTTTATATTTCGATAAAACTCTATTCTGAATGTCTTTTAGAAAATCTTCGCTACTCAAATTACATGTTTCGATATGCAGATGATCACGACAAATTCAATGAATATGCAAATTAGTTTATGGCATCATTTGGCGACTTCTTGCTAATTTTTTAGAATGCTTTAGCATGCATTAGCACAAACATGAACATTTTTTCTATTTGTATACGATCTGCATTTGGATGTTTTCATAGTATGTTTGTATATGATGTGAAAATATGCAAATGAGCCAACAGCTCATTAAAAATGTGCTAATTATTTTTATTTTGAGACGACATTAGCCCTGTATCTCCAGTGCAAATGTCGGACATCAAACATGTCTTGGTGATTGACCTTCAGTGGTGCATGATGATGTTCTCCACTGGCGCGTAGCTAACTCTGATCAGATGCCATCGATTTTATTGATGATAGACGAAGCTGCTCGGTGAGCTGGGTGAGCAGCAAGGATTGAAAAATGGCCGACGTCACAACTAATCCATCTAACTTCGTTGCTAATGGAAGGTATTGAGCTGTGGCATTTCTGGGGGACTCCCATGACTTTGGAAGCGACAGAGTTCAAAAAACAGAGTGAAATGAAAGTCTTAACTTGCCAAGGCTGGCTAACTCTCCATGCCGTGCTTATCGTGGCGCTCGAGCTGTGAGGCAATTAGAGGAGGAATTACTGAAGTATGGACTGGACTGAGGGACAGAGGGAAGGAAGAAGAAGGAGGGAGAAGGAGAAAGTGGAGAGCAAGAAGATTGTAGAGGTTGTAGAGATACTCTATTAAAGGAGCAATGGAGAAGGCAGGTGAGAAGGAGGGGGGAAAAATACAAGGGATGGATGCTGGAAGTGGAGGAGAAACTGAAGTATGGAGTGAGAAAGAGTGGGTTATGGAGATGATGATGGTGTGAGGGATGGATAGAGTGAAGATGGGAGAGAGGGAACTGAAGAAATGTGAATGTAGAAAAAAGAGCGAACAATAGAGAAGACAAGACTGAGAAAACAAAGCAAGAGGTGCACAGACAGAGTGGAAAGAGCAAGGAAAGAGCAAGCTAGGTGTGAGGGATGAACAGACTGAGGAATAGGAATAGTGAATGAGGGATAGAGAGAAGGAGTGGGAGTAAGCTGAGCATGAGAAATGAATGCAGACAGCAAGGGAAGGAGAAAACTCTAAGATGTGGATAGAAGAGTAGCGAGAAAAGAACTAGAAGCAGAAGATTGGACAGAGCAAGGAAGATGGGGAGAGAGGCAGAGTGGCAGAAATTGTAGAGTGAGAAATCATCAGGAAGAGCAAGCAAGCGGTAGAGAAGGCGATGGATAAAAAGCAAGATAGACATGGAAGTAGGGAGAGAGGGATGAAGATGTAGGGAGGGAGTCAGACAGATGGTAGAAAGTAAAAGATGGATAGAGTGACAGAATGGAGAAGCCGGAGAGCGAAATTGAAGTATAGATTGACGGATAGATACGGAGAGATGGTGCACTTGGGGAAAGAAAGCAATCAGTGGAGAGAGCGAGAGAGGGAGTGAGAAGGAAGAAAACAGGAAGCAAGGGATGGATAAAAACAAGGTATGGAATTAGAGATGGATAGAGAGCGCGAGAGCAGTCAGTTGTAGAGAGGGAACAAGAAGAAGAGAGCAGAGATCTTGAGCTGGATGGATAGAGTAAGAGTGGAGGAAAAAGATAAGTGAGAATGAAGAGATCTTGTGTACACGTGTTTGTCCCTGCTGATTTGTCTGAGGTCACATCACTGAAACCCAGTTTTGCCTTTCACAGCTTAATTTGCACCAGATTGCCTCTTTCATCAGACGCACCCTTCAGTAACTCCTTTAAGTGGTTCCTCTTCCCTGAACCCAGAGTTACTTAAAGTGCCCCTGAAATGAGTGTTTTCTCTACCTATCCCTTAGTGTTCTGGATACCGATACAACAGCATAGCTGTGGAAAAAAAAGATTGCTTTATAGTTCCTTACGTCTGAGAAAAAGCAATTTTTTGATGACTCATCCTGTGTGTGTCCAGTTAAATGCTTTCAGGAACGCACACTATATGGCCAAAAATACATGGACATCTGACCATCACATCTATATGAGCTTGTTGGACATCCCATTCCAAAGCCATGGGCATTAATATGGAGTTGGTAGTACTTGTGGACATTTGTGCCCGTTCAATCAAGCGAGCATTTCTGTCATCAGGCACTGATGTTGGAAGAGAAGGCCTGGCTCACAGCTGACTTTCTAATTCATCACGAAGTTGCTCGGTGGGACTGTAGTCAGGGCTCTGTGCCCTGAAACCCTAAAAACCAGCCCCAGACAATTATTTATCCTCCATCAAATTTTACTGTTTGCACTATGCATTCGGGTAGGTACAGTTCCCCTGGCATCTGCCTAACCCAGATTTATGCATCAGACTGCCAGATAGTGAAGCGTGGTTCATCACTCCAGAGAACACGTTTCCACTGCTCCGGAGTCCAGTGAGTGATGTGCTTTACACCACTCCAGACAACACTTGGCATTGTGAATAGTGATCTTAGCTTTATGAGATGGGTTTCCATGGCCAAGCAGCTGAACACAAGTCTCTCTTGCACAGTTCTTGTGCTGATATTGCTTCCAGAGGCAGTTTGGAGCTATGTAATGAGTGTTGCAACAGAGGATAGGCGATTTTTATGCGCTGCGTGCTTCAGCACTCATTTGCCTCACTCTGAGTTTGCATGGTCTACCGCTTGGTGCCGTTGTTGCTCGTAGATGCTTCCATTTCACAGTAATAGCACTTACAGTTGACCGGGGCGGATATAGCCAGCAAAGGTGGCATCCTATGACCGTACCACGTTTAAAGTCACTGAGCTCTTCAGTGCGACCCATTCTGCTGCCATTGTTTGTCCATGGAGATTGCATGGCTATATGCTTGATTTTATGCACCTGTTTAGCAGTGGGTGTGGCTGAAACGCCTGAACTCGATCATTAGGAGGGGTGTCCACATACTTTTGGGCATGTAGTGTGTACAGTACATGTCCGGCTCCCTGGGAAATGTTTTACTCTATAGTAGCTCGTTAGCAGCAAAACATGGTCTGTGTTTTCAGCCATCATTTGGTTGAGAAACGTGGTTGGGGTTTATTCATTTGGAAGAGGGTAGAATTGGTATGGGTTGATGGGTACGTGGAAGGTGCTTTTCAGAGGTGTTTTACCGACTTGGAGCTGTTTAGTGCAGTCTGTTATTCAGATTGATTGAAAATTCAAAGTAATATCATTTTATAAAGAAAAATATTTAACTAACTTGTAGCTCTCAAGCCATTTTGTGTGTGTGTGTGTGTGAGAGAGCGAGAGAGAGAGAGAGAGAATATGTGGCTCTGAGTTTGGGTACTTTTGCAAATAAAGATATTTACTTTCATCTTGTGTGTCTCATTCAGATCACACAGGAAGCGGGCGAGTTCATGATCACATTCCCGTATGGCTACCATGCAGGGTTCAACCACGGCTTCAACTGTGCTGAGTCCACCAACTTTGCCACACTACGCTGGATCGACTATGGCAAAATGGCCACGCAGGTAGGCAGCTGCATTATCCTTATAAGAGGGACCTCGAGGACCTCGTCCAAATTATAGTGTTTAACTACTGCGGGTTCCGAACTCTGGTCCTGGAGAGCACCCTGTCTTCACATGGTAGTGTTTTCCCTGCTTTAACACACCCATTTCAACTCAGGAAGGGCTGGTCATTAGCTGATTGTTAGCTGGGGGGCATGGGGGGGGGGGGTGTCTCTAGAGCAGCACAGTTTGCTTAAGAAAGGAGGTAGGAATAAAGAGGAAAGGAAAATAGAAAAAGGAAAAGTTAATCTTGACTTACCTTCTGCTGATAACATAACAGCTAATTTTATGCTTTATTTCTGTGACTTTAGTGTGACCTGCCACATGCAGCTATTTCTCACAGTGCATTACAGGAGACTACACTGTAGAAAGTCTCATGTAATGATTATCAAAGTCTCATTAAATCTGTTATACTCGTTAGCATCTTGGTATCTTTAAGTGCATGACATTTTAGTAAGGATACTCAAAAATGAACACTACTTAAGGGTTGAAGTTACAGAAGTGGACAATGTTCTACTGCACTACTAATCACAAAATAATGCAACTAAATAATGGGGGGTGGGGGGGATCCCTGTCCTTTGGAAGGATGGGTGGCTGGATGGATGGATGATGTACAAACAGGAGGATAGATGGTGGATGGCTAGATAGATGAATGGATAGATTGATGAAAGATTGATGGATAGATAGGTAGATAATTGGGTAATTTGCTCCGTAAGTGGAACGATGGATGGGTGAGTAGATTGATGTTTTGATAGATGGATGGATAGACGGGTAAATGATTGGGTAAATTGCTTCATAGATGGAAAATGGATGGGTGAGTAGATGGGTAGATTGACAGGTTGGTTGAAGGATGGAGGAATAGATTGGTAGATAAATAGGTAGGTTTGAAAGGATGAAAGGATTGACAGATGGCAGAGTAGATGGATGGATAGAAGGATAGGTAGATGTAGGTAGTTGCATGATTGTTGGGTGGAAGGATGGATAGATAAATAGGTGAGATGTGTGATAGATGGATTGGGAAGACAGTTGGATAGGTGGGCAGATGGATTGGTAGATGGACATTAGAGCAAAGGATGGTTGGATTAGACAATGGTTAGATTAGTAGATGAATAGAGGTATGGACAGATGGATGAATAGATAGAATGTTGGATAGATGGGTAGATGGATTCTTGGATTAATAGATGAGTAGTAGGTGGTTAGATGGATGGATACAGGAGTAGATAGACAGATATGACTAGATGGTTGGATGGATGAATAGGTGGATGGATGGGTAGCTTGACATACAGGTGGCTGTATGGATGGAAGAATAATATGTACATGAATGAAGAGCAGGAAATAAATATGTAGCAAATTCTTGTATTTATTCCACCCTCCATCTCTCTTTCTCTCTCTCTCATGGTGCTGCAAAGCTGTTGCTTTTAAAGTGAGCAGGAGAAGGAATGACAGTCATTATTTTAGTTTTCAGGATTTTCCTCTGTGTGCTCTTAATGGAGGAGCTCATTAGTGGAGCCTTTTTAAAGTTAGGCTGCAGGGCCACATGCGCTTCCACACATACAGGAAATGACTGGAAAAATTCTCCCAGAAATGAGTTCCGCTCGGTACACAGGAACGCAGCATCGTGTACGGAGAGACAGAGTGAAGGTCGCGCACACACTTAGGACGATCAGCCACTGTAATTATGTCTAAGGCAAATTAAAGTCTACAGTATGCCAAGATCCAAAATTGATG
This sequence comes from Pangasius sanitwongsei, assembly GCA_037576675.1. Classification (NCBI taxonomy): domain Eukaryota; kingdom Metazoa; phylum Chordata; class Actinopteri; order Siluriformes; family Pangasiidae; genus Pangasius; species Pangasius sanitwongsei. The sequence goes on along the minus strand of CM075013.1, from coordinate 13,744,825 downwards.
AGTTAGATGGATTATCAGCTGCTGTGGGATTGTGGTTCATAGGCACCGAGGTGGCCATCAGTGTGTTTATATATACTGGTAAGACAAAGGGCTGTGTGAATCCAAGAGTGCATGAAATCCAGGTGACTGTCTTCATACTGATTTATCTTGGATGCACACTACACATTTTTAGCCCCGATAGCCCTGTCTGTGATGACACCCCCCTCCGAAGTTGTTGACAAATTGCTGTGTGCCCCCAAGGCAACCACTCATATAGTATGACTGGTTCATTGACCTGATTTTCTCAGTCTGCAAGCTGTTGTAGATGGTCCGATATTTTCAAGCATGTTTGATAAATAGTGTGCGCACCTCAACGACAAGTAACAAGAGCAGTGTATCCAGTTCTTTCATCCAGCTGTTTGTGTTGGTGGGTGAGGGTAAAATGTAAGCATAGTAATAATAAGAGTAGTAAGAAATGATTCTGCATGTCATACGCAAATTGTTGTTAAGGACAGCAAAAATAAAAATGACATGATTCCTGGTGACACGTAAATATAAAAATAGGTACATTTCTTTACACTATACCCCCAGTTCTCTTTGCAGAACAGACAATCCTTGCTGCCTGTGTCTTCTGCCCATACAAAAGTTTAACAAGAGTTGTCACATTAATTTTTCATGAGAAAGTGGGATTTGGAGATCATTCGCATTTTGTCTGGCCTCTCTAAGTGAAAGATTGTGTAGTGTGTGGGCCTCATCTGCAGTCTCTTGTGTAGGGTGCTCAATGTAGTGGGAGCAGTACAGCAATTCTGAAATTTGGAAAGTCATGTAATGTTCACTTGGCATTAGTTTTGCGTGATCAAAATCTCTTTCCCTTTTTTGTGATCTTATGTATGGGCTAATAAAAATCTCCATCCACACACCTCCCAGTGATTTACAGTCCCTAAATGATATAGGCATTACTGAGGACACTTTCCCTGCTGCTCTAGATAAGCAGGCTGCTGTTTTGAAAATGCCCCAGATGGCTTAAAACTGCCCTGAGCGTTGCTTTCCCACTGCTGCCCAGAGCTAAATCAGCACCAAAGGTGGCCTTATCCTCAGGTTATCATTAAAAAAGTACCATTTCTAAAAGGAAACATAATGCCTCTATATATCTCTCATCATCCCCCCGAATATTTATACACTTGCAGTCTTTCTAATGGAGGTAATTCCTGCATGGTGATGGTGGGAGTTCCCAATTACTTTAAAAGCCTCCCTACCCCAATTTTCCCCTTTTTCTTTCTGGCCTCAGCTCAGCGGAAAAATACAGTACTCCAATGAGCACTATGCAGAACGTGTACAGTTCTTATTGCTTTGCGGCTAGCACTTGTTGTTATGGTTATTAACACCATGCACACACACTGTTATATAGAGCTGTTCACTTCATTATTGTTGCCTGCTGCTTTGCAGTGAAATGTTTCCCATGATTTAACACAAGGTTCTCATAGTGGGGAGAAAATAATGGCCAGATGTAATATAGATGACGGACACTTCTGAGAAAATTAGTTTTATTTTCATCCCTCGCTCCCTGTCTTGCTGTTGCTCTTTTGCTGTTTTTTATTTTCATTTCTCCTGATAAGTTTGATGATCACACCCTCTCATCCCGATTGGCTGCAGTGTTTAGCACACAGAAAACACTTGCCAGCAGAGCCTAATGTCAGAATGGTAGTTAAATCCATCACTGAAAATGGAGGCTACTGTTTCTGTATTGACTATTCAGAATGATGTAGAACATCAACAAACCTGCTACTAGATAACAGATTATTGCATTCTGGTGTACCATGTGTCAGTTTAGGCATTATCTACCATCTAATGATCAGTGGACTGCAAACTGCAGTAAAAAGCTGTGAACATGGCTTTTTTTTTTTTTTTTAAGCACCAGTAAGGTTGCCAGCATGCTTGGCAGGAAGAATAAAATGAGGAGAGCTGAAGTTGGTGTGGTGTTTTCCAGAATCATTAGGTGGTTACCTAAAATCATAACAGACTATTTTTCAAAAGTGTTTCATAAGTGACTCCTTCAATAAATGGCTCAGGTGATGTTGCAAATGACCTCAACGTGAGGTTAGTCTTTCATGTTTTAGGAGGTGACTGGGCTCCCAATTCTCAGGAAAATGGCCACCTCCTGCAAAGGCCCTTCTTGTTGAGGAACCTCCTGAAAGTCACAAGTGAAATGGAAGAATTTGAGAGGATGCAAAAATGCAGAACCTTTGAGGATGCAGCACTTCTAGGAGGGACCCCTGGGCAGTTAGGAGTGGTACCCTGTCAGGAAGGAACCGAGTCAAGCGGGGGGGATGCCCTGTCAGAACGGTACCCTGTCAGGAGGAGTACCCTTTTAGGAAGGGACGTAGTCAGAAGGGGTACCCACACAGAAGGAGTACCCTCTCAGGAAGGGACCTAGTCAGAAGGGGTACCCGCTCAGAAGGGCTACCCTGTCAGGAAGGGACCTAGTCAGAATGGGTACCTGCTCAGAAGGGCTACCCTGTCAGGAAGGGACCTAGTCAGAGTGCGTACCTGCTCAGAAGGGCTACCCTGTCAGGAAGGGACCTAGTCAGAAGGGGTACCTGCTCAGAAGGGCTACCCTGTCAGGAAGGAACCCAGTCAGGAGGGGTACCCTCTCAAAAATGACCCTGTGATTAGAACACTCTTTCAAGAGGTGACTTGACTGGATTTCTACTAAAAAGGGTCCCGTCCCACAAAAGAGACACTTCCTGAAAACCTGCATGAATTGATAACCTTCTAAAACAGGATCCTTACTTTTTCAGAAGTTAACCCGCTTAGAAAGCAACCTGTTACCCTCTCAGAAAGGGACCTTGTTAGCTCATGAAAGACTGAAAACAGTGACTTCCTGAAGTAGACCAGGAAGTCCAAAAAGACCTAAAAACTTTTACAATGCACTTTCACTGCTGCTCTAGATAAGCAGGCTTATGTTATGGCAATAAACAACACGGCTTAAAACAGCCCTGAGCATTGCTTTCCCACTGCTGTTCTTGATGGATGGAGCTATATCAGCAAAGGTCGTCTTATCCACAGATGATCAATGAAAAGCAAAAAATATCACCTTTAAAAGCAACCATAACCCTAGGAAATGGTGACATTGTCAATTTGTGACCACACTTAGGATCCTGACCTATTTAAGACCATGACCCTGTCACTTGAAGTTGGTAGAAGTTGTGTCTTTCAGGAAATGGCCAGAGGAGTCCTTCAGGAAGCAGTTCTTTCAGATGACCTTTTTCTAGTTCTATCGATTGCTTGAAGCTAATTTCAAATGAATCACCTTGTTATCTGGACCTTGGAGCGTGGCATGACAAGCATATTTATAGTATGTCAGACCTTTACGCTGTTCTAAACTGTAATTTATTCTGTTTTTCTTAGCATTTTGGTGTCTTCTGTTTCATTAATTTGTCACATGTCAAACATTGATGTGGAAATAATGATCTCAAAGAGTGCATAGCTCTGTGTGTGTGTTTTTTTATGCACCAAATCACCATTTAGATCAGCAAGCTTTTTGTTTTAATTAGTTTTGGGCTTGAGTGTGTTCTTGAAGCCATTATGAATAAATATATCCCATGGTCTCCAACATGTCTACTGTCTGGGTTGGAAACAGTTCAAAAGCAAAAGATTTACAAGAACATCAAACTCCAAATTAGTTTAACTCATTGTAATTATTTATCACTCCTTTTTGAAGCCCAGTAATGCTAGCTTGGTGTCAAATTATGATGAATATAATGTTATTTTAATGGAATTTGATCAGTAGTTTCACTTTTTAGGCTTTAGATGTAAACAAATTTTGCTAACAACTGTGGACATTGGTGACCAAAGGCTGCACTGCTTTGGCTGCATTGACCTCTCAAACGGCCTTGCTTTGTATTACAATGCTGGGTTGGAGTAGATAATTATTATAAAATATATAATATATATAATTATTTATTTACGATGATATAAATACATAATTATCTTTAACTTTCATGTTTTTTTTTTTTTACTTTTTGTGGTTGGTGTGTTTGCTAGCTTGCTAGTCTAAATTCTTCATTCACAAAAGTAAACTGAGTAATCAATACCCTGTTTTTTCCCCCCTCTTTCCCCCAGAATTTCAACACCATTTGTTTGCTTCAAGTTTTCAAAATATCAAATAAGTCCTAAAACTACCGAAGGTGTACAGTGCCTTTTCTTCTTTTATTATTTAATTCTTCTTTTTTTCCCCCTATTAATATTATTTCCTGTTACTTGTAGGGCACTGTATTTTGTTTTATTTAGAAAATAATGAAAATAAAATTAAAAACATAAGAATAAAATTAGCCAACAATGCCAAAAAGCTATTCAAATACAGTTAGTCAATTTAAAAAGAAAAAAAATAAATAAAAAAAATTACTGATGTTGCTTTTGTATTATTAGTGTAACTTGGTCATGCACCCTTAAATTATGTCTAAGCTAACTTGAGCTTTGGAAAGGTGCTATATAAATTGCTTATTTATTGATTGGGTGATTTTGTTTTTTTTTTTTTTTTTTGTTCCTTTTTTTTGGTTTGTTTTTTTCTGTTTGTAGTGCACGTGTCGGAAGGACATGGTGAAGATCTCCATGGATGTGTTTGTGCGCTGCTTGCAGCCGGACCGCTATGAACTGTGGAAGAAGGGCAAGGATACAGCCATCCTGGATCACCAGAAGCCCACCACACTGACCAGCCCCGAGCTGGAGCACTGGAGGCAGAACAGAGTGACCTTTAGGGAGAAACAGCGCCGCAGGTTAGAGAGCTTCTCACAATCGCCATGTTTGTGAATAATAATGAGGATCAATTTGTTATAATCTACAGTATTATAGGGAATGGGAAGGCCAGAGTTTGGTTGACTGTACAGTAATACAAATTTGTGTTGGTGCTCTCAGAGTTCAGCAGAAAATAAAGCAGCTACGCCGACTGAAGCCCGAGGAACTGAAGTTGCTGTCCGAGGAGGGAATTGAGCTGGACATGGCTGATTATCAGAAGCGGGTGGAGGAGAAGGAGGCCCAGAGGAAGCAGCAGAAGGAGGAGAAGATGACCAGAGAGGCCATGCTCACTCTGGAGGCACTGGAGAGGGAGGAACAGGAGGCAGCAATCCGAGAAGGAGGTAAGCAACAGCATGCTTGATTAACAGCAAATTCCTAGTAGCAAAGTCTGTATGCTGCAGTGCCTCTGTAATTTTGTAAATGGCTCTGTAAGGAGACATTTATTTACCATTTATGGGAAGGGTCTCCAGGGTAAGTGCTTTGTAACAGTTAAGTAAAGCTGTAACTTTAAGTTTTCCTCAATGGGAAAACCTCAAGGAAAGAGAAAACTTGTTACATGGTAACAAGTGAATTTATTTTTTGCCTTTTGGTGAACTGTTTATAGCTGCTATAATGTAAATGATAACAGGAACAACATTTAAATGTAACTATAAATGGATGAAAAGTATGACACTATCGTTCTTTAATAAATAAAAATGTAGTTGTGGCAAATTACTGTGGTATAAATGGAATGAAACACTTTGGGACATGCTGCTGTTTGAAAATAATCAACTTCGGGGTGGTAACAGTAACTTTTTTCCTTTTACAGCACACCAACAGTATTTTATTCCTTACTAAGATCTTTTGGGTATGAAGTTGCACATATACTGATTGGGATTTTAATGAAATTGTGATATATTCTTCCACTCAGTGCAATGCATGTTCAATGCTTTTTTTTTTCTTTCTTTGCTGAGACGAGGATTCTCGGAGATGTCAAAAGGCAAGAAAAGTGCCACTGATATTATCTTTAGGATTTTTTTTTTTTTGATTGTTTTTATGTACCTATTTTATTGTAAGCAATTCACTATATTTCCCTCAAGAAGTGCTTTATAATGAGAAGATTCTCAACATTGTTTATAAAACCAAGCCCGAATGTACCTCCGAATCTTCTGCCTCTCAGCAACTTCTGCTATGTGTTTCAGCTTTTCAAACCTTCTGATATGAATTTGCTGATTGTCTTTTCTTTCTGTCCTGCGCCAGCAGCTTCCCTGCAGCCGAAAGCTGAAAAAGAGCCTGAGCAGGAAGACAAACAAGAGCAAAAGAAACAGAAGAAGAAGAAAAAGGTAAAACCACCTGAGGAGGGCAGCTTCGAGCAGGCGTTCAAGAATTATGCACTGTCCAAGGCGAACGAGGCTCAGAGTAACGGAGGCACAGCGATCGGCAGCTCAGATCCCAGCTTACAGGTTAGCTCACTGAGTTTCTGAAACGTTCTGCAGTCTTACGTCACTCTTACAGTATGTGTCCATCTGTAAATTTCAGTGCTCTGCTTTGTGTTTAGTCAGTCAGATGAGGAAGATTTTAATTCTCCAAAGACATGATGCATGTTGAAAAAATGTTTGTATGGTTCAATGTTGTTTACTTGGTATTCATAACAGCAGCCATAATGACCATCATGGAAAAGTCCACCAGAGAAGCGCAGAGAAGCAGAGATGAAATTTGCCTGAGGGTGTATTCTGTTAAAAAGGCATTTTTGCAATGGCATGTCCACTACTGGAATATTTTATTCCATCAGTTATTAAAAAAAACTAATCCCAAATACCAAGCATGTAGGAGTGATTTAGCAACTCCAGGGGTTGCATTTATGCTGCCTGGGTTTAATTGATCATTTTCTTGTAGCATTTTTCATCTCTTTTTTTAGCTTCAGATAATGTATTATCAACCTAATATTCCCCTGAAATACAATAATATTAATATTAACATGCAATATTAAATCCATTGTTTTCTTAGCGATTGTAAACAAGCAACAAAAACCACGAGGCTCCCTTTAACACGCAAAAAAACAAAAAAAACAAAAAACACATTGCTTCATGTCTCAAGTTTGTTCAAGACCACCTGGATTTTTCTGGAACGATGATATTTGGTCAGATTAGACAGAATTTGTCAAAAATGCATGGTATTATGCTTGTAGAAAAAAAATGCACTGCACACCAACATCCAAATTCCAAAAATCTGTGAACCATGGTGGCGGGAGCATCATTTCGGGGCCCTGGCAATATTTGAATTCGAATACATGTTTATTCTGTCTATTCATTTGCAGTGCAACTCCTACTCAAAGATGAAGATGAAGGTGGAGGTGAAGAAGAGTCGCAGGCATCCATTCAGCAAACCACCCATGCGCACACCCACTTTCATTGTCAAACAGGAGGCTTCCAGTGATGACGGTGGGTGACTGTTAAATTGCGTCATTGCTGAGTGCTTTTTAACTGTTAAAACAGTGTTAATACAGTCAACAGGCTGTTACTGATATGAGTTGTCCATTTGGCAAACTCAAAATTGGGAGGAATGTTAATGTACATATAAAAACAAGTAAAAGAAGAAAGGCTTTATAGTCGTATACAATTACAGTATAGTGAAATTCTTTGCGGTCAGCCATGGGACGGTGCAGAGAGGGTTAAGGGCTTTGTGCAACAGTGGCATGTTGGTGGTGCCTGGCCTCTGATCATGAGCTACAAGGCGGTTAAAGGGACCGGACATGATGCCAGCCAGGGTTCCCTTTCAGCCAAAACACTGCACAGTGAACCTTTAAAGGATGCAGCTAACAAGGCCTCCAGAACAAAACACAGCTTATGTCGTCTTCTTACCTTTCTTTTGTTCTGCCTTTCTCTCGATTTGCTCAGACTGACACTTATCGACCTGAGGATCACGACTTGCGCTTACCTGCTTTCAAAGTCACTTTGAGCCTGCAGCAGGGCAACATCAGCTCTGTGTCTGTCAAACATACAGACAGAAAGACACCGAGAAGAGAAAAGAGAGGGACTCTTGAGGATTATAATGAGTATAGGACACAGAGTACGTAGTTGGGGTTTAGGCTGTATTTGTCCCAACCTCCTTCGAGGATTCACCAGTGTAATGCTGCCACTTTTACCCACAATATGTCGATTTAGCATCCCTGGAGCAGCAAGTGTTCTTAGTATCCTGAGAGAGAGTGAGAATGTGTAAGAAGGAACGACAAAAATGGAAAGAGAGGAGTTGTTCTAACTGTGTGTGTTTTTGTGTGTGTGTGTGTGTGTTTCTCTACAGAGATGTACTCAGGGCTGTCAGTAGGCGGTGCAGCGGAACAGGAAGTGAAGAAGCAAGAGCAGTGCCACTTGTGGCAAACCCTTTCACCTGACTTTGTGGCAGAGAAGCAGTTTAATGCTGGCATGGCGACTCTGGAGCCACACTGCGCTGTCTGTACGATGTTCTGCCCATACACACAGGTAACATGCCTTCTCACCAGCAGTCCTGCAATAAAGCAACCAGACATCGTTGATTTTTAATAAGTGCTGGCAATTTACAGCAAAAGGAGAAAGTGGGCAGGCCATGTGATTCTATTCATTTCAATAGCGATTAAAATGACAAAATTCAGCTTGATACAGTTGAATCTATACTTCATATGGTGTCTAGCAAGACATTAATCCAGAAAACTTGAACATTTTGTTATGATGATGTTTAGGAGTGATTAAATAATGTAATGATTTTCAGTTTCCCAGTCACTTACTTTGTGTGTGTGTGTGTGTGTGTGTGTGTGTGTGTGTGTGTGTGTGTGTGTTTGTGTGTGTAGCCCCCTAAGGACAGCCCTTCCGTTTCTGATGTGTCTGGTGTTTCCGTGTCTCGGTGTGGCGAACGGACTCGGCCCCTCGTGCCTGAGATGTGTTTCAGTGCCGGCATGGCGAACACAGAGCCGCTTCCCTCCAGTGCTGAGACGAGCACGCTGCTCAGCTGCTCCTGCTGCAACCTGCAGGTCCATGCCAGTGAGTACACACACACACACACACACACACACACACACACACACACACACACACACACACACACACACACACTGCTAACACAGCAGTCAGTCCAACCCTACAGTAGTGTTTCCCAGTCTGCAGCACTACTGTAAAGTTCCTCTAGTGCAGTTATGTGAAGAACCGCATTCCACCCCACCCATGAGTTTTATTCCTTTTGTAATACGTCGTGATGTAATTCGCTGGGGCTGTCAGACATACAGCTACCTGTTAAAGGGTCAAATCCGGCCCACCAATTGAATTTAAAATCCATGCTAAAGTCATACAAGATGTGATAAAAAAAAAAATAGTCTGTTGCTTCACTAGGGGGCAAAATAGAGCAATAAGCTCAGCTACTGACAAGATGTGCTAATTATGGCTGGGCAGTATGGCCATATAATATCCATATTGTGATAAATTAGGTCGCAGTACACTTTTCTGAGATATCGCCGGTATTTTATTTATTTATTTTAAAGTCTGATTCAATCTGTGGGCACAGCTGAGTTAATGTTCAAATTTTGTACTGGTTTTTAAAATATCACACACAGAATTTTCTTTTTCTTTTTTTTAGTATTAAATAACTCAATCTTGTAGACATTAATTAAAAGTATCCTTGAACTGAATTTTTCAGTTTTATTTCAGGAAAAAAAAACAACACTATTGTACCGTACTGTTAGTATTGTAGAGCTATTGTGATATGTTTGTCATCATCCACCTCTATTATCTATGATGTTGAATTCTTGATTAGTCGATGTTTAATTCTTTATTCGCAGGATAAACATTTGACACCATGATGACAAGTGTCTCTTTCTAAAAGATATCATTTAGATGTAGGGGTTTCACTGCAAAATAGGATTTTAATAATAATAATTATTAGTATTAATTATTATAAATAATAATAAGAATTTTTATTTTATTTTATTTTACTTTGTTTTATTTATTTTATTTTATTTTTTGTTTTTGGGGCCCGGCTCACTTGAAATTTGACATCACTGCACTAAACCCTGATATGAGCTCTGCAGCGTGATTCCACTAGAGCATGCTCTTCCTCCACCGCTCCCTCATCTTAATCATCTTTTTTTTTTTTTTTCTCTCTCTCGTCTTCTGCCTGGGCCTCGTCTTTTCTCAGCACCACACTGTCAATCAAACGATTCCAGCCAATTTCCTTCTGCACGGCCTGAACCTCAAGAGTCTGTGTTTACTTTGAAAAACATTCTGCTTCTGCAAAGTTTCGGGGTGGGTGGTGTGAAAAAAGTGGAAAAGCTGTTTGTTTAGTCTGTGCCTCTCTCCTCTACTCGGGCTGAACGTAAGCTGCGTAGCCAATTAGGAGGGGTGTGTGTGTGTGTATGTGTGAGTGTGTCTGTGAGGGTTGCTCAGTGCATGCTGCTATATGATTGCTTTCTGCAGTCCTAGCTGAATGCCGTTACGGTGCAGTCAGCACGAATTTACTGAGAAAACTGAACAAGCCTTTAAAGCCACACACACACACACACACACACACACACACACACACACACACACACACACACACACACTGTTGTTTCTCTCCACACTGGTGTGTTAGCTGATGTAAATCTTTACAGCCCAACTGAACATTCCCATCAGTTCTCAGCATTTACTATACAGACTATAACACTAAAATCTGATGGATATGAATTTTTATCTGATACAAACACCCGCAAATCTCTCCAAGCTTCTGACTTTTAGCTAAATGTAAAATATTTTTACCAAAATACCCTCTCTGGGACTGACAGGGTCTGAAAATTTGATGTCTAAGTTATAATGTTTTTTTTTGTTTGTTTGTTTTTTTTTTAGCTTGGGTAAAACTTGCCTGATAGTGTTTTTGCTAATGGTAGATCTGCTCCTCCTGCATTTATGGTAATTTTACGAGTAGTAGTAAATTAACCCTGCTTATGTTAATTTGTCACTGAAAATTCCACAGACACAAGCTTCTAATAAAGCGAATTACCCTGCATACACAGTAGCAAGCGATAAGATGCCTAATCTCTCTGCTTCCTTCTGAGAATTAGTTTTCTTCATAATGTCTTTGTGCGCATTTAATGAGAGCTTGTAGATGACAGGATAAAATGAAACCATTATAAGGTTTACGTGTTTTTCAATTTTCTTTGAAGTCAAGAACTACATAGAAACTAATTGCAAGTCAGTTATATTTTATTTATATAGCACTTTTAACAATAGACATTGTCACACAGCAGCTATACAGGTGTCTGGCTATAGATACAGATTTCGATTCAGATCACTAATGAGCATGTTAGAGGTGACGGTGGCAAGGAAAAGCTTCCTGAGACAACACGAGGAAGAAACTCTGAGAGGAGCCTCTTCTGGGTGACACCGGATAGTGAGAGTATAAATCATTACTCTTCTACAATTTTATATAGTGTCGAGCAGTGCTGACTAATTATAGGCACTACTGTTGTGAGTGGTGAATTTCAGACCATACAGTTGGTCCAAGGAATCATTTGTGCCAAACGTTTGGATTTGTTGCTTTACCAGTTTATGCCTAATTTGCATAAAGCTGAGAAAATGACAACTGTAGCCTGTGTGCGTGAAGTGTATGTACAGTATCTTCTTCAAATATATATATATATAATATGATGATTAGCCCCTCAATTCTTCTGTAGTTTAGTGTGACTTTTGAATTATACATACAAAATAAACCACACCCATGAAAGCTCTGTCTTTTAAGATGGAGAAAAAAAAAAAAAATCAAAGCCGGCATCACGTTGTCATATAAATAAGAGACAACACTCAACAAAGAATCCTGATAGCAGAAAATACTTGCCAGAGTTTCAAAAGCTGAGACTATGCCCAAATATTCCCTATAAGGTCATTATGGGTATTCTGTAGCAGCTAGGATATAGCATTGAATTTCCTAAGTGCACTACATTTTCTCCACTATGCTTTGGGACATAATTACAAGATGCCCAGCTTCCCCAAACAGTGCACTAACTAGTGAATAGGGTGTGATTTTTGGATAGAACACACATCAGTAGGCTCCCCTATAACTGTTGCCATGGCAATGTTGGCATGGTTGCTTCAATCTGTTGTTTTGTTGCTTTTAATTAAAACATTTCCACACGCTGTAGCCTCTAACTTTTACCCTTCTGCATAATTAAAGTTATTCGTATGATTGCAGTAGTGACGTTTAAATATCGGCTGAATATAAACCGTAGTAAGGGTTGTATCAGGGTTACATGCGAACGCAGTTACATAAGACACATGGTTACATTGGGAGCATATACATAAAACTGATTAAAGCAAACTAGCTGCTAGAGACAGAAAGAAATCTCATAAAAAATCTCCAGAAAATACACAGTGGAAGCTGATGATGAACTGTAAGATATAAACTTTATTGCACTGATGTGTGATGGGTAATTTACTGACACCCCCCCCCCCCCCCGTCTGTTTCTCTCTCTCTCTCTCTCTCTCTCTCTCTCAAACTCTCTAGGTTGCTATGGCGTTAAGCCTGACACTCCACAAGAAAGCTGGATGTGCTCTCGCTGTTGTGCAGTGGCCTGGACAGCAGTAAGAATAACAGACACACACACACACACACACACACACACACGGAGCTCACTGTCATTAGAGTTTGTACATTTGGATGATAAAGCCACATCACTGCTCAGTTTAGTGCTGTATTGTAGACGCTTGTTAACTGTGTGTGTGTGTGTGTGTGTGTGTGTGTGTATTTGCAGGCCTGTTGTTTGTGTAATCTGCGAGGAGGTGCTTTGAAGATGACCACAGACAACAGGTGCAGTTCTCTACCTCTCCACCTTGCTCTGTAATAAAATCTAGATAAAGTGTACATATTGTTAAGCTGCAGTGCCTGTATGCTGGATTAAAGTAATAGTTTGGCGAAAAAAATGATATTTTGCTTCTTTAGTTTTGCACTGGAGCTACTTAGCTAGACTAACTAACAAGTAAGAGAAGCTTATAGCCTTAAGTTTAGTATCATGTACTAAAGCATCTTTAGTCACTTATACTATATGGCCAAAAGTATGTGGACAGCTGACCATCACATGCACTGTTGCCACAAAGTTGGAAGCACGCAATGGATTTGCATGCTATAGCATTTAGATTTTGCCCAAACATGTTAAAGCATGACAGTGCCTATGCACACAAAGCGAGACAGACTCCATATTAATGCCCATGGTTTTGGAAGGGGATGTTCAACAAGCATGTCAATGGTCAGGTCTCCACATATATATGGGAATAAGGTGTATCTTTATGTATGGCAAAATACAAAACATTGGGCCTCATTTAACTGGATATTAAGAAAATTTAATTGAAAATTGTTTGTGGCATTTCCGCAGAAATGTGGTATTAATGAAATGACAGTTAATTTGGGGAAAAGGCATTTGTATCTTGCGAGAGCTCTTGAGGTGTTGAGTCTTCATTTTGTTGTTTTCAGCTCTCTGTGGGCTTTGCCTTTTATGGAGTTTTGTAGGCGTGGCTAAATGTGAATCAGCTGTTCCGTGAACATGCTTGGTAATTTACTGGTGGTTGGGATCTTTCAACATGTGCAAGCATGTATGAAGAAAATCAGCAGACCTTTTGTAAATCTGGCAGGAATTTTTGGTTGTGTTTGGCTTACGAAAAGCTTTTACTCACAATTTTGCTAAAAGATGAATAAACAAGGCCCATTGTCTTTGGGAAGAGTATGTCATTGTTTAGGTTTGCAGGTTGTTTTTTTTTTTTTTTTTCTTTTTTAATAAGTTGTCATGCTTATTGCCACCACTGTAACAGCACTCATGTCCTGGCTGATTGACTACTTTAAGTGAAGGCTGTGTGTGCTGTGTGCAGGTGGGTGCACGTGATTTGTGCCATTGCAGTGGCTGAGGCTCGCTTTGTTAACGCTGTGGAGAGAGGCCCGGTCGACGTGTCTGCCATCCCAGACACCAGGAAAAGTCTCGTAAGTGTGTGTTTGTGTGTGTATTCATGTTTGCATGTTGGACAAGTTCCAAATTGTGATTCCGTTATACGACACAGTTGTGCTGAGTCAGGGCGTGTGGCCGGCAATCAGTTCAGCTCAGCTAGTTAGCGAACTAAGAGGTATGAAACACAGTGTTTCAGTGTTGATGGAGGACAGCTGTATTGGCTTGAAATGTCAATAATGTAATGTAGATCATGTAGGAAACCGTTGATCAGAGTGCCAATGAACCACCATGTTGTTCAAACTAAATTTTAAACTCAACTAAGAAAACTTAATTTCAGTACAAAATAAATCTTGTATGCTACTGAAAAAAATGCATTAATTATGTAAGGAATAATACACAACATGCCTACCTTGATCTTGCCATGAAAATAGCCATTGATGCTGACATGGCATTAAAAGAACAATAAATGAAATGAAATGCACAACATGCTCTGGTCTAAGCGGAATACCACACTCCACACGGTGCTCTTATATGAAAATAATCCACGCTGGGGTGGTGTGAAGTGGATTAGCGATTTGCTAATGATCCAGTGTTTTCATTTATTAATGAATGACGCATCGCACATTTTTAACAGTTGATAGTTTTTATGGTTTCTACGCAGTCTGTCCTGAACACTTTCCTGTGCTGGTAACTTCACTCCTTCTATAAATGTTAAATAAGCTCCTAATGAAAACATCACCACATCAACGATTTGAACATTTAATGCAACTGTAAATGGAGAAAAAGGATGTGGTGTTCTTTAATAAATAAAACTAGCGTAATGTTGTGCTGTTATAGGAAAATAATGAACTTCGGGGTGGTAGTAGTAACATGCTGGGCTGCATCACACCGCTGCCCCCAGTGTTTTATTCCTTATTACGGGGTATTAATACTATAGTATGTGGAGCTCATGCCAACGGTTTGAGCCATACTACTATTACTACTAATAATAATTTATTAATAGTAAATAATGAATGTATTAAAATAAGTTGGATGACACTTTTTTTTTTTTTTTTAAAATCACAAAATGTCTTGCCTTGGAAGTGGAAAGTCGGAAATAATATTTCAGACTAATAATGTATTATTATTATTATTATAATAATAATAATAATAATAATAATAATAATAATAATAATAATGTATTATTATTATTATTATTATTATTATTCCTGGATATAGATGCCAGTTAGCCTAACAAGTGTAAAATCAAGTTAAATTTCAGTGATGTATTTTATTTATGGAGAAATATCTGCTTCCTAAATCTGAATCGGCATGACGGCGGAAAAGTGACTGAAAATAATTCTATAAATCATTTAGAGAATCTTCTTGCTTGCACATGCCCTTCATGTAGACAGTAATTAAATCAGGGAGCATTTTAGATTCCAGAAAACTCCCCCACCACAATCAACATAAATTGAACTTTAAAACAATTGAAATCGATTTTCCTGTAACATGATGCTTTTGGGAAAGCGCCGCCAGGTCCAGACGCCGGTGTTTTGCTAAGTGGCATACATGTCACGCTGTCAGTTAAATAAGGCACGAATTCCTCTAGGATTGGAAATATTTAATTCTGCTTTCTGAGCAACTGAGTAGGCTTTAGACTCGATCTGGAAATTTGGTTTGGAGGAGAAATAGACCAGCCCGTATATTTGCAATGGGGATGCTGATTTTTTCTCCTCCATGTAATGACACAAAACTAATGATCGAATGAATCGAAGCCTGTTTCGGGATAGCAGTGATCGACGTGTTTCTCAGAGCATCGGTGTTTTATTCCTTATTCCTTGTTACTTCTCGTACACTTCAGAGTACCATCAGATTAAAGCTTGCTCTCGGTTTGTTTGCTTATAATAAGTGAATATATCAAAGCTGTTCGTTAGCTAGAATGAAGACCTCTTCGATGTGTATGTAAATACAAATATGAAACAATCAATGTCTATAAATCACTACGGCCATCGTTTCCTCGCCGTTTCTGCTCCAGCGCCGTGCTGAAAGTGTGCTGGTCGTTTGAGCTGAAATGGAGTATTGATAAATTCATAAAGCCGGTATTACTATCATCGATAAACGCAGGTCAGCAGGGGGAAGTGGGTGAAACAGTCAGAGGGATGAAGATCAAAACGTCAGGACAGCATTGCTATGCTAAAGAAACCTACATGACGGTGTTCATCTCCTGACAGCAGTCTAAACGTTCATCCATTTCCTGTATACACAGTATCTTATTTACACTCATTTTAGGTCTTTCAGATGTTTCTGATGAAAACACACACACACACACACACACACACACACACAAAAGCTGCCCTAAGATCAATTTTATGCACATAATGCAAGCCATAAAATGGAATTTTGCTGCCAGGTTTTTTTTTTTTTTTTAAATGGCCTACTGCTCATTTCCTGGAGGGGAAAAAAACAAATAAAAATTCTCACTATTTTCAAATAAAAAGTTGATTGACACGTTTCATCACAAAATGTAGGTATATCACAAATTGTACATTTTCTCATCTGGCTTCCCTTCTATCAGCAGCTGACATCACACTGCCATCGTATTGTCAAGAATTACTCTGCATTCGTCTTATCTGAGACGAGGGAAGTCGAAACTCAGAATTTTCAACCTCTGTACATTCGAGCTACAAAGTGTAGAAGAAAATGTGGACGCCTCCAGAGTCTTTTTTGTTAGCAACAATCTATCCAGCTAACTGTGATGAGCGATGTATATTTTCCTCCTCAAAACTGTAACGTCAGTGTTGTCGATTTAACCAAGCGAATATGTCTGTGTGTTGTAAATGCATGTTTATCTAAATATAAATCATTTAAAAGTAAAGAAGTGCTACTTCTTTTTCTTTTTTTTTTTTTTTTTTTTTTTTTTTAAATCTGCTGATGCTGTGGGCAGCCATGTGTTTTTGTCGTCACTTGCGGAACTCATAGCTGAGGATACCGTCCTGATTTGCTGAGTTGAGGGAGAATTTTCGGAGGTTTTTCCTAGTCAGCGGTTGGAAATTCGGAGTTATGAGGTTGAATTGAATGCAACATTAAATTTTGTGAACTAATAAAAAAAAAAAACCCAGAAAAACAAGTAGCTGAGACTGTGGTCTCTCTACAGTTTTCTATACTCTACTGATGCTCAGTGCTTTTATGGTAAATTAGATATTTATAGGTGTTCGAGTCACTGAGGTTTGGATTAAACCCCTTCAGTTATATTGACTGATCAAATTGGCTAATAACTGTAAAAACTATCAATAATAAATGCAGTAGCTTTGATGAAGGTGGGATGTGTTTTCCACCACTGTAACTAAATGGAAAAAAATCACCACCCACAAGGTTATGCTTCACAGACCCCACTTTGAGAACCGTGGTTTTGGGCGATTTGTCATTCTCAGTGCAGCCTGTGTCTTTACAAACTTTCTACACAAAATCCTAAACTAAGTGAAGAGTATTTTAGTCGTTGGGTTTTTTTTTTTTATTGAGGATACTTTTTTTTTTTTTTTTTTAAAAAAACATCTGAAATCATGGAACAGTTGTAAACTGCCAAGAATATTGCTATATTTTGTGCAAAGTGTGTGTGTGTGTGTGTGTGTGTGTGTGTGTGTGTGTATATATATTTTTAAATTTTTAAAAATTTTTCAATGTTTTATCCTAGTGGTATTGCTAGTGATATGCTATTGTTATAAAAAAAATCGTAAAAAGATGGATGTTTTTGTAATTATTTTTGAATGAAAGGTGAAAGTCATATTGTTTAGCCCTTTTATTGAGTAAATAAGTAAAACAACCAAACCATCATTTTTCATTTCCAGTGCACAGTTCCATTATAATTAGTAATGAAGTGTGCAGCTGACTGTATAATAATGTAGTTCAGGATGATTAGGACAGAGAGGTTTTTTGTATAGATGCAGCAACGCTTCTTTATGCTAACAGTGTTTCTCTTTGTCCGCTCGCAGAAGTGCGTCTTCTGCCACAAGACCACGAAGCAGATCTGCGGGGCGTGTATCCAGTGTTCGTACGAGAACTGCTCCACCTCCTTCCACGTCACCTGTGCGCACCTGGCCGGTGTGGTGATGAAGCCCGCAGACTGGCCGTACATCGTGTCCGTCACCTGTCACAAGCACAAACAGATCAACGTGAAGGCAAGAAGAAAACACTTGCAAACTCTTCCTTTAAACCGTTAGCAAGAGCCTTATGAACAGTTTGATTTACAATTCAGGAAAAATTCTAAACAGCTCCTTAAAAGCCATTGAATAAAAATGTCGAGATTAAAAAGATTCTTTACTGACACATCTGACCATCGTGATGTCACCGGTGTGTTACCATGGGAGGTGTACAGATGGATTATGGGAAAGTGACTCAGTAATCAGGTTTTTTTGCACACAGAGATTTGACAGCGTGTGTTGTGATGTGGTTGTGCAGCCGGTGAAGACGACCTCGCGCGACCTCTCTCTGGGCCAGCAGGCCATCGGCAGGAGCAGCGACGGCTGGTTTTATCGCTGCACCATCATCGGCATCGGCTCGCAGACCTACTACGAGGTCAACTTCGACGACGGCTCCTACTGCGACAACGTCTACCCCGAGAACGTGCTGGTGTGTATGGGAGGGGTTTATTCCAAAGGGAATGATATTTGATTTTATAACACTGTTTATATAGAGAGATTGTTTTCAAGAAGATTTACAGACATCAGTGCCATAAAGTCGCCATAAATACAACACATCCTTTTTTCTCTCCTTCTCTTCTGTTCTCTCTTCGGTCTCTCTTGTTCTCTTCTCCCTTCTTTCCATTTTTTTCCCTTCTGTCTCTCTTTATCTCTTTCACGCAGAGTCATGACTGTTTACGTAACGGCCCTCCTGAACTTGGCGAGCTGATGGTCATAAACACGATAGATGGACGTGTTCTTAACGCCTCGTTCGTCAAGGAACACGTGCACAAATTTTACCAGGTAAGCCACTCCTCTCTCTGTCTCTCCCTCTCTCTCTCTCTCTCTCTCTCTCTCTCTCTCTCTCTGTCTCTCTCTGTCTCTCTCTGTCTCTCTCTCTCTCTCTCTCTCTCTGTCAAGCACCCAGCTTTAATACCAGCTCCACTCGATTAGCATTCAGTGGCAGTGAGGGTGCGTGCACATCCAGCTGGACGTGTGTGTGTGTGTGTGTGTGTGTGTGTGTGTGTGTGTGTGTGTGTGTGTGTGTGTGTGTGGTGTGAGATGGTGTAGCTCCTTGCTGTGTGACGGCGACCTTGTCCTCTTCCTGTCTCCTTCCACATTTAACGAAGGAGCCCACACACACTCTTCATGCTCTCACTTCTGTCCTGCAAGGAAGTTTAAAATCTCTCACACACACACACACACACACACACACACACACACACACACACACACACACACACAGATTCATCCTGCTGTCCTCTCTCTCTCCCTCCTTGCCTCTCCTGTATTATTAATAAGCTCACTCTGACTCTGAAATATGAAAAGCAAGCAGGAATGGGGAGGAAAAAAAAAAAGAAAAAAAGAAAATGAGAAGTAAACAATAACAGGGACTAAAGAAAAGGAAAGAAATAAGGCAAGAAATAGAGAAAAAGAGAGACAGAAGGAAAGAAAGAAAATGCAAGAAAAAGACAAGGAAAGTAAAAAAAATTGAAAAGGAAAGAAAGAAAGCGACAAAAGAATGAAAAGAAAGAAAGCAAGAAATAAAAGAAATATTATGAAATAGAAAGAAAGAAAGTTAAGAAGCTAAGAAATTAAAGTCTGTTTCATTTTTCTCTTCGTGCATCTTGACATTCGTGTATGTTATGGACGCTGTAGCTCGGGCTGTTCCTCTTGAGGAGGGAGGCAGTGCTGTGGAGCTCGTACACACAGGTTTACGATGCGTTTGGGGGTGATGATGGTGAGCACCGCAGGATGGTGTGTTTGTGTCTGACAGAGTTATAAAGTAGCACAAGGCTGAGGAGTATGGGTAAAGAGAGAGAGAGAGAGAGAGAGAGAGACTGAGATAGCTCAGAGGATCAGAGTAGGAGCTTTTTTTTTTTTTTTTTTTTGTCATCCCTCTTCAGACACAACATTATGAGGAACATTACGATCAGTCGTACATTTGATCATACGACATCACCACTGTCCACTTCTTCAGATTTACACACAGGTTAACCTAAGCTCTGACCCAAATCTCTCTCTCACTCCCTCTCTCTCTCTCACGCTCTCTCTGTCTGTCTCAGGTGGAGTTTCAGGATGAGACCCAGCTGTTGTTGAAGCAGAGTGAGATTCACTCTCTCCATCAGGAGCTGCCTAAGAGAGTGCTGTCTCGTCTGGTAAGCGGTCATTAATTTCCACCGACTCCTGTTGCTAATATTTATGAAGTATGTGTGTGTGTGTGTGTGTGTGTGTGTGTGTTTTTTGTTGTTATTTTTTTTTTTAGCTGCAAATGAACACATTTTGGCTGATGATCATAACAATTCTTCAGGCTAAAAAAACCCCCAAAAAACTGAAAGATTATGTGCTGCAGCTTCAAAACAATAATATATCAAAGAGCTGTAAGTTAGGCTGTGCTCGCGCTCTGAAGTGTCCCACCAGCAGCGAGCCCGGATCACGAGCGCTGGCTCTAAATAAGCAGCAAGCTGATGTGTTAAACTGCTGAAAACCTCGCCGTCCTGCCGCTCTGCCAAGTCCCAGAGTACTCATGGAATTGGCTGAGAAATTAATAGACATACGCAACAGAGTGCATAGTATTTTGGCACATACTTCCAAAAGTAAGTGCCCCCCATAGACCCCCCCCCCCCCGCACTCAATTACATTTTTTAAGGCACAGATATTAAACTGATTGAGGGGTGTGAAGGAAATGACCAAAAAATTTCTCTTTCAGCTGAAAGAGAAAAACGTCAGCCGTGTGGAACCGTTTCATGGGTTCTATGAGGGGAAATTGGCCAATTTCTAAAAGTGCTATATCAAAAATGTACTGTTGTTGGGATTTAAAAAAAAAAAAAAAACATTTTTTTTTTTGAACTGTTTACTGCATTTTTACTACTTGTTATTCCTCTTTGGTGGTTGGCTGTTCTGAAATTGCTTTGCAGCCCACAGAGAGTTCTAGATATTACAGATGTTTTGCTGCTGTTTGTCGTGTTCCACAGGCGACTGTGAACACTGATGACTCTCAGGACAGAGTGGGCGACGAGCCTCAGGCCGCAAAGCGTCCGCGTTTGCCCATTCCTCCCACCACGGCAGCTACGGAGTCCCTCGATGCCCCTGTCCTGCTCCAGGGGGGTCCCGGTGTCACCCCTTACTCAGGCTTCTGTGTCAACTCTGGCACCAGTGCGGCCCCCTGCCTCTCCACCCAGTCAGCATCTGTTTCCACCCCGGTGCCCGTCCCTTCCGCCGAAGAGAGCTACACACACAGCTCGAGCTACATCGCCTACATGGAGTCTCTGCTCAACTCGGACTTCCCTCCAGAGGACGGCGAACAGGCACAAGGGGCCATGTATTAGCGCTGACGCACACACTGAGGAGAACCTACTGCATGTTTCTGTTTACTCTCTTGTTCTTTTTTTTTTTTTTTTTTTTTTTTTGGGTCAGGCCATTGGAAGTATGTGTGTGTCCTTTCTGGGTGTCCGGGGCCACTGTCCCTCATGCATTAAATCCTTTCTGATCCCTTGTACATTCTCTCGCTCATGGAGAGAAAAATGGACATGTTTTTTGGACTGATTAATGTGCAACACACTTTATACAGAATCCTATCAATCCAGTTTGAAGTATTTTTCTAAGTTGAGCCACAACACACACATATACACACACACACGTGCTCTTGAATTGGACAGTGCAAATGGACAGTCTGTTCCTGTACAGGATTTTTTTTTTCCATGTTTGAAGGGATGGGTGGTTGAGGGCGTCAGTGGGGTGGGAAGATAAATAGGGGTTTAACTCAAGTATTTAAATGTCTTTGACACATAGATTTATTATTTGTATAAAGTAAATACGGCGCCGTTAGATGCTCCACTCTTTTGCCTGAGAGTCGGTGTAGAGGTGATGTGTTTAAGAATTCTTGTTAATGCTTATAATCAATACGTCATGGTGTATTTTCAGTGCCGGGTGTCTGGGCTTGTTTTGTAGCAGACTTCGTAAAAAAAAAAAACAACAAAAAAAAAAAAAGGTGTAGACTTGATTATGTATGGGCTTTCCTGTTCACTTTGTCCACTTTTATTACGATCACTGTCTTTTAGCTGTTGTTATCGTTTCTAGCAGGGACGCACCAATCTCATATTTCAATATGATGCCGATTCTGATTGTGATATCCCAAAAGCTGTTTGCTCTGTAAGGACGAACCCACCCGTCATTATTGTCTTTGAGATGTTGATCTACTTAAGGAACAAAAAAAATGTACACAATTTAAACCCTAATCAATCAGCTAAGACATGTTTGGTGTCTGAAGTATCTGGCTAATGGATGTCTATCTCACCCAAATTAATGTCTGGGAAACATTAACAAATCTTGATGCACTAGCTTCAGAAAAACTCACTAAGCTACGAAATCTACATAAATTTTAAAACACTGTTTTCTGGCTAGCACTTCCTATCATGTGACAGCTACCAACTAGGGCGGGTGAAGGCTAACGCATGCTTATTCTGTGGCGCAAATAACCAAGAATTGCTGTTCATACAGCATCACAGCGCAGCATAACGCACTCTGAGGAAAGCGCTGTCCGCCCTCTTCTGCATACATGAGCTCACGGACGCTTATGATTGGCTAGTGTCACTGTGATTGACCGGAGATTGAGTATATCATCTCTCCCACCCAGAGAGCACAGCCAGTTTTGCTCTCTTGGAATTGCATTGCTGCGATTCGAATTTGCGATCTCCGGGTAATAAGTTGAACTTTTTTCTGTTGCGCCACTTGGGATTTTTTGTGTGAGATAAACATCCGTTACTTGTCAGTTACATCTGCTTGGTAGCTCCAGCACACAGCTAAATAAGAAAATGTTGGACACCGAACACACTCGAGGTGGAGCGTTGCATACGTTTGATTTTTGGTCGAACTATGCCTTTAATTTAAAAGGAGAATTAATGATGCTAAATTCAAAGCTGTTGTGAATACCAGAAGAAAATCGACAGTCAGTATCGTACATTCATGGACAGATCGGAATCTGACACCATTTAGGCCAACGTCAGCATGATACTGATCCTCTGTATCATCGGTGCATCCTTAGGTTCTATAGTAGTTAACCATGTTTATTGAAAAGTTCACGTGAAAAGAATAGCGGCACAGGTTACCTTTTTTGTATAAACGTGAGTAGATTGAAAAACCCTGTATAAGATTAGCGTTAAGGTTGTGATCAGGCTTTCTCAAGGTGCTACAAATGTCTGAGAGGCCTTGAATCACACCCATATACACACACACACACACACACACACACACGCACGCACACACATGGTGTACATACCATAAGCCCTGCTCATTATAGAGCTATACATTTATAGAGTCCTATAGTGTCATATACATTAGGAACGTCTTACTATGTCCTGTATCTTTTTATACCTCTTTCTGTCTGTCTCACACTTGGATGGTGCGTTTGAGTTCCACATATACACACCTGCACATACACACACACACACACACACACACTCCAATAGAAGATGGTGACAGACAGCCTGGCAAGCCAAAGAGTTTCTGAATAAGGCAGTGTTATGTCGAAATTTCCCCAACAAGCTCAGAGCTGTTTGAGAGATTCTCTTTTCTCCATTTCCTCATCCCTCTGCTAAAAGCTGGCAATTCTTGGGCATGTTTAGGTCACGAAAACTACAGCTCTAGATCCAAAACCAGCACCATGAAATCATCGCTTACAAGATGACCATCACAGTGCTGCTTTCAGATCTAGAACCGTGCCATTCCACGAAAAACGAGCTAGCTTTCGGCCGTCTGAATCAGTTCTAGCAGGAAATTGCTGCTGGACCAGGTAGTGGTGATGTCATGTGCATGGGGGCGTAGTCAAATCTTCTCCATATCAACAGACCACTACTGAAATAGGTCCTGAACTGTGCAGTGGATTTAAAAGATTATTGTTGAGGAAAAAATAAACAAACAGGAAATTTCCCATAATTGTAATGAACTGAATGGGTGCTACATTGTGAATACTACTGCTAATTCAACTTTCAGCCATAAAACCTTAAAAACCACAAAGCACTTATCTGCCATTTTGCGCATGCATGTTGTCTATAATTATGTCTGTGTGCACCATAGATTACATTAATAAAGCCCTAGATAGGCAACAAAGTGGAATATGCACTACTGAGGGAACATGCTCCCAGAAGTACTCCATAGACCTGTGTTGAATTTTACTTGACTTTAAACAGCCTTTGTAAGTATTAATGACCTCATAAATGCATTGTTTTTTCATGGATATAATAAATGGTATTTCATACAGTAATGCACTTGTTTAAAAAAGTCTTACAATTTAGCTGAGTCTGTTATAGAACCATAGTGTCTCATACACTCATGGAAATGGCCGAAGATGGCCGTCTTCCTTTCTGAGCTGGGCTTGATCAGATAAATGGAGGACTAACTTTAGACACTACGTGCTAGTTAAAAAGTGATTCTTGTGACTTTAAAATAACATTTACATGAAGAGTTACATTTTAAATATCTCAACACAGCACTTAAATTTAGCAGAAATGGAGCCCCAACATAGCGGCCAAGTGGCTCATGTCGCTGTAGAAAGAATGTCATGAGCTATCAGCTATCTAGGTCTCTAATTTGTACATTTATGGTGTAGACACAGAAGGATGGTAAAATTAGTAAAATCCCTCATTGGAAACTCCTACATTTGGCTCGTAAAATGGCGGAAAATTGGGCTGTCTAAAAATGTTTCCTAGTTCCCTAAATCTCCAAAGAAACGGCCACATCTGCTTGCGATGCTCTCTTCTGTGTGTTTGATTCTCTCTCTCAGCTTCAGAGTGGGGATTTTCTAAGGCTCCATGTTGCATTCCTCCGTATTTAAACTTAAAAGCACGACTCGGTTGGTCTCTGATGTGAGACAGTCGCTCCTCATCTCCTGTCGTCTGTAATCAAACGCACTGTTTGCTCACTCGATGCCATTGACTGCTTCACCGAGATCACAGGCGGTTTTTACAGAAAACTTTCTGTTCTCGGGGTTTCACTTCTTCAGTTTGCAGTAACTCTGTAACCTCTCAAAAAAAGGGCAAGTCAACCCCCAGATCACACGTTCTGCCGTTCTGCTGTTTGTAGATGTTCATGAATTACAGAAACTATGGGATAAATTCTATTAAAATGTGAAGTGAATCTCTGACTCTGTCTTTTTCAAAGATTTTTATTTATTTTTTTTTTTTTAACACATTCACACCCAGCCACCTGCCGGGCTTTCTCCCGCTCGATGACGCCTCAAGTCTGTGACTTGGAGTTGTGATTTTGTTAAAAATGAGCTGCAAAGCGGCGCCAGACTTCATGCGAGGCGGTCGTGAACAGCACTTTTTCGTGGAGGAAATCTGAGAATGGGATCTTGGTGTTTTTTTTCTTCAGCGAGACAAATTGTTAGTTATGTCTGACTGAGTAACTAGTGCTCCACGCTCCAGACTGAAAAATATTACATGGTGGTTATTTCCTTGACTGGACTTACTCTGTTTTAGTAAATTTGATATCGTATCAAACTGTGCCAGAACAAGATGTTAGCTCCTGTACGCGTGGAAATGACATTTTGTTCAAAACTATATATGATGGATACATAGACATACCCGTCAGTAGATAGGTTGATGGTAGATGGATAGATAGATATTAATGCACACACACATTCAAACACATATGTGTATTACAGATTCAACATCGGCTATCAAATATGAGACGACCCTCCAGGATGTGCTATTATATGACAATAATCGGTGACACCAGTGATCCAAAAAGAAACCTTGATCCAAAACCTCTTCTGTTCTCTCGCTCTCTCTCTCTCTCTCTCTTTTTCCCCCTGAGTACATTTTAAGAATTTTGTACTTCCTTAAAGATGGTGGACAACGATGGATTTCCAGGTCTGAAGGATGTAAGATGGAGGTATCAAGGAAGCACCGATTAAAGTTTTGGGATGCACCCATGGTCTTTTTTTTTTTTTTTTCTTTCTCATTTTTACTTTCTTTGTTTCCCGGATTTTCCTTGGAATTCCTGTCTCCAATCCCCCTTTCTCTTCTTGTATTCTTTGTATTAATCCAGTTTTTTTCCCCCTTACTTCTTTATCTACTTCCTTCCTTACTTCCTTACTTCACTCTTTATTATTTTACTTCATGTCCATTATGAACATTTATGCTCTCAAAATGGTAGGTTTTATGAGAGCTTATGAAAAAAAAAATTAACATCTCTCAAAAAAAAAAAAAAACCCTTTAGTGTCAAATTTATCCCTCCATCATATTCAGCTCCTCACAGCTGCAGTGTTTCCTTTATTGAATGCAAATCTAAAATTTGATTTACTGCTAGAGTCTGTCAATCTCATTCTCCTGATCCGAGTGATGTTTCATTACGTACATTTATCCTCCTGCTCTGTGTGTGTGTGTAAGAGAGAGATCGAGTGAGAGAGATGAGGGAGACGTGCTGCTCAGCAGGCTGCGTGTGTGCCTGCGTGTGGTGTGGTGAAACGATGCGAGATGACACCTGTGTTCATTAACTGCTGTGCTTCTGTGCATTTCTTCATTAGCTCAGCTGAAATTGGTGTGTTGTTCACAGCAGAGAGCAGCTGTATGAGTGTGTGTGTGTGTGTATGTGTGTGTGCACGTCTTCCCTTAGTTTAGTCTCATTCTCATCACCTGTACTCTAATATTTGCCGTGTTTTTGCGTGCTGTAGAACATGGCTACAGGTGTGAAGGTCAGCAGTAAAACACAGCTCAGGTTTGTTTTATTTAAAGCAGGACCAGAGCGAGACTCGTATTTAATTTGTGTGTGTGTGTGTGTGTGTGACTGATCCAGTCAGTTGAATGGATACACACCCACACGAGAGATTGCAAACCAATAAATATTAATTAATTCCTTCTAACTAGTTAATAGTTAACTATGATATAAAGTTAGCCTGGTAGCTTGCTAATCTCAACCTCTTTAGCTAGCCTACTCTCATGTGACATTTCATGATCACTACTTCTGAAATACAATCATTAGGAATATATCTGATGGTTTCCATCACACAATTTACCTTCATAAGAATCAATATTGAGAAAATGAAGAGTACTAACATACTGTTCGGTGAACATACCAGTTCAAATCTGAGAAAGAACAGATTGCATTAAGAAACAGGGTAAAGGAAATTATGATCCCAAGAAGTTCTATATTTTCAGAAGAAAGTACGGAGTGTTGAGAGTGCGACGTCTGTGTTTGGTGAATCAACCCAGACGATCAGGGGCAAGGGGTCGTAAAAGTGGTGGATACGTGATGGGAAGAAGATACTGGCGAGGAATATAGGAGGTGGTATTATGTTAAAATGTGATAGTGTATTCTGTCATCCAATAGGATGTTGATTTCCTGGTCCTTTACTAAATGAATGATAATGACAAAATGAATAATTCATGAATGTAACCATATATACTCCAGTTTTCTGTCTCAGCACACTGAGGTAAGGTACAGCTGGTAAGGTATGACTGGCCACCTGGGTTTGGGAGCAATTGCTGATTGACTAAATATTTACTTGAGCATATATTCAAGTGTTGGCAGTGATTTCTCATTTTACAGGTGAACTTCCACCACATCAGCTTAATGGTTTTGATCAGATTCCCATGGGCTAGTAACCAGGTATTTTCTGGTTACTATGAAACCGTACTTCTTTCATGGATAGATGATTAAAATTAAACAAGATTAATTTTAGATATGTTATCAGAAACTGTTACGAACAACAAATTACCTTAAAATATCATTACATACCACGATAAAACACATTAAACCCCCTTTTTTTTTCAACAGGAATGCCGGGTATGATTTTGCTAGTGTTCACAGCGATGTACGTTTTCATTTTGCGTTACCCATCAGCTCAAAATACAGGTCTATACTTTTTTCTATTCATTAATCTCAAGGATTTTGCTGCATCTTTCTATTTGTTTTTTTCTTGATCTTTTCATGTCTCATTTATTATTTCTTTGGTTTGTCTACTATAGACAATCTATGTAACACCCAACAACAGAGATTCAAAGTTTACTCTTTAGAAAGCTAGAACTATTAACCATCCAAGGAATCTTTTTTTTTTTTTTTCTAATAGTGTAGCCACTTCAGGCTACGAGACTCATTAGCTAACTGATTGTGATTCAAAGCAAACCGGCGCTGTGCCATTTAGAAAGGGGGATGATTTACTCCCCTGCTGTGGTGTTTACAGTTTCTGAGTGTGTTTTTGTGTTTATATGCGCGACAACAGTGAGAGCCAGACACTTTGATCAATGTAATCAGCCCTAAACGTTAGCGTCCTACCTGATTACCACTCTGAGGGGTTGCATCATCCAGCTGAAAGATTTCAGTTGTCAGTGGACATGACATAAAAAAAAAAATGTGTTCAGTTTGTCTCCATAAGTTTTGATGCTGCCTTTATGCATTCACCCTGCAGCTTCTACTACAATTCATTATACTGCTGCGCTCACATGGGGTTCACTTGTGTTTACAAGAAGACACATGAACAGTATACTTTGGTGGTAGGTCAAAACCTACCCATTTGATGCAATGCTGGTGTTTCGCAATACAGCATAAGCCTTAAAGGTTTGTTTCATGCTAAAATGCTGTGTAATTATAGCATACTTTTAGTCTTTTTCCTTGCTTAGAAATTTATGAACACATCTGAGGAAAATGTTAATATTCTTAATGATTCTAGATTGAGTCCACTGTGTGTATAAAAGATTTAACAGCTACATTCTGGCCTCTATTCTAGCCACGTCTACATTCATTAGCCTCAGTCTTTAGCTTTATGCACTCACCCTACAGCTTCCACAGCAATTCCTCTTACTTATGCTATGTTCACATTTTGCCCTGTACTTTTGTGATATTTTCCAAGAGCTTCAAGTTCTTGAGTTGACTCAATGTTGATGTTTCTCAGTACAGCAAAAGTCTGGTTCATGGCTAAAATATTAAGTGTAATTATAGCATAATGTTAGTTTTTCTTAGTCTTTTCTTAATAATTTTGTAACATCTGAGGAAAATGTTAATATCAGCAATGATTCTGGCTCATTTCCCCTCTCTCATTAACCTCTAGTCTACCAGTTCTAGCTTCTGCATTCATTAGCCTCAGTCTATTTTGTGTATTCACCCTAAAGCTTCCCTAAAGATTTCTCTTACTTATTCTGTGTCCACAGTCAAAGCTTTCAAGAGCTTGAGCTGACTCAATGTTGATGTTTCTCAATAAAGCTTAGCCCTTAGAAATTTGGTTAACAGTTGATGCTAAGTGTAATTACAGAATACTTTTAGTTTACGAGGCTTTTCCTAGTCATTTATTAACCTTGAAATCTTGAGGATGTTTCTCAGTAGATAAAATCCTAAACACCATATTGAATCACCTCTCAACTTTTACTATGCTCTTTCAGTTCCTTCCTTCCTTGATATTGTGTGTTGCTTGTATGAGTGTCTCAGGAGTAGCAGTGTTTGGACTTTTAAAACATTAGCCTACAGAAGTTCTGTTATGAACAGAAGAACCAGGGGACCCATAAGCAGAACACAGATACAGGGTTAAGCAGGTTTTATTTAAGGGCTTGAGGAAGTTAGGGTGTGTGGGGGAAGAGTGTGGTAATTGCAGTCAAGGTTGGGGTTTGAACTTGGTGGCATGGAGATCAGTTACGCTATCAATGCACCACGGGGAGGGAGAGTGAGGCAGAGAGGGAGTGGGCTTGAGTGTCAGTGAGAGCTGGGCATAGCAGGAAATCAGCAGACAGAGCTGGCATGCTGGGTGAGCAGTAGACCTGGAACACGAGGAGAGAACACTGAGCACAGGATAATACAAAAGAGAAAAAAAACACTAGACACATAACACTTAAAAAAAAAACCAAGAAGAAAGTGTACTGCACTGGAAGCCGGAACAATCTGGCGATGAGTGGCTGACGAACCAGGGTTTATATATGCTTCAGATTGGGTGAGTAGATGAGGAACAGGTGTGATCAATGCAGCAATCAGGCAAGGCATGAAGTGGAGTGCTACACCCAGACACAAACAGAAATGAGTGGGAGAGAAAACACTGGAAACACAAGGAAGGGGAAAAACAGGGAAACACAGAAATACACAGGAGCGCCAGTCTAGACCATGACAGTACCCCCTTTCAACGGAAGCCTCCAGGTGACCTGCCAGGCTTGTCTGGATGGGCCTGGTGGAACTCTGATGAGAGAGAAGTCCAGGATAAAGGATCAGGGTACACAGGGCCACTCCTCCAGTCCATCTCTCCCAATCCACCAGATATTGCAGGCCCTGTCCCCTACAGCACACATCCATCAGCCTCCTGATGGTGTAGGCTGGGTGACCATCCACAACCCAGGCAGGTGGAAGGGGGTTGGAAGGAGGGCTCAGAGGTCTGATGTGGACAGGTTTTAGTTGGGAGACATGGAAGGACACATGCATGCTTAAGGATCTGGGAAGCTTGATGACTGAGGGATTGTTAATGCTCTTGATGGTGAGGGGGAGAGAGTTTGGCATCTGTCCTAAGTGGGATGTCCTTGGGAACACTGGAAGAGAAAGGTCACCCACCTAGGGTTCAGGGTCTGGGACATGTGCTTCACACTATGGTGGACTGGGAGAAGAAGCAGAGGGAGCCGGTTTATTTAAGGGCTTGAAGAGGTGAGGGTGTGTGGGAGAGGAGCATGGTAATTGTGTAGTCGAAGTCGGAGTTTGAACTCGGGTCGGCAGCATGAGAGCCGAGTGCAGAACCGGTGAACCACCTGGAAGGCTAGGTGAGGCTGGGCATAGCAGGAAGTGAGCAGACAGAGAGCTGGCAGGCTGGGTGAGCAGTGGACCTGGGATATGAGGAGAGATCATAGATTGAGCACAGGATAACACAACGGGAAAGACCCTATACAAACACCACTTAAAGAAACTGCGAGGAAAGCCAGAAGTTTACCGCACTGGAAGTCAGAACAATCTAGGGATGAGTGGCTGAAGAACCAGGGTTTATATACACTGGAAATTGGGTGAGCAGATGAGGAACAAGTGTGATCAGTGCTGCAAACAGGTGAGGCGTGAAGTGTGGTGCTATGCCCAGACACACACATACACACAAACAGAGACACGAGGGAGATAAAACAATGGAAACACAAGGAAGGGGAAAAACAGGGAAAACGGGGAAATACACAGGAGCTCCGGCCTGGACCATGACAAGTTCTGTGGTAAAAAACATTTACAAGCATGTGATAGACAAAAATCACAGCAATTTAGACAGATTTAGCCGATTAAAATGAAATATTTTGGTGAAATAAAAAAAAAAAAATCCTGACTAGGTTTTTTTTTTTTTTTTTTGAAGTTTCCAAAAAGCCCATGTTTTAAATTGAACACCAAATCTCTTTCCAAATACTTTTCATCAACTGAATAACACTGCACTCACAGAAGCATCCAGAAGCACAGTGCAGCAACAGAAGAAATGTATGGAAGATGATGCAAGTGCCTAAAATACTATGATTGACTGCACTTACACAGAACAGAGAGTGCGGTCGCTTTGGCAATACTGTGAAAAAGTACTGATGCCAGGAATTAGAATTTGAATTCAACAGAACTGCGTGCAGTGGCAGTGTGGCAGGAGGAGAGAGGAAAAGTGTGAGTTGTGATTTTGCCATGCGTGTTTTCCTCCCATCTCTTTCTGTGTTGCAGGAGGAGAGAGACGTGATTTGAATTTCTTTGTGCTAATCTTTGGTGGTTGTCGGCCCTCTGCGCTGCTGAAAGTTGTTTTGAAGTCACCGGCTGGAACGTGTCGTTTCGAGTCCTGAGATCTTGTGACCTTAATGACCTTGTCGCTGTTTCATGCTGATTAAACTCTGTTATAAGAACATTTGTGACTCACTGAATGCGCTGAAAAGGAACATCATTATTATTCCTGCTGCATGTTTGTTCCTTGACCGGAGCGCTGGACGGCTGCCAGCTCTGCTATTACAGATATTAAGATGCAAAAAGGATGACAACTTCTTTCACATGGTTACGTTTGGACCTAAAAGAGAATTTTTTCCATTGTACAGAAGTTGAATGATGGTGTATCGTTGAGCTCTTTTAATTCAATTCTGTTAAATTTTATCTGTATACCAATTTTAACAGTAGAAATTGTCACAAAGCAGCTTTAAAGAAATCCAAATGTAGATTTAGCTACATAATGAACATTATAGATTTTTTTTTGACTATCTGCAAGTCTACATGGGATTAACCAAATAGTGTGTTCACATATTATTATATAGAAGTATCCAGTGACCAAGTAGGAAATCTAAACTATTTTCTATTTAACTATTCCTATTTTTCTTGGCATTTTCTCAACCAGATTCATGAGGGAGCTTCACCCAGGAGGCTATTCTTAAACTTCCTAAAAAAAAAACTTGAGATCCTCACTGCTTCACTAAAACTACTTGGGAACCAATTTAATGACAAACCTAAAAACACTACTTGAAATGAATCTAAAATTTTGCCTGTTATTATTGATTCAGATCCCTAATTAGCAAGGCAGAGTCGAGGTACGGAAAACCCTCCTAAGACTACATGAGGGAGAAACCTTGACTCAAATCCTGAGTCAAAACCTGTGCTCTTCTGGGTGACACCAGATAGTGAGATTATAAATGATTACGGTATACAGGTGCAGAAGTGTGTTTACAGGATGTTCAGAATGAGCAGATTGTGAATAAAAGTGAATAGAAGGATGAGCACAGGACAGACTTAATGAGTACAGCACCAGTTCCTTAGGTACAAATCCATCTTATCCAGGTGAGATTTTCCACTGACACAAGGGAGAGACTTGGATATAAACTGTTTTCGGAAGTGCAAATCTTTAAGGTGTCCTTCCACAGAAACACAAGTGCAAAAAGCTCCAAGTAGAAATAGAGCATCATTTAGGCTTCTGCTGACCTTTGCACTTTTATGGTGTGAAAAAGTGGCTTCTGAGGTAGCACACACACGTCCAGCCCATATCCCCACAATGTCCACAACATTGTTTGATAACTGGAATGACAAGGCTACAATGTTGTTGTTTTTTTTAAATCACTCTTAATGCAAATTCTTAATATTAATTTTTTTTTCTTGTTCAGACAGGCCTCATTATTTTATTTGATTTTATTTTGGTTTAGTTTATTTATAAACAAGGAAGGGAAGGAAACCATAGATGATGCAACATAACTCTACCTCTTTCAGTCTGACTTAAAAAGAAAGAGATGGAGAGAGATGCCGTCTTTAAAGTTTAATCAGGGACAGTGGTAGTGACAGCGTTAGTGTACCTTATTAATGAAGTGCATCTTTCTCCAGGAAGGCCACACAAATGGCTCTTAACAGGACTATTAGTCTCACAGTGAGTACTGAATCCTTTACCGAGACATATTTGTCATCCTAAGGCTAACACACACACACACACACTAATCTGGTGATAAATGTGTTTTCTGGCTCTGCTGATCTATGATTTACAGGATATGGTGATTTTACAGCCGTTGTGCATGATGTTATGATGTCATGATGTCATGTCTCGACAGTATCTCAGCAAATATAGCAGCGATAATTAAGTGATGCAACAAGCTACATATGGTGCAGAGAATCATCAGTGGCTCCAAATCTTAGAATTGGAGATTGAAGGTCAACACAGTTTACACAATTTAGCTGCAGGCTCCATAAACCCTGTGTAACTATGTAACCCCTGTCCCTTATTTAGTGAAAGTCTCTCCTCTTGCTCTACCCTCCTGCCTCTGTGTGCTCTGACCTCCACTAATTCAGCTGCTTAAAATCTCATTTCATAGGCAATTAGCCTTTAGCCTTAGCTAAAATCGCCTCTCATTGTGTTCTTCATACATATTCATACATACATCTTCTCTTTATTATATCTTGATATAATTTTATTCTCACTCAGCAGTTAGAAATGCTCCTTTGTGTGAGAAAAATGAATTTGCAACTCATTTGGCCAGTTTCAGGGCTTGACACGAATATTAACGTTATTGTGTCACTGGCAGTGCTTGGTACTCTGGAACTGGGAACTCACCTGTACAAGTTTTTTTCGTTCCACATTCTCAGTTCTGACTGGTCAGTTAGTGTTGATTAATTTTCTAATACAGCAGCTCTGACAGTTTCTCTAGTAACAACTCATTTACAGGGACTTGTACGGTGGGCGCTCCACATAATCAAAGAAAAAATAAACAGATTAAAGCATCTTATTGTTTAACAAAGAAAAAATGTATCCTTGATTTGAGGAAGTTTCCTGTAAGGAGATGATAATTTAACTTTTATGGAAGGAGTCTACAGTGTCATCGCTTTGTAATAGCCAGTATAAGAGCCCAATCTTGTCCCAACATGACAATGCCCCTGTGCACAAGCGAGTTCCATGAAGACATGGTTTGCCAAGGTTGGAGTGGAAGACAGAGCCCTGACATCAACTCCACTTTGGGATAAACTGAAATGCTGACTGTACCCCAGGTTTTCTCACCCGACTGCCTGACCTCACTAATGCTTTTGTGGCTGAATGGGCAGAAATTCACATAGCCACAGCCATGTTCCAAAAGCTAATGGAATGCCTTCCCAAAAGTGAACATCCCATTCCAGATTTAGCAAAGGGGCACAAAATCTGGAATGGGATATTCAGCAAGTTCATATATGTGTGATGATCAGGTGTCAGCATATTTTTGGCCATATAGTGTAACTCTGACAAGCTCAGAAGTCTGAACTACATGCAGGTGATTTGCAGGTAACCTCTAACTGAATAGACATGACTTTCCCCATATAAATATTGATATAACTTTTGGTCACCATCTCTGTACACAGCCCAATACTTTTATAATATATATAATATATAATATATTATAACCAATACTAATTTTATTCAGATCGCATAGTAGTGTTGGGGGCGTGGTTAAATTACGTTGGTACAGAACATGACCTGCAAAACAATCAATGCGAAAGTTGAAAAAAGGTTGATATACTTTTTGTGTTTGTTACAGAATGTAAATATTCATCGTATACGCTAGGCTGCTATACAGACACTCACTGAGCACGATTAGAAACACCTGTACACCTACTCATTCATGCAATTTATCTATTCAGCCAATTGTGTGGCAGCAGTGAAATGCATAAAAGCATGCAGATACAGGCCAGCAGCTTCAGGTAATGTTCACATCAACCATCAGAATGGGGAAAAAATGTGATCTCAGTGATTTTGACCAAGGCATGATTGTTGGTGCCAAACGGGCTGGGTTGAGTATTTCTATAACTACTGATCTCCTGGGATTTTCACACACAACTGTCTGTAAAGTTTACTTAGAATGGTGCAAGTAAAGAAAAACATCCAGTGAACAGCAGTTCTGCTGACGGAAATGCCTTGTTGATGAGAGAGGTCAACAGAGAATGGCCAGACTGGTTCGAGCTGACAGAAAGGCTACAGTAACTCAGATAACCACTCTGTACAATTGTGGTGAGCAGAAAAGCATCTCAGAATGCACGACACGTTGAACCTTGAGGCAAATGGGCCACAACAGCAGAATGTCACATCTGGTTCCACTTCTGTCAGCCAAGAACAGAAAGCTGAGGCTGCAGTGGGCACAGGCTCACCAAAACTGGACAGTTGAAGACTGGAAAAATGTAGCCTGGTCTGATGAACTTCTGCTGAGGCAGAATTTGGTGCCAACAGCATGAATCCATGGACCAAACCTGCCTTAAGTCAACAGTCCAGGCTGGTGGAGGTGGTGTAAGGGTGTGGGGAATGTTTTCTTGGCACGCTTTGGGCCTGTTAATACCAATCAATTATTGGTTAAATGCCACAGCCTATTTGAGTATTGTTGGTGACCATGTGCATCCATGGCCACAATTTCCCCATCTTCTAATGGCTACTTCCAACATGATAATGCACCATGTCACAAAGCAAAGGTCATTCAAACTGGTTTGATGAACATGACAATGAGTTCAATGTATCCAATAGAACACCTTTGGGATGTGGTAGAACGGGAGATTCGTAGCATGAAATTGCACCTGAAAAATCAGCATGAACTGTGTGATGCAATCATGTTAACATGGACCAGAACCTCAAAGGAATGTTTCCAACATCTTGTGGAATCCATGCCATGAAGAATTGAGGCTGTTTGGAGAGCAAAAGTATGCCCTACCCAGTATTAGTATAGTGTTCCTAATAAAATTCTCAGTGAGTGTAAGTTGAATGTGTGTTCTTCTGTGAGGCTGGGCTGTCAAGTCACATATGTTGAATAATTTTGTGAAGACGGCTAAATCAAGAATTACAACAAACTAACCAGGAAAATGTAAAAATGCTAATTATTGCTTACATAATTGCTACCTAAATTATGCATCATTTACAATGCAATCACAATGGAAAGAATGTATGAGATATTTTAAGGTTTCAAAGTTAATTTATGTGTGTATATCTGTGTGAGAGAAAGAGAGAGAGAATGTGCAGATTTTTAATCACTCCATATATGTCACAAACGTAGGTCTTACCTGTGTTGCCTATGTGAAAAGAAGGTGGGAACCCTATGCCTTAGGAATGTTCTTATTTCTTCCGTTTGCTATTTACAGAGACAGAGGCAACAGAAGAAAGGAGAGCAGGTGCCAAGGACAGACCCCACAAATACAGCAGACCTGACACACAGTGCATGAAGCCAAGCAGGAACAAGCTCTCTCAAGCAGACAGCACTGCAGAACCTCCACTGGGAATCTTTCATTGAACGCAGTCTTCAGTGGGATAGAGGCACAAATTGACATGTACAGAAAAGAAAGGCCTTTTCCCTTCAATGGCCGTCATTTCAAGTGGTGGAGAGAAAATGCTCGATTGTCCCCGCTGCCTCCCCTGGGGCTAAAGCGCACCTCACCGTTCCAGCGACCTCTGTTCCAAGTGAACAAGTTTTTTCAACAGTGGAATTTAAGAACCCATCTTCTGTCTGAAAATCTGAGAATAATTTCTTTAAAAAAAGCTGAAAGTCTGAAACTATTTATTTTGCATTTTTATTGTGTTAAAATGAATAAATCTTTTTCAGTCAGCATTTTATTCATTCATTCATTCATTTTGTTTGAAATATCACAAGAATATTAAATGGTGTGTCACTCTGGGAGGTGGGAGAGGGGAATGAGGACACTTGAGACAGGCTTTGTTCGAGAGAGTGATGCTTATATGCTTTATTAAATAAAAAAATACTACTTTTCAACATAAAAAATTTAAAGTCAGTGTAAAGTCAACACAGTCAATTACTTTCGTAATACTTCTGACTCTAAGAAGCCTCGTTCTCTCTCAGGTCAGGTTCTCTCTCCCTCACTGCAACTCACAGAGCTTAAAAATAGGCTTTTAATAACTGCACATATGTGTAGACACTCACTGGTTACCTGCTTGTTCTCCATGACTCCTCCTCTGCTTCACAACTGCCTCTTGGCCACACCCCTGCTGCCACATTGGGTAAGTTAAATAAAATAAGTAAGTCTAAATAAAATGCCAGGTTAGCTTAACATCACTGAGTCATTACAGAGTAAGTAAAACATACACAGTACCTCCTGCTAAGCAGCCAGAGTCCAATATATGGCTTTTTTTTTTTTTAAATTCAATTTTATTTATGTCACAAACAGCAGTGGCTTGTGACCATGGCAACCCTGTCATTACCTGTACTGTACTGTACTCTGCTCCTTCTCCGAACATAGAGCAGCGTGATTCCTGACCCAATGGGCCTCTATTAGCTCTTATTGCAGTTCCCATTTCTGACCACTAGGTGCAATAAAAACTCTATGAAGTGAAATGGGGCTGTGAGCATGCTGCTTCATAATCTAAAAAATTTAGAAAGGCAAGCAAAACAATGGAAAATCGATTTACATCAATGTCGAATAGCCATATTTTTTCTGTAATTAGTATTTCAAAAGAATTTTAAATGTATGGAGTTGTGAAGCTGTGCTTTATACAAATGCCCTATGGATGAGCCACCACTGGTCACAAAGCAGCTGTACAGAATTCCTCATGTACCCTAGCAGTCAAATTTTGCACAACCCAGGTCATAGAAGGTTTTCATTTTTTACTATTTTCTATTATTTCACAATAATAATGAAGACATTACCAGTCTAAAATAAAAAAAAACTATGAGATCGTGTCAGCCATCACTGGGACTGTGACCTGCTACGCCAGCGTTTAAAGGACTGTCTAGTTTTGTTTAGGTTTTGTTTATTAATTTTGTTTCTGTGCTTTGTTTTTGCTAGATATAAATGAAACATTATTATTATTATTATTATTATTATTATTATTATTATTATTATTATTATTGGTAAATTTTATTTGGATGGCCCAGTGTGAACACTCTATAGACTGTCATGAAGCAGCCCATCAACTCATTCTCAACAACATGAGAAATTATGTTTATGTGTTTTAACATGTGGTGCATAGAGACAAGACACAAGTGCATAAAATAAGTAAAGGTCTAAACCCTTGGAACTAGGAAACATGGAAGAAAGGCTAGGATTCAATGAAACAAATTGCACCATAAGACTTCACAATGATAAATTGACACAACAAGGTATAAATAGACAAATGAATCAGAACTAAACACAGAAGAGGTGAACACAATCAGGAAACAAACCAATAACATGACAGGGGCGGAGACAGGACTAGTGCAAGAACCAAAACAAACCTGAGCACATGGCATTTGTCATCTTGGCAACAGTGATTTTTAGAAGCAGTCTTCAGTGTCAGGTCTTTGTAACAGTCATAGGTAAAGCTTTAATATTACGTTTTCTGCTATGGGCTAGTCTTCATGACAGAGGGCTCTGCACTTTATGGTTTCTCGGTAACAAGAATAGATGCATTTTTTTGTATTTTTGCTTTAAATAAAAAAAAATAAATAAAGATGCTGGTGCATGAATGCCTGTTTATAGCTGCTTTATTGTGAGTGATGACAGGAACTAACTTGTTACAAGGACAACATTAAAAGTACGACATGTTCTTTAATTAATAAAACAAGTCGAACTTGAAGCCAACAGAGTCGACGGGGATGCCTCCACCACCAAGAAATATTTCTTGTTACTAATTTGTATGCCAGAAATACACTTAAATATACTTCAAACATGAAGGGAGCTATTGGAGAAAAAGTATTTCAGACATTTGACCTTGCTGTGACCTTGACCATGTTTGAATCAATTCCAAAATCTAATCAGATGGCAAAAATTGTAGATACTGATGAAAATGGGTCTTGAGTTTCTGACTATGAAGGTATACATAACATCTTTGTATGGAAGGTACTAGCAAGGAATGTCTTCAATAGCAAGGACGCTACTGAAGACAAACTATTTCAGACATTTGACCTTGCTGTGACCTTGATGCCGATTGGATCAATTTTCAAAATCGAATCAGTGCATCTGCTGGTTACAATGATAATTCCATATAAATCCTACCAACATCAAACCACTTGTTCTTGAGATATCGTGCTAATGAGAATCTTGAAACTCGGACAGACACACAGACGGATGGATGGGCAGACAGCCTGAAAACATAATGCCTCTCCCACTCATAAAAATTGTAATCATTGGCAAATTGCTGTGGCAATGATTTATTTATTTATTTCCTTTAACGGCACATTCCATTGTGTTTTATTTCTTGTGGTACGTCAAGGTATCTGCCTACGATGCTTTAAAATGTAAAAAAAAGGTGACATACATTCAAACCTAATACAGAATAACTGGAGTTTTTGGAGTGTATTGCTGCACATCCTGAGATCGACACATTGATAAATCCTCAGCATCATCTAATCACTGGTATCTGTGGGCTGCATCATAATCATGCTCATCATATCCACTGTTATTATGCTTGTGAATGACTATCATCAGTACTATGCCTTTATTTCTCACTAAGAGAAAGCCTCTGTCTTTTAGTGTCGTTCCCTCTTGTGCTCACTCCAAAGACTCGTAATTAAAAAAGCAGAGACGAGAGGAAACACTTCCTCTCCTTAATTATCTGAGGCTGTGTGTGTGTGTGTGTGTTAACACTCCCGTGCCGGCATAGTGAGGGGAATTTCATTTGAATAAAATTGAATTTAATCAGCGTGTTGAGTCAGCGAGCGAGAGAGGGAGAGCAGGGGGAAATATTTGCAACCCTCAGGGTCAACATTACATGAAAAAGAAATTAAAACAAGCAAACGTGTTTCTTCAGCGTGACGGGGGTGCGGCAGTTATAATTTGATTAGCTGGCTCGTGAAAATGGAGATGATTTTTTTTGGCGCTTCTTCCTCAGAATGCAACAAAACCTTTCTCTAGTTTTTTCCTTGGTGCCTTTGTTTACAGGTTTTGCTGTCCAAATTTCCACAATTCCCACGTTTCAATGTTTTCTCTCCTCTCTTGAAAGTGTGAATATGAGTTTAATTTTCATCCAAACTTATTGATTAGGCCCGCTAAGGCTCACAGTATCTGACAACAACACTGAGATGTCTAGTTGTTGTGTTCTGGAGGAGTTTTTCTCTTGCTCCATGACTCCACAAGCTCGATCCTTCCTCCAAACACTTCTTTCAGTTTTCACCCTCGCCATCCTCACCTATAGTGTTGTTTGTGTTGCTAATTGAAAACACCCGAGCACTTTCCCCTCCTTGCTCTCGTTGGAGTTGATTTTTCAAGAAGCACAGCTCCGAGAAGTTCCTGCTTGTGACTTCGCTGTGGCTCCATTCTGAGATCACCGCTAACTCAGTCACTTTATAAATGAAGATAATTACAGCTGAGCTGCTCCAACATACTTCTTAATTAAGTGGTAATGAGATAAAGAAGATAGAAGACTGATCCCGTGATCTTAGAACAGCTGAGATCTTTGTAACAACGTGATTAATGAAGGTTTTTAAGGGGTGGCTGAGTGTCGTCATGCCCCTCCGCACCCTCCTTCCCTCCCCACGAGCTCTCAGACGTTTGCTCTAATGCCTTTAATCCATTCCCATGTACTGCTAGTGCCGTTATTGGAGGAGGATTCAAAGATCTCGAGTGGCTCTGGACCTTAATGGAGATGAAACATGGTTGATAAGTAGATAAATAAATCCTTAATCAAATATATTATCGCAGCACAGATACAACACCGAAGGAGAAATTTCAGTGATTATAATTCAAGGACAGAGAAGCATCAACTATCCACCAAGAAATATTGGAAGCAGGTTTTTAACTGGACAAATCTGATTACCAAACACACACTATTTAGCATGCTAAAGAGTTTTTCAGTTTCATGGGAAACTCTTAAAAGTTCTACAGACAGGTGACAACTTGCAGTTGGCTTTGAGGTGTTTACAGTTCTCTTCTTCACGCTGCACTGCATCACACTACTCTGTCGTTGATTTTTTACTTGACTAGACGTGACTCGGACATAATATCATCATGGGCTTCTCTTGATCACATGGAGGAAGATGGGAGAGGAAGAGTGAGAGAAGGAGCAAGGGAAGAAGGATGGAAAGGAGGTGGAGATCTGCCAGCGAGAGTCTAATAGCTCAAGGACGGGTTTTACGGGCAGCTCTGTGGCTGCTGTCCCCAACCTCAGAGCTCACAATGTGAAAGGCTTGCTGGCACTGCCGCATTTTAATCCCCTAAATGGAAAGTCACTAAATGCTATTATCTTCCATCTGCTGGCCCTCTGCACTCAGAGTCCCACACACACAGACGCACAGACACACACACACACACACACACACACACACACACACACAAGCTGTGCTGACTTCTCACGAGAGGGCAGTCATGCTCCATGCTAGTTCAGGACAGGCGTGGTTGGCTTGATTCATGTGGCGAGGAGATACACAAACTTACAATTTCCTCCCGTCAGACCTGCTCTCTGAGCTTTGTAATGCAGATATAACATCAGATTCCTGACACTGGTGTGTGTGTGTGTGTGTGTGTGTATACATATACAGGGATGGGAAGCATTTCAGATACATGTATTTGAAATATGTATGTGAAATACAGAACCCTATTTTGTCATTTGTATTTGATGGTAGAAAAAAACAGACATTATTTGAATCAGAATGCTTCTGTGTTTTCTACTTTTATACTCTAATCTGACACTCAGGCCTTTCATGTGGATTTAACACTAACACTAATCAAGAGCTAGCAATGTGTCGATTGAGGCTGTGTTTACACTAGCCACACTTTTTTCAAACAACGGCACATACTTGCTAATGTAGTCTCAATGTCAGAATACATCCACTGTTAAAAAAAGTATTCAAATTCATATCAAGGAACTCATAAGAAAAGGTATGAACGCTAACTCCGCTCCTAACCTCAAGCAAAGTACAGTGTCTTTGTACTTAAGTCTGTTTATTAAATTTAAAGTATGTGCACTCTTTTGTTTTTTTTTCTTCCTTTCAGCTAATACTTTCAAAAGAAGATCTCTACTTTCTCCTCACTGCATTTTCAAACATCACTACATTTCCCAATAATCACACATTTGTAAGTCATAAGGTAATGCTTTAGCATCAGACAGCTTCAAGGAGTCAATCTGAAACTTTAACAGATCTACCAGTGAGAATTAGACCAAATATCCATCACTGCAATCTATCTGCTGCTATATACATTATTTATCACGGCCATTTGTATTGTGATAGCTAGCTAATAGCATTCCGCTAGTTTGTATGTTCAGAGTTCTTATCATGCTAGCTAACATCGGAAAGATTAGCAAAAGTTGTTGGCAGTTGGCCTTAGCTAATGTTTCCTACATTTCTTGGCTTCTTGTGAAAGAAGCATTAACGTAGCATCAGTAACTAAAATCAGTGTGTGATTTGAGGCAGACGTCTTTTTGTGAATCTTTCTTGTACTTTTATTTTCATACTTTAAGTAAACCCCAATCATGCTAACATTACCTTTATCGATTTCTCTGTTGCTGGACATGTGCTGTAAAGTGTAACACAGTGTCTAATCATATTTAGAAATAAAACACAGAAGGTCACTTAGAAGCGCTAAAAAAGCATACAGTGCTGTTATTAGGTAGATAAAGAGACGGGATGTTGTGCCAAAGCAGGAAAAACTATAGAACATGTGAATGGGAAAAAATGGACAGAAAATCATAGCAGTGTGTTAGGAAGGTTTTGAGAAGGCCAAGAAGCATTTACACACACAAACACACACACACACACACACACACATACACAAACAGTTTCATACGTGTCTTGTGTGGCTGCCTTGTGGGCAATCTCTCTTCAGTGGATTCACACTGGATGCTTTTCCAGCAGCGGGAATTAAACTGAGCCAAACCTAATCCTCTCTGAATGCCCTTCCCTCCCTCCATTTCCCACAGCAGAATCGAATGAGCTCCTGTACAGGAAACACACACACACACACACACACACAATATATATATATGTTTTTAAAATAATTAAATGGAGCACAGTAATTAATATACAATATACTACATTTAAAGTACATTCATAACATTATATACACTCACCGTCCACTTTATTAGGAACTCCTGTACACCTGCACATTCATGCAGTTATCTAATCAGCCAATCAAGAGCTTCAGCTAATATTCACGTCATACATCAGAATGAAGAAAAACTCTTTGATCATGGCATGGATGTTGGTGCCATATGGTTGGTTTGAGTATTTCATAAACTGCTGATCTCCTGGGATTTTCACACAACAACACACACACACGACTCTCTAGAGTTTACACAGAATGGTGCGAAAAATAAAACACATTGAGTGAGCGACAGTTCTGTGGATGGAGACGCCTCGTTGATAAGAGAGGTCAGAGGAAATGCCTGAGTGTGAGACATAAATACACACTGGATGGGAAGCTGGTCTATCATTCACACACTCAGTCAATAGCCACTCCACCTACCTGCATGTTTTTTGGGAGGTGGGAGGACACTGAAGAACACAGAAGAAACCTGCAGGCATGAGGAGCACATGTGAAACTCCAAACAGACAGTAATGCAAGCTCAGGATCAAACTGGGGATGCTGGAGCTGTGAGGTGGCAACACTACCTGCTGTTTCGCCATTCCACACTGAAAAGAACACAAATTTAGCAAATATTAAGTTAAAAGAATGACGGTGTGGCATCTCTAAAGTTCTTTAGCATTAAGGAGGTTAAAGTCTGTAAAATATTTCATAATGGAGGTTTATTTAGTTCAAGAAAGGTTTGACAATTCTCCTCTCTTCACCTTTCCTCTATTCTCCTCTTTTCTCTTTTCCTCTCCTCTCCTCTCTCACCTCCTCTTTTTCTCCTCTCCTCTCCTCTCCTCTATTTTCCTCTTTTCTTTTTTCCTCTCCTCTCCTCTATTTTCCTCTTTTCTTTTTCTTCTCCTCTCCTTTCCTCTCCTCTATTT
Source organism: Pangasius sanitwongsei (assembly GCA_037576675.1). Classification (NCBI taxonomy): domain Eukaryota; kingdom Metazoa; phylum Chordata; class Actinopteri; order Siluriformes; family Pangasiidae; genus Pangasius; species Pangasius sanitwongsei. The sequence continues at coordinate 13,700,735 of CM075013.1, read as the reverse complement.
TCTTCTCTTTTTCCTCTCCTCTCCTATATTTTCCTCTTTTCTTTTTTCCTCTCCTCTCCTCTCCTCTCCTCTCCGCTCCTCTCCTCTATTTTCCTCTTTTCTTTTTACCGCTTCTCTCCTCTCTCCCGCCTCCTCTTTTCTCTTATCCTTATGTCCTCCCCTCTCCTGTATTTTTTCTCTTCTCCTCTCCTCTTGTTTTTAATTTGTTATCTGGTATTGTAATGAAGGCCTGTCAGCATTGAATAAAGCCAGTAAAATATTTATTTACACACGCTGTTCGAGCTTACAGCACAAAGAGCTTAAAACACACTAATGACACTGTTCATTTAAATTAAAAGCACATGTAGCGGTGGCAGTCAAGCAGACCTACTATTTCTTTCCTTATTTTTATTATTACAGACAGTCTGTGGCCTGTGACTCTGTATTTATCCCCTATTTAATCCCTAATTGGTGTAAGGTTTGTTTTAAGTGAATTTATAGCACAGTGCTGCTGAATTCTGATTGGTTAGAAAGTGGTGACAATTTTCAATGACAGCAGCTCTGACAATAGTGCAGCTCACAGCTTTATATTAATGCACTCTTTTGAATATGTTATCGTTTCTATAGTAACAACTTACATAGGGACTTATATGGCAGATGCTCCACATAATCTCACATTGAAATGGCAAAGTTTTCTGTAACATTTGTGGAAGGAGTCTCCAGTGTCAGTGTTTGTAACAGTCAGAGGTGAACTTTAAATTTTACACCTTGGGAGAGTCCTCAGAGAGTATTATGATTTCTTCTGTTTTTATTTCATCTCATTCATGTTTAATTTTACAAACTCTTTTTTTGTCATTTAATCTCCCTTTTTTTATTTTTATTTTTATTATTATTTTTTTTTTTTTTACAAACTCTTGCATGTGATTCTTGTTTTTATTTTACAAAAACTTGATTTCTTCAGTCTCCTTCATGGTTTTACTTTGTTTTTATTATTTCTTTTGTTCTTGTTTACTCATTTTTATATTTTCTTTTACAAACTCAAGTTTAAATGATTCTGTAGTTTTGTTTTTCTTATACTGATTCTCAATTATTTATATTTATATATTATTGATATTGATATTATTAATATCTCATATTGTCTTTTTAATTTTCTCGTGAAGCATTTTGAGCTGCATATTATGTATGAAAGGTGCTTAGAAATAATAAATAATAAATTAATAAATCAACAACAACAACAACAACAACAATAATAATAATAATAATTAGAAGAAGAAGAATTGCCTGACTCACTGATATTACTTTTAGGGTGAAGGGAAAAATTCTGTAAACTTAATTTTTGCCCAATCTGTTTTTTTTTTTTTGTATTGTTTTCTTTTTCATGCAAACCACCTTGATGGAGTAGGAATAAAGAGCTTTACTATTCTAAATATTAATATTATATTTGATAATTAATTACTCTTTGTTTGTGATGTTAAATGGAGACCGCCGCTGCTGACAAGCTTTAAGTGTCAACTAGGGAAATTGTAAAGAACTAATCTGAGTAAGTGTAAAATAAATTGCCTCTCATGCATGTCCCTGAATATGACAAATTGATTTGTGGGAAAGAAGTTTAAAAAAGAAACCTAGTAGACAGTTTTGCAAACACACACTCAATCTATTATAATTGCAACGCTGCAGCCTGAGGGAGAAATCTGTGTTTTTTTCCATCCCTAATTTGTTCAGTTAACAGTTTGCTTTTCTTTGAGTCAATAAGAAAACGCAGCTAAATCATTTTTCCCCGAGTGAGAGCTGGAGCGATTATTCAATATCAAGCGTTCAGAGATGTTTCCTCCAGATAAGAGCTCTGCTAATGTTTGCTTGCTGGTGCACTTAATGTGCTGTCAGTCTGATGCTGATGCTCACGCGCTGCCTTATGCCAGTGAAGCATCTTTCCTCTGAATGGTACGAGAGAGAGCAAATCCATTACAATGCCTTCAAGGGAATGCAGATGAAAATGTGGCTTTTTTTTATTTTTTATTTTTAAATCATGCTGCATTCTGTCCACTGAAGTTTTTCATGCATTTTTTTCTCAGATTATGCTTGAGCTCCTGCTCTTTTGCTCTCAGATTGTAGCTAGGTTCCACGATTGTGGTGTCTTACTGATATTACAGTTGCAAATAGGTACAGTATGTAAAGTAAAGATAAATGACATGTTAAACACAGCTAAAGTGTCCTTCACAACCTATGTGCATGATTCAGAACATTATGTAACCACTATAGCATTCTGTTTCCTGTCTCAGCCCACTATAACTCGATTTTACATCAAAATACAATTATTAAAATCCTTTAAAAATAGTGTTTTTACATAAATGTGTGAATCCATTTAACAGCTCATGCTTGAAAAATGGAATATTTAGAATATTCCACAATAAGACATTGCATTATTCTAATTTCTTGAAGCTCATGGGAAGAAGAAAAGTAAGTTCTCGCATTCTTTTTGCTTTATTTTCAGTGATATAGTGATACTGACTGACAAGGTCAATATAACAAGTCTGTTCTAAGTCATCAGAATGTCCTTAATGTCCCCATGCCATTAGCATGGAGTCTAGCTAAACACATGTTGTGTATTTGCTAATTCTATGCTAAAAAAAAACTCAATCCCTTTCTCATTTTACAGTAGAATGCAGTCTGTCAACAAAGAAAAAAGAGATCATTGTCTGTGATGGGTTAACATGCATGTTTTCTAAGATTCGTTGTTGAAAAATGGTAAAATAAAGTTTAATTTTATTAACTATAGAGATTTTATAATAGAATTATTGTACTAAATAGCATTGCAACCATGGAGTCATGCTATAACTACTCTCTTGGCTGGAGTATATAATTATTATAATCTGTATGACCTAATTTCCTATGTCTCACCTCTTTGTCCCTCGTTAACCACAAATGGGCCTACTTTCACTTGCTGTTTCTTTTCATCCTCTTTCCTTCTTTTCTCCCAAAATCAGCCACTTTCCCCCATCTTTTAGATATCAGCACATGATCACTTATACAAGCACACTGTATTATATTATTAGCATGGACACATCTTGAAGTCATGCCTCTTTCTCCCCTGCCAAAAAGCCCCCTCTTTTCATCTAATTCCCTCAAATGCCCCATTTTGTCCTCCTCCCCCTCCCATTTTTTCCTCTATTTCCACCTAAACATCCTCCTCTTTTTTTACCTCCCATATTTTTTGCCCCCTTATTCATATTGCCCTCTGAATATTCCACATTCCTCCCAAATATCTTTTATTTCCTTCTTTATTTTCTTCTTTTCCCCATCATGTCTCTTGATTCCATTTATTTTACCCCCTTCATTTACACCTCACCAGCATTGTGGATGACCCCACACACCCCTCTCACACACTCTTCACCCTCCTGCTGTCTGGCAAACGGTACCGAA
>CM075013.1:13659367-13695676 GCA_037576675.1 Pangasius sanitwongsei | reverse complement strand
ATGGCACTTAAGTTCATATGTGAGTCAAGGCAGGTGACCGAATACTTTTGGTAATATAGTGTATATATATATATATAGAGAGAGAGAGAAACAAAAAGTAAGAAGAAAAGCTTGTTTTAAAACAATAATAAGAAGAATAATAAGAATGATGATGATGAATGCATACTAAATAATTTAAATAAAACAATATATAATGAATGAATGCATAAAATTAATGCAAAAACCATGGGATAAATGCAAATACATTCTATATACTTTCTATATAATTTTTTTTTTTTTTTTTAATTGTGGGTTATTCTGAACGACAATTTTGAACTTTACAATGTACTTTTTACTATGTAGTTTTTTTTTCTATAAACAACATTTTGGGACAACAGAGAAGTAAGCATAGAATGGTGTTATTTATTATTTAGATATTTAGATTATTTGTGCATAATAATAATTCTCTATAAAATGAACAGCCTTGGACTGAAAAAAAACCCAAAAAAACACTAGAAGTAAACAGATAACTGCTAGCAGTGGGAGTTTTTATAATAGAAGAAGCCCACATATAATTCTGTCTATTTTTTAAAAATATTGCTGATGATTTGGATGAGACTAAAACAACAGAGATACTCTAATGTATCTCTAATATGTATAACTATGGATTGTCAGGTCAACCCAGACAACAAACTCCAGTTCCCAACATGCACTGCAGCCTACAAACATGGCCACCCCAGACGCCACTTCTCAGAACACACACACTGTGTCATTCTCAGTCGCCAAACTTTTGATTAAGCACACCTGTTTTCAATCACATACACACACACACACACACACACACACACACACACACACACACACAGTCACCCTTTAAAGAGACTCTCACTCACTCACACCCTGTGAAGTATACCCTCAGCTTACCTGTGTTACTGATGTTACCAGGCCTGTTCCTCATTTTTTTTTTTTTTTGGCCTAGTTTGCCGATCACCTGACCTAAGCCTGTTTCTGAACTTGACTTTGCCTAGTGTTTTGGATTATTTGCACAGACTTTCATTAAAGCTGTTCTTCTTGCAGTTGCATCTGTTTCAGACTCCATTATAGGACATGGGTGAAGAAGGTCACATATGGACATGTGGACTCCATTTTACTGGCTAGTTCTTAAAAAAATGCAGTAGTCTCACCATCACATTTGTCCCCATCTCACGGATCAAATGATGAAAATCAATGCGGATAACTGAGAGATCGCATTGCTATCATTCATTGGTTTTTTTCATGGGTTGGTCTGTGTGTTTGCTTTGCACAAGTATATTGGGTTGGGAGAAAAAAGAAAACAAAAAAGAAGCCTTGAAAAAAAACATGATTAATTTTAAAGCAGAGTTAATCATTTCCAGGAGACAGAGCACTGCTTAGTTTATATTCAGATTAAATTAACAATCAGCACAAGCATGCACGGATATGCGGAGAACTGTTTGAGGGCTAGCAAATTGAAGACGCAGTGTTCTTTCTGCTGAGAATGGCCAGTCAGCAGAACAGGAGTGTGAAAAAGAGGGGTAAAAAAAAAGGTTCCATCAGAGAGAAATGCCTGCTTCTCGCCTCAGCACCTGACAGATACAAGGCAGGCAGGAAATGAAAGCGTGTAAGAGAGTAATGGTGCTCCCCTAACCACCTCCAATACCCCCACCCCACCCCACCCCAGCATGGGCGCTGAAGACTATCGATTTTCTTCATCACCAGGAAACATTCATGCAGCACTGAGCAACACAAGTTAATTCTTTAGTTATGGACCTCCGGAGCTCTGAGCTCAAGGCAAATTAATAATAAAGAATATATATATGTATGTATACAGTACACTGCTCAGAAAAATTAAGGGAACACTTAAATCTACATTGGTTCTCGATAAACGAAATATTCAAGTAGAAAATCTTTACTTATATACATTGTGTAATTTGTTGAGAACAAAATGATGTCACACTGGTCAGTAGAAGCCAAAGTCATCAGCACACTGAGGGCTGGATTCAAAAACACATCAAAAATCAAAGTAAAAAATTGAAATTACAGGCTGATCCAACTTGCATGCATTTTAGCACAGCAACTCATAATGTAAGTCAATAGTGTGTTTGGCCCCCACGTGCCTGTATGCACTCGCGACAACATCTGGGCATGTTCCTGATGAGATGGCTGATGGTGTCCAGGGGGATCTCCTCCCAGACCTGGATCAGGGCATCAGTGAGCTCCTGGACAGTCTGTGGTGTCCCAGAGGTTCTCAATTGGATTCAGGTCGGGGAACGTAAGGGCCAGTCAATGGCATCAATGCCTTCATCATCCAGAAACTGCCTACACACTCTGGCCACATGAGGCCGGGCATTGTCGTGCACCAGGAGGAACCCAGGGCCCACTGCACCAGTGTAAGGTCTGACAATGGCTCTGAGGATTTCATCCCGGTACCTAACAGCAGTAAGGGCACAACTGGCTAGCACGTGGAGGTCTGTGTGACCCTCCAAGGATGTTCCTCCGCAGACCATCACTGACCCACCGCCAAACTGGTCATGCTGGATGATGTTGCAGGCAGCATAATGTTCCCCATGGCATCTCCAGACTCTTTCATGTCTGTCAAATATGCTCAGTGTGAACCTGCTCTCATCCGTGAAGAGAAAGGGGCGCCAATGGCAATTCTGGTGTTCTCTGGCAAATGCCAATCGAGCTGCATGGTGCTGGGCTTTGAGCACAGGTCCCACTAGAGGACATCGGGCCCTCATGCCGCCCTCATGGAGTCTGTTTCTTACAGTTTGGTCAGAACCATGCACACCAGTAGCTTGCTGGAGGTCATTTTGTAGGGCTCTGGCAGTGCTCCTCCTGTTCCTCCTCACACAAAGGAGCAGATACCGGTCCTGCTGCTGGGTTGTTGCCCTTCTATGGTCCTGTCCAGCTCTCCTCGTGTAACAGCCCATCTCCCGGTATTTCCTCCATGCTATTGAAACTGTGCTGGGAGACACAGCAAGCCTCCTTGCGACGGCACGAATGGATGTGACATCCTGGAGGAGCTGGACTACCTGTGCAACCTGACTGGGTTGCAGGTACTGCCTCATGCTACAAGTAGTGACAAGGACCCTAGCAAAACACAAAACTAGAGACAAATCAGTCAGGAAAGATAAGGAGAGATCAATCATCTGTGGCCACCACCTGCAAAACCATTCCCTTTTTGGGGGTTGTCTTGCTGTTGCCTCTTCAGTGCACCTGTTGTCACTTTCATTTGCACCTAAGCAGGTGAAACTGATTCACAATCACTTATGCTTCCTAACTGGACAGATTGATATCCTTGAAGTTTAATATTTCATATTAATATTTCATATTAATAATAATAGGTAGTTCCTATTATTGCTTGGGTCATAGCAGCTATAGAGTCATCTTCCAACCTGTCAGGTTTTTTTCCCTCAAAAAACATAAAGTGTGTCATGTGATGTTAAATGTATTTTTTTTGCCTACTGGTGGCTTCGCAGTTCCTATAATTGACAAAATGTTTATTCAAATCAGTGTTTTTGCAAGATATGATTGAAAAATCTGTCACTATGACCAAAGACTATTTTAGTAATAAAGAATGTTTAGTTACAATATTATGAATTTTAATATAAGAATGTAATATCAGTTGAAAATGAATGACTTTTGGTTGTTGTGTCATGTTGTTACCGTTGTGAAAGCACAAGAAGATTACAAACATGCAACAAGTGTTAACAATCATCAGGTGGTGTGGTCAAGGTAAGGCTGAAGTAACACTGAGGGAAACCACAAACTAGAAAACAGGAAGCAAGACATGAAATAGGAGGTAAACTAGATTAATGTTTGCAATATAATCACACAGAAATATAACAATAGAAATATATCAAATAAAATGATACAGAATGTGATGTGCAATCAGTATGTATAAATGAGTGCATCATTATGGTGGACAGATAGAAATATAAATCCTACATTTGCACTTTCTCAGTTTTTGCATCGAAAAGCAAGCTTTTTACATTCTTCCCTGATGGCCATTGAGAGCTGAAGTGATGAAATGATGGGACATTGCTGATTGTGTGAGTTGTCTCAGGGACTCCAGAGGACATTTCTCTCACTACATGCTGCTAAGCTTTGACAGCTAATTGCTTCAGGTTTAATTACGACAAGCAGAGTGTAATAGGGCATGCAGTACAGCTCAGAGGTGTTTAGAGAGAGCCTTGAAGCGACATAGCTGCCAAAACAGGATCATTTCCGGTTTATTTGTGTGACACCTGTGAGACATTGACTTAGCACAGCTTAGCCTGAATTGTGATCTCCTTTGAGACACTGACAGCTCCATGAATAGAGTGCAGAAAGCAGGGAAAGCAGTACAGGGGCTTGTGTGTAGCTAAAAAGTAAAATCCTGTTAAGGATGTCTGCAGGCCTAGAGACATTAGGAGCATGTGATTCTGTATAACATGTAACCACAACTTGTCTGAAATTTATGTTTTTGCCTGTAAATACACACAAAACATATGGAATCTCATCAGAAGCCAGTATGAGTACATAAATATGACACAATTCATTAATTAATCATATCGTTCCTTTAAAGTGTTGGCATATACTTATTCAAATATCATTAGTCTCTCCCCCGCCCATCCCCCCCCTTTCTCCTTAATTTGGTCATCTATCCGCCAGCTCTCATTTATCACATGACAGCTACCAAGAGGGGAGGCTGAAGGCTAACACATGCTTCCTCCAAGACACTGCACCTTTTCAAACTACTATGAGTAAATGCTACTCATGCTGCGTCACAGTGCAGCTTAACACACACAGAAGAAAGTGCTATCTGCCCTCTTCCACATAAATGAGCTCACAGATGCCCACAATTGGCTAGTGTCGCTGTGATTGACAGGAGAGAGAGAGAGTATGCCATCCCTCCCACTCAGAAAGCACAGCCAATTTTGGTCCTTTGGCTCCTGAACAATAACAACATGTTTTTTTTTTAAACTGTTATTATTATTCTTAGATTATGTGGAGCATCTGCCATACAAATCCTTGTGAATTAGCTGTTGCTATAGAAACAACAACGCAGCGGAACGAGCATATTACTATAAACCTGTGATTTGCAGCTTCACTACTGCCTGAGAATATTCATCAACACCTTCTGACCAAACAGATTTGAGAATTCAACAGCACTGTGGTATAATTAAAATATATTATTCATTACTAGATAATAACTTGTGTGGTCCAGTGAACAACAGACAGTTTGATAAATGAGTTGTCCTGCCTAGATTTAAATTTGACTTGGAACAGTAGAACATCATAAGGCTAAAAACATTGAAACTCAGTATGAGTGTAAACACTTGAACCCGCTTCTGGGCTTTTTTTGAGTTAAGACTTGCTAAGCCTCAGGCTCTATCATCATCACTGCGGCAGATCTTGTGTGTTTTGTGGAATTGAAATAAAAAAAGCATGCCATTTATTTGATGTGTGCCTGACTGCAATAAAATTGTCTGTAGTGACAATAGCGCTAGCTTGGCATGATATTGAGATTTCATACTTTGCCTGATGAAACATGACAGAGTTTCTGAGCTGTGCTTTAAGAAAAGGTTAGAACTCCTGAGCCTACATTAGGGAGTACTTTTTGTAGTTTTTGTAATAAAAAAATGTTTATCATTCTTTGTGTTTAAAGAAATGTCAAAGAAATGTCAGATGGTCATATATATATTTCACCTCCTTTTGCAGAGTATGTATTCAGGAATGGCCAACTCTTTCAAGGCATTTCGCTTTGACCTTCTGTTGTAAACGGAGGGATGGAAAGGCAGCTCACTAAAACTTGCCTGAAGAAGTCTTGTACATTTCAGTATGTCTGATGAGGTGAAAATATCCCAGAAAATCCTTAAGAGCTTGGGGTGAAAACTGCAACAAGATCCAGCAGATCAAGAGGAAGCGTGATCAGTGGGTAATGTTCTGAGCTAGAAATAGAAATATTACTAAATTGAAATCCCATAAATGTAGGGGCCTTGATCAAGACCTTCAACAATTATAGGTCACTTTGGCTAAATGCCCCGGGTAAATAAATTTGAATAAGAAACAGAACAAATGTAACATCGTATTTTCTCATTTAGCTGAAATGTCTCAGCAACACTCTCAGACAGAAAGTTGTGCATCCTTATACTGTATGTACATTATTGTAGCCTCAGGGAAATTTAACAAAAGTACACAATTATTACTGTGCAATTACTGCAACACTCCTGAGCATGACTGCCAATACTAAAGTTAATCAAGACTATTATTCAGAGAACGGAGTGCATAAACCAGTCTCTAGCCTCTGAGATAGGATAATTTCTGTGTGTCTCTGTGGATCAGCCAGAAAAATACCCAACACCAGGCTTTAAAGGTTGTTGCTTTTCTCAAATGATGTGCTGTCTCTGTGTCAACATGACAAAACCCCATTTCGTACACATTTCTTATATATAATCTAGTGTTATTTCTATAGTATGCAAAAGACCAAGTAATTATAAACAGTGGTTCCCTCACGAGCCTCTCTTTTTTCTCTCTCTTCACATGAATTTGATAAAAAATACACAACTCGCCCTGTTAACAAGAACCCACAAATTATTCTGCCATGAAGATTTCTGTGTGTCAGCAGACTTACAAGCTTACAACAGCTTCACCTCTGAATGTTAGAAAGCACTGACACTGGAGACTCCTTCCAAAATGTTAAATAAACATCTCACCATATCAACAGCTACACAAATTTAAAAATCTGTTTATGTGCAGCATCCACCATACAAGTCCCTGTGTAGTTGTTACTACAGAAATGATCATGTTTTAGAACAAGTGCATTATTATTAACCTGTCAGAACTGTTGTTATAGAAAAAAAATTACAAAAATAATTATACATCAATTAGTTCTGGTCCACTAATGTGATTGGACAACTGACATTCCAGGAGTACTTATATTTAATATATTTAGCGACATCATCTGTGGACATGACAAACAATAAAATGTTTATGAATATAACTATTGACTTAAATATGAAAGCTTGTCAGATGAAGAAGAAAAGGAAAAAGGGAAGCCAATTTCACCAGAAACACATATAACTGGAATGTACACATCATTGTGAACTAGCTAGCCAGCTAGCCGACAGGCTATAAAGCGAGTGTGGCTTCTTTGGGATCTATTTCCACTAGCGGTGCAAAAATAAACAAAAATATTGTGTCTGAAATGTCACTTACTCAATATTAATTTCTTGTTTATTGAATTGTTATATAACAGCAATATTGCACTCGTAATCCTGCAGTTATACTGAATATTCAGTATAACTGCACTCTTGTTTGCATGATATTGCTTAATTAATCAACACCTTCTGACCAATCAGAATAAAGCATTCAACAGGTTTGTGGTATAAACTGTAACAAATGTACATCTATCTGCAATTCAAACCTCTGGATCCCGAACCTCCAAATTTCCTCTATTTAGCAAAGGTAATGCAGAAGCTTGGATGTGCAATGAAACATATCCAAGATTAAAGCACAAATCCAGACGTCTTGACTTCCATTCAGTGTGTGAAGTTTGACTACAGTGACATGACAGTGACGTTCACTTAAACAAAGTGAGAGCGTCTAGGCAAGACAGGTTGACAGTCCTTGAAATGGTTGATGCTAATCAATTCTAATCACCTCATAAGTCTAAAATTTGGCCCTAGAAGGAAGCAAAGACGCAAAAAGCTGGAACTGGAGCTTACCACTTGAGCTTTCCTTGATCTGAAACTCTGGGACATAAAAAAAAGGAGCAGCAGCCTGATTTAGAGCTTGTTTAGTGCAGCTGCAAACGAACAGCCATGAAATGTTGATGCAGAAACTCTTACTCAGCCTGTCAGGCTTAAGTGTGTGTGTGTGGCCTAATCTACTTCTAGGAACCTTTAGCGCAATGCGACCTTTAGTGCGTGTAGAAAAAAATTTACACATGCCCAGGCTTTTAGATTTGCATGTGTGCAGCTTGTTAATTTACAGCCTAATCAATTATCCATTAAAGCTGACCATAAGCTGAGGAATTACTTGCTGGTATTTTCTCTGCATTAGTATGCTTAATGCTTCGCCTTTAGCCTTTTATGTTAATTATTATTTTTATTATTATACTTTCATTATTAGTGTAGCGTGACTTGTAATTCATTTGTATTTTCTCAAAAATTTCTAGTGCTGGATTTCAGGTTTTTGCATTATGCGTAACAAAAAAGGTGGAGCACTTGTGTGATATACCACTGTGCTGGTAGTCAGAAGGTGTTGATTAAGTTTCTATAACAGCAGCTCTGACAGTAGTTCTGACTGCATGGCAAATCACAGGTTTATATTAATGCACTCATTCTAATATGTTATTGTTTCTATAATTTATATAGGGACTTGTATGGCAGGTGCTCCACATAAACAGTTAAAAACATATGTAATTGCTAATATGGTGAAGTTTTTTCTACTTTTATTTAGCATTTTTGGAAGGAGTCTCCAGTGTCAGTGATTTGTCAGAGATAAACTATAATTTTAGGTTTTCCACCGCAGGAAAGTCTTCAGGGCAAAAGCCTTTGTAGTTTCTCAGTAACAAGTTGATTTATCTTCTTTATCTTATAATCTTTTTAAGAGTGAAAAAAAGATGGAAAAGAGAGGGGTGGTGAGGGACATTCCACAGCATTACACGTACCTATAAACTGATAAAAAGTATGACTTTCATTAAATAATAAATAAAAATGGTCATTGTTGGCAAATTGCTGGTATAAGAGGAATACAACCCTTTGGTCCATGATGTTATAGGAAGATAATAAAACTGCATGGTGTTAACAGTAACTGCTTTAGTGCAAGCCACACCTTACCTTTCCTACAACAACATGTCCCTGCCATAATTTATTCTTTACAAAATGCATTACAAAATTAGTGTCTACACAAAGTTGCATTGTAATGTAGCTTGACATTATAATGACATATTCTCATGCTTTATGAACTGTAACTACATATGGGCATTTATTCAGGTTACATTAAGAAAAATAATGTATTACATATGCTATATTACACATTATCAAGATGTTATATGCAAATGGGAAGTCTCAAAATCTACATTTCATGCTAACAACAGATCTAATAACAAGAGTGTGGTGTGTTTGAGTCTGATTCCTCTCAAGATGCCTCCCTCATGCTGCTCTCACATGTGACTTGCTCGTTAAGGATCGAGATGTAAACCTGGATTTCTACAAATCTGCTTTTTGACTTTGTCTCTTGTTAAAAGGGAAACGTGCAATTTCACCCTGATCTCCAGGGGTCACTAAAGAGTCATTTCCTTTCATTTCCCAAACACTCCCCTTTCTCTTAGCATTACCTCACAGCCTGTCCTCCATGAAAGCAGCCATCACTGGCAGGCTAGCCCCAGACATGACATATTCTCTGCATTATCACCATCAGTCATACTGAGAGTGGGTTTGAGGCTGGCGGTGGAAGTGCACACACTCGCTTTCGGAGTGAGCTACAGGCACGACGACATGAGCTCACTGTGATTTCTCTTAGTTACAGCGGAAATGTTTCTGTGTGAGCGAGAGAAAAATAAAAGAGCGGGAGGCATGCAAGTCTTTCAGTAATGACTCTTGTGAATGACAGCTGAAATGACAAAAAGAACAAAGCTAGGGAAGTGCAAAGGAGATTATTAAAAGACATCCTAAAAATGTATAATCTATAATATATATTAGCACATTCTTTCAACCACCACATTCTTTAAACCATCACAATATTTTGGTCTTAATTTTGCTTTTCCTTTAAAGTCTAATCATAACTAGTTATAGCATATAAAACATTATAAAACATACAAAGATATGAAAGTCATATCTTCATTAATCTTTGAACACATTCCTATCATGTCATAACACATTCATAAGGCATTATACACATTGTTATAATTATTGATGAAAATGCATTTATCTTAATTATGCATCATGGATTGTTAACAACATGCCTTTTCATAAATAATTATAATGATGTGCATAATGCTTTATGAATGCATTATAAAATGTTGTGAGTGTATTCAAAAGTCAGTATACCTATGGGCTTCATAGAAAGTGCTATGAATGATAAACATTAGTACTCATAATGCTCATAAATCAGGGGTTCTCCAACTTTTTGGGCAAACAACCCCAAATGGACATTATGAATTTTTCGTGACCCCAAGTCTTGCATACCTGCATTTTTTAAATTCCAGATTATTAATATATGACTACTGTAATATTTGAACATTTTATTATGTCAGTAGCATATGTATGTATAAGGCAAGTGACTGGTATCTAAACCCTTGGATTTGCCAGTCTAGTGGGCAGTGTTGTGTTGTTATAGGAAAATAATCCAGGCCAGGGTAGTGTGATATGGCTCGACGCAAAGCAGAGGAGCCTGGTTTATACTTGGCACATGATTTTGCGTGCAGAAGCAGGATTGCTCACACACTCGCTGCATATCTAATCCAGAAGACTGGTACACAAAACAGACCCTAGGTTTGAAGCCTACATGAGAGGCTTTCTAAATTCAAACACTAACAGTAATAAGAAAAACGGTTCATGTTAATATTTAATAACAGCTTAATAGTGCATAAGTACATGATTTGAGACACAGCACTGGTTTGTGTAGTGGAGGCTGATGGATGGGGAAATTTTTACAGCTGAACTACGCTGGTGCAGTGTGTCAGGATAGTGAAAATGTATTAACACGCAAAATCCATTTTTGATATTTCTAATATTAATTTGTTAAATAAATTGTTGAAACAAAAGAAGAGATACTGAGATTATTTTCACAAGGTCTTGTCAAGAGATTTTCACTTTGTCAAGACAACTACTACACTCACCACCAAACCCTCAACATCATCTCAAATTTGTGATTGTGGTTTCCTCTGACAGCTGTGGTCTTTTGTGGCTACAATAACTGATGTCGGTGTGCTTTCTATAATTCTTGGTTAGAACAGAATTTAACCAGTTTAACGCAAACTTTCTTGAGAAACAGTCAGCATGTGAGAAAATTGTGGTATATATAAATGAAAGACAGAAAGAAGGTGAAAGGAAAATGGATATATACTTGTGAGCATGCAGTGTGGAGTGATATGTGCACTGCAATGAACCCTGTCATATTTTGGATTTGTTTTCATGCTTGTAATCATATGACGACTTTGATCTCATAACCGTCTCCAGCATGTCTCATGGCCTTGTCGCGACATGCACGAGTTCACCGGCTTCGCTGACAGAGCAAGAAAAACAGTCTCTCATCTCAGATGTGCAGGAGCACAGCAACTCGAGCAAAGCATGTCACTATCAGAAGTTTGAGCATCTGAAAAGCGACGTATGCAGTATTCTCTTTCATCACAAGCTTGCCACTCCTGTCATCGGGAAAGCAGCGATAAGCCGATGCCGCATTCTGCAGACGACCAGACTGGTGATGAATAATTTCTCTCTCACTCTGTCTCACTTCCTCACGCACTACCTCGCTCTTCTTCTGCAGCCCTTCTGTGAGCCCCTCAGCAGCTAATCACAGCATCATTACTTATCTCCAGACCACTGCGGCACAGATTCAATTTTACGCCGGGTGAGGCGTGTGGGAATACTGTGGACGTCTCATTACGTGGCCGGTTTCGTAATTGCTCCACCAATCCTGGGCTCACTTGGCCAGCTCAAATACTCAAATTCAGGACCATTAAAAATAAAAACACTTAGCTGAGCTGCAGGGTCAGAAGAAAACCAGTACACCAATCTTTCACTTGATGAAGTGCTTCAAACATTTCTGGGTTAAATGAGCTCTCTTTTAGAATAAACAAGCCTCTTTTACATTACAAAATAATTTTAAAGATTATTTTACATGACTTTCACCAACTGAGAGGGTTTCTAATCCGTTTTGTAGCATGTAGTCAAGGCATGTAAAGATTCACTGATTTAGAACATCATGAATCACGAAAAAGGAGGCATGGCCTCTGTGTCTGAGTCCAAGTGAAAGAGGCATGTAATCTGTTCCTGTTAGTATAAGTAAGAGAGGTGTAGTCTCTGTGACTCAGTCCCAGTGAAAGAGACCATGGGTATTGGGCTCATCAGTCTCAGTGAATGAGGCGTGGCCTCTGTTCCTGTTGGTATAAGTAAAGGAGCTGTAGCCCCTGTGACTCAGATGCAGTGAAAGAAACATGGCCTTTGTCCTCATCAGTCCCAGTGAATGCGGGATGGCCTTTGGGCTGATCAGTCTCAGTGAAAGAGGCGTTGCCTTTGGGCTGAGCAGTCTCAGGGAAAGAGGCGTGGCCTTTGGGCTGATCAGTCTCAGTGAAAGAGGTGTGGCCTTGGGCTGAGCAGTCTCAGTGAATGAGGCGTGGCCTCTGTTCCTGTTGGTATAAGTAAAGGAGGTATAGCCCCTGTGACTCAGTTGCAGTGAAAGAAACATGGCCTTTGTCCTCATCAGTCCCAGTGAATGAGGGATGGCCTTTGGGCTGATCAGTCCCAGGGAAAGAGGCGTTGCCTTTGGGCTGATCAGTCTCAGGGAAAGAGGCGTGGCCTTTGGGCTGATCAGTCTCAGGGAAAGAGGCGTGGCCTTTGGGCTGATCAGTCTCAGAGAAGGAGGCGTGGCATTTGAGGATGACAGTCCCAGTAAAAGAGTCATGATCTTTGGGCTCATCAGTCCCAGTACATGGTTTATCTGCCTGTCATTCCCTCTCGGGCTAGAGGATGGGCTCATCATGCTTCTGTGAAGGTGACCTGACCCTGGTGATGCTTCACTGCTTCCACATCCCACACCTCTTACACTATTACCTGAACACATCTCATGAACCTACAGAAAGTCTTTTTCTCCTCAATTTCTTGGCCAGTGTTGTCTAATACTGTTCTGAACTTAATTGACTAATAAACTGCTAGCTTTATTTGGATGAAAAACATTGACTTTTGTGTGATGGCATCGGTACAGTTTTCTGTGCAGTAACTTTGTCACAAACCATTTGCACTCTTGTATTGTGTCAACACAATCATATTGAATTGTTGGCTGCTTTAAATGTAGCTTTCATATGTCAAATGGTCGATCTTATATTGAAATGGAAATCATATAATCTTGGAAGGAGAGATGCATGGCCTTAATGTTGTATAGTAGAGATTAAAGGTCTCTGTCATGACCTCTGCCATGAAAAGAGGAAAATGACTGTGTTCGAATAAAATCTAATTGAATTTTCTAGTGAAAACTAGATGCTAATTTGCGGCAAGCCCTTGACCCCAGCATTCAGTAAAGGTAAAATCTGTACAGATTTATTTTTGTATAGGAGTGGAAAGTGGCCATCTCCTTCAGCAATGGCTAATCATAACTGAATAAGGAATAAAGGTGTTGTGTTCGGAAAACACTTTAAAGAGCTCCTCATTTGCCACCGTTCTGCCCTCATTAGAAACATATAGAATACAATGTAGCATTTATCATTTCTGATCAGCTACTGTTTTGAAATTAAACTATTGTTTTATTTCTTATATCACTTTCCTATTTACTTGCTAGAGGAAAATAGAGTTAAACTAATACCTCTGTAATGACACTAGCAACAAGGTTGTCTCAGACAAACATGTTCATTTTGTCACAGCAGGATCCTCCAAAATCATTTCTGTAGCACGCAAATAACTGTGAAATATCTAGTTATCTGGTCAGCACACAAGCAAGATAAATAATTATTGATGTAGAAATGGAAAGGTGTTTTCACATTTGGGTCAAAAAAAGGAGAGATTCTAGGCTCTTAGAATCATATGTTTATAATCATATGTTTGCTTGTACATTGTCTGCGCAATTTCATATGTCACTTTTGTGCATGCAGGTTTGCAAAATGGTAGGAACTATGTTCATCTGCTTGCTTTTTTTTTTTTTTTTTTTTTAAATTATTTTCCTTTTGTAACAACACTCAATCGGTGAAGAACAGCACTTTTTGGATGCACGGCATAAAGCTGTTCTCATATCAGAAGCTCCAGTCCTATGAAATTCTGGTTTTATAGAAAATTAAGGTGTTCTGTCTTCTCCGTTGACCATAATGTGACAAGCTGAGCCACATGATGTGGACTGCAAAATGGTTCGGTTGGTTCGGTTGAAGAAAGCCCAAGATCACCGTTTTCAAGTGCACCAGGAATCAGTTATATGGGCCACTCCTGTGCTTGAAAACATCTTTCAAACTTCACCAAATGTACCAAACTCTCTGGAAAAATGGCCCAGAACCCAGAAAAAAATGCACATGTAAAAATGTCCAAACTCTATAGAAAGAAAGCTTTGCCTTTTTGTCTGTAATGTATTTAGATGGTCATCGTTTGCTGCAGTATTGTCTGTAAAAGTCTGTCACCTTCAGAATGCCATGCTTGTCATTGTTAACACTCTGTATTTGCGGCAATCTGGCAGATGGCTCACTGGATTGGAAGAATTAATGTTAATGCGGTCAACATGTACATTTGACACCCGAATTAATCTCTTACATGATGTGTTGCTTATACAGGAATTTCCAATCTCATTATTTAGGAAAACAATAACAGATTTGGAAGAATTAGCATGAGACAACCTGTTAAAGTTATGAATGGTTAAGGTCATGGAAAAATGTGGAATTAACAGTCATAGAATTTCTCAGAAGAGTGAATGTCCGGGGTGAGAGGGGTCGGCTGCAATCCTGGCTGCACGTCTCCGAGTCCTGGAGACGTACAAGTCCTGGAGGGATGGGAGGCTGCAGCCGATCACCTTCTCAGCGGAGTGAATCATGCACTGCAGCTTGGTCTTGTCCCTGGCCGTGGCAGCAGCAAACCAGACAGTAATGGAGGAAGTGAGAGTCGATTCGATGATGGCAGTGTAGAAGTTGACCATCATCCTCACAGGGAGGTGGAACTTCTTCAGCTGCCGCAAGACGTACAGCCTCTGCTGAGCCCTCTTGTTGAGGGAGCTGATGTTCTGCTCCCACTTGAGCTCCTGGGTGATGGTGGTTCCCAGGAAGCGGAAGGACTCAACAGAGGTCACCGGAGTGTCACAGAGGATGACAGACGGGAGGGGGGCTGGGTTCTTCCTGAAATCCACTATCATCTGCGCTGTCTTGAGAGCGTTGAGCTCCAGATTGTTCATGCTGCACCATGACACCAGATAGTCCATCTCACTTCTGTAGGCCAACTTGTCTCCATCAGAGATGAGGCCGATGAAGGTGGTGTCATCTGCGAACTTCAGGAGTTTGACAGGCTGGTGTCCAGATGTGCAGCTGTTAGTATACAGGGAGAATAACAGAGAAGAGAGGACACAGCCTTGGGGGGATCCAGTGCTGATGGTCCGGGAGTCCGAGACATGCTTCCCCAGCCTCACGAACTGCCGTCTGTCTGTCAGGGAGTCTGTGATCCACCTGCACAAAGAGTCAGGCACGTTCAGCTAGGAGAGCTTGTCTCTGAGCAGAGATGGGACGATAGTGTTGAAGGCAGAGCTGAAGTCCACAAACAGTATCCTGGCATAGGATCCTGGGGAGTCCAGATGCTGGAGGATGAAGTGGAGGGCCATGTTTACAGCGTCGTCCACAGATCTGTTGGCTCTGTAGGCAAACTGCATGGGATCTAGAAGGGGGTCTATAATACCCTTGAGATGGAACAAGACGAGGCTTATACGAGATTATAGAAAGTTAACTAAAAATGTTGCAGCAGTGTTTTAAGAAGGTTTACAAAAAGTTTTCAGAACATCTGGACAACAGGAAAAAAATTTAACATGTTTCAGCCAAAACCTTCTAGAACCACAACATTCAGAAAACTTTAGCTTAATCTAAAATTGTAACTTGTGAAGGTGACAGTTACTGTAAAATATAGATGTGCTCTTAAAACTCTTGACAGTTTCTCAAGTTGAAAGTATATACAGTATGCGACTTCTGTAACTCATCAGTGATGATGTGCCTGTTGTTCTGTTGCGACTCCTCTCATCATCCAAATCCAAGTCTCAATTTCTTCCTGACTTGGGTGCTTCTCAAACACGCTTGGCAAATGAAGCTAGAAAAGGTTTCAGAGATGCGCCTTCCTCTTTGATAGTTTTCCTATTTAAAACTCTTTGGATTTGTTGTATTTGTTGTTTATAAGTCTTGCATGCTCTTTCTTCGGAGGGTTTCTAAGGTGAACTTGGGATTTTAAGTGGTCCTGACATGTGTTTTATTGTCCACTGAACCACTGAACATCAGCATATGTCATGATGCTTGAAATTACTTGATCTCACAACTGCAAATCTATAAGTGTACATTCATATCACAAAGAAGAAAATCACGGAGAACCAAAAGTCCAGGAGGTGGAGCTGGACCTTATCCAACTCCTCCTATAACCTCAACCCATAACCCCTAATCTATGAGATGCTCTACAATGTGGAACAACAAATTTATCCAGCAAGAAACTCACTGGGTTGTCTCCACCCTCTGGACTTTTTGTTCGACTCTGCTCAGATATGAGGGGCTGGATCAAGTCTGATGCCATACCCTGGACCTTTGGTTCTGCAGTGAGGGGTATTTGACTTTAGGGGACAACCTGCTAAAAAGGTTGGCTGTCCATACTGAAGTGTAAGCAGAGTTTTTGGTTAGTTTGGTTAGTTAGTGTGCAGCTTCATTAAATTAATAAATTAAATAAATTCCATTTTTTGAATAAGTGTAGTTATTTCTGCTTGTTTTGTGGTTCATAATCTTATTTTCCTGTATATTTAATACTTATTTTTATTTTTAAAATTTTTATTTATTCATTTATTTTTAATGTGTTTTTAATAACTTGGGGCAATGAAATTATACCATCCCTAAGCTCCCATGTCACTATTTCTTGCTTCCAGACCAGCAGAATTTTGGCACTGGAACTGAACCAATTTTGGAAGAGAAGCAGCTCTTTTAATTTAACAATTAGGCACTGGCACCTGCACCATAATAGTGGGAAAATGCTAACAGATATCCTATCCCATAACTGTTTACGCACTTAATTCATTAGCTCATGGAGTTATGCTTATGAATGCAGTTTTGCAGTAATTACACTATTATAATTTGTACTCGGTGTAAATATGCTCAGTTTCTCTGAGTCTAAATGTACATGCACACCAGGATTTCTGTGATTAAGTCTATACCACAGCGCTGTTGAGTTCTCAAATCTGATTAGTCAGAAGGTGTTAATGATTATTATCTATAACAGCAGTTCTGACAGTAGTACTGCTGCAAATCGAAGGTTTATAATAATGTGCTTTTTCTGATACGTTATTAACAGCTCATTCACAGGGATTTATATGGTGAACTATAGAAATGACTATTGCTAGATAAAAACACGTTATTATTTAAGACACAAAATATGTGTAATTCTTGATATGGTGAAGTTTTCTGTAAGGAGATGTGTATTTAACATTTATGAAAGGAGTCTCCAGTGTCAGAGCTTTGTAACTGTCAGTCAGTTTTCTGCAACTGGAAAATCTTCAGTATGGAGGATTTTTGTGTTTTGTAGTTTCTTTGCATTTTGTTCTATTATTAAACCTTAAAAGAGAGAGAGAGAGAGAGAGAGAGAGAGAGAGAGAGAGAAAAGAGGGGTGCTGAGGCAACTACTGGTTATAGCTGCTGTAACAACTAATAATAGGAACTAGCTTGTATCATAGAGCCTTCACATCATTGAACATAACAGTAAATGGATAAAAGGATTTACATGACATTCTTTAATTCATTAAAAAATGTTTGAGCTGACAAATTACTTGTTGATTATAGGAGGAATAAATTAGTTCAGGATGTGCTGTTATTGGAAAATAATCAACTTCGGGGTTCTAACAATAACTCTACATCACACCACCCCATTGTTGATTACTTCCCTGTAGCAGCACACCCCTGTCGTGTTTTAGTCCTTACTTCATGATTAAACAGTATTAAAAAAATGGTAGTCATGAAGATGTGCAGAAGTAGATGTTCAGACCTGGAGTACATGTTTCAAGAAGAGTAGAATGTAACAAAGAAACGTGAGCTGAATGGTCTCAGCTTCTAAACAGGCACAGATTGCACGTAGTACAGGTGTGAATGCATGTGAGACAATTATCAAAAGTGTTCGGAGGCGTTTGGGTAGTGCTAACAGTCCAGTGAAAAATCGCACATTTGTGGATATTTGTGTACAGCAATTGTTTCTTTGCCCAATTTGTACTGCCATTTCAGGTGTAAATGGAGAATTATACTCACTCCTCAACACACGTACACAGCCTTTCTGTCTTCCCTTGATCTTCATTCGAACCTCTCATCCATCATCCACTTGCAGCCTGAAAGGATATGCTCTCCTTCCTTGTATTGCGGGTGCAGGTAGTTATTAAGATCCACGGATAGGGTCATGGTGATGGATCAGCCATTCCCCATGCACCAGCATACCCTGTGACCCTGAGATGCCATTTTAAACCCCCACCTTCAGTGCTTTCCATGGTGATGAAAAGATAAATAGGAAAGCTATTACTGCTGACCCAGAGTCAGTGGGCAAGGTGCATTTTGGCGATAACCTTAAATAACAGCTGACCTGGCAAGGCAAAAGGCCAGTACTGAGCATTGCAGAACATACGGATTTTACATTACAGAGTTGACTGTTGTGCCAGGAGTGCTCTATAATTCAGTAAAGCAGGAAAATAATTCCTCCCAGGATAATAATTTAAGTGAGTCACAGTAGGTAAATGGTTGAATTTTTGGGTGTTCTGTACTGAATACATTGTGGAGATCTTTGGAAACTTGAATCGTAGAAAAACAGGAGTATTTAGATGATATGGTCTCAAAATCTTGGTCTGTTTCGGTGGTATATAAATCTTCATTATCTTCATCTTCAGTAACTGCTTTATCCTGGTGAGGGTTATGGTGGATCCAGATCCTGATCATGAAAAATGTAATATAGATATATTAATATGGGCAAAGTGCTTTGAGTGAAGCTTACAAAACAAGTTATAAAAGTCCCAAATTCAGAAAACCTCACTCATGATGGACAATCAATTAATCTGTACATCTGTGCGTATTCCTCTATTCACTTTATACCTGAACAGTAAATATTTCCCTCAGACTATGCTGTCATACAGTCATCATGTATAGAGACAGGCCTTGTAGCTTCAAATCTATGATTTCACAACAACAACGGAAATAAAAAGTCTGAGGTTTGTTCCTGTCTGAATACACGAAACAATAATCAGTGACACAAAGAAACAGAAATAAAAGCTCTGCAGGGTTTGTTTATCTTTCTGTCGGCTATAAACAGAGAAGTGTCTGTTATTTTGAGATGGCCGAGTGGAGGATGTGGGAAAATGAAATTCTCCTCGGGAATCAATACTATAAAATTGTTTCGGCACAATCAAAACCAGGAACGCTCTCAACCAGGTATGGGAAAGTGGACCGAAAGAGAAAATAGGAGTATAGTAAATGTTATAGTATAATAAAAGTATGTTATCAAAAAAAGTTAGACACATCTCCTTTTGTAGCAGCCAGTCAGCTTTTACAATCCTCACCAACACCAGCTCAATGTATTCTAACACATGGACCCCTACCGAAGCCTCGATGTACATTGTGTTTGAGAGCAGCAATCGATGGGCCCAAGCAAAGGGACCTACAGAATGTAAATAATCTGTAGTATGTGGTGCAGTGATCCCAAAGCTCCTATTAACACTGCTGCAGGAATATAATGCACTATTTTCTACAATAACTGTTGCATTAATTAAATCCAACAATTAACCCCCGCAAAAAAGGAAGCCAAAGAAAAATTGAGAACTGCCTTTCTGCCTTCAGTCTTGTCTTCAGTAAGTGAAAAGCATGCTCTACTGGGCTGAGATCAGGCGACTGACTTGGCCATTGAAGAAAATGCCATATTTTTGTGGAAGCTCTTAAAATAAAGCTGAAAGTCTACACTTCGATCACATCTTGATTGTGTTATTTCAAATCCATTGTGGTGGTATTTATATATATATAATAATAGGGAATAGAGAACAATGTGCTGACATTTCCATAAAAATCTCAATGGATGTCCTGAAATTCAATTAAACTCAATGGAGTCAATTTAGAAAATTGGCAGCAATGTTCATGTGTCTGTTCTAGCCCAAACCGATATCTAGTTTCATAAGGATTATACTAGAAACATTACATGCTCAATAGGTTCATTTCATTGTGGTGCTGCTTGCATCATTTCCTGTTCCATCATTTCTTAATCCACCCTGGGTGACTTTTACCAGCTCTGAGGTAAGTAGTATACAGAAATCTATCAGCATTTATATTTATGGCGGTGAATGGGGTAACCTTGAGGCAAATGGACCAAAAAGTGTATTTCTTGAGTGAGAGATGAAGAGACATGGGCCACCGTCTCTATATATAAAACCCTCTAATCCTGTAAACACGTATCTGCATCTCTCGCTTAACAAGGGAAATAAGATGCAGGAGCACTCCCTTCGTCAAAGATCCCTCAAGTGCAGACTTAATTAGTGCTACAAAGGAAGCGATTACACACAGTGGGCTGGGGAGAGTGGCTTCCTCCACCCTAATTTGGCTTTGCTAATGACAATGTAAGGAGCAGCTACTCCCGGCTTTCTGTAATATCTGTACTGTGTTGATTAGCTACCGACGCTGTTGTGTTTTCTGCTGTGTGTGCGCAGAAAGAATTGGGTGATAATGTGTGTGTGAGATCAGGGAATGATTAGAGTTTATATTTCACACACAACCTACTCACACTTCTGTGTCCTGGGCACTCAAATCACATATTAATAAATCGCTCATACCTTTATACATTTACAGAGAACTTCCACATGTGTTTTTCCTCCAACATGATTTATTTATTTCCACATGTGATTTTTCATGATTCATTTATTTCCACATGTGATTTTTACATGATTCATTTATTTCCACATGTGATTTTTACATGATAAACTTATTTTCCCATTTAATCTTCTCACATGATTCATTTAACACATGATTTTTTTTTATACATGATTAATTTAATTCTTATACTCCAATTTTGCTTCCCTGCTTCTCTTCTCCTTCATTCTCATCACCCTTTTTTGTGTACTCATTTCTTCTGTATTTTTTTTTCTAATCACAGATCATTTATTCTGCATCTCTTTGTGTTTGGATGGAGTCCAGACGTTGCAAAGCTGCTTAAGTGGTTTAAGACATCTGTCTCCAGCTCAGCTGGCTGGGCTCTCCTTCACTCCTTCTCTCTTCTCACCTTTCTTATTTGATTCTCATACATAGGTATGGAGAAACACTAATTAAACATTGTTTGATATGAGAGAAGGTGACAAGTGACACCTTTTGAATGTCCACTACGATTTCCTCGCTTCCAGGAGATGTGTTTTATTTTAATTTTTTTTTTTTTTTTACTGACTTCCTGTATTGTTTGATAGAGATGCCCATGCAGTTGCCATGGAAACTCAAAATTACCCTTGTGTTCTCACGTTCTTAGACTGGGTGTTGCCTCTGTAGTGTGTGTGTGTGTTTGTGTGTTTTAAGGAAACGGAGGAAGGGAGGAAACATGATTCCCAAATTATAAAAAAACTAGTAGCTGTATTTGAACCACGACGACTCTGATTAGGAAGTTAATATAGATGAATGAACACTGTAAATATATTGCGTTCATATTAATGAACGTGGTCTTTGTCTCGCGAGCTTCATATCTGACTGCTTTCTCACACCCATGAGCAAGTAACCTTTCTGTTGTGTCCTGTGGGAAAGCCGTCCCAATGCACACCTGTAATCTCAACCAGATTTATAAAATACATCTTTCTCTTTTATTGTAATAAATGATAAGCACGACTGCATGGGTGTTAGAGGAGGAAAACTCTAAACTTTGTAGTGCAGATTTATTGGGATTTATTGTGCAGGTTTGGGGAATGCTGATATACTGTATATTACAGTGTACTGTCTAAAACAACTCATTATACAGTACAGTATGTACTTCTAGTAGAGCTTTAAGAATCATTTAGATGACTGAAAACTTTCACTTTCACAAACACACGACCCACCGATGTAGCTGCCCCCTGAGTGCACTCTCTCGCCGTGACTAACATCCTCTCTGCAGGTGTGGACAGAAACGGCAGTTCCTGTTTTTTTGCTCCGACTTCACCTGTCTTCCTGATGATGATTCACACTACAGGAGTGGAGCTGTGTTCAAGGAAGTGTTCATCAGTTTTTCCAAAAATATCACAAATGGTTAGTTGGAACCAGCTTTGTGTAACAGATGTTCATCATGCAGATTAAAAATCATTCATCGTTCATCTTGCTAAAAGCAGAAATTGGAAACGCCACTGGGCATATCATAAAGGAACAGTTGAGTGAACATTACATTGTGTAAATATAATTGTAGTCAATCAACCATTTTTGGTGTCCAACATTGGTGTCCAAGCTGCTTTTTACTGGAGCTACAAGGCCAATGTAATGGAAATCTCACCCAAAATCATTTCTATAAATACATGTCTTAGCTAATTTAGAACCTTTTAGGCTTCTTCGATTGGGTCTCTGGGGGAAGGTTCCATGTAGAACTTTACAAGTGTTTTCCTGTCAGAAAGGATTCCTTTTTTGGAAGCTAAGGACCCTTTATTTTCCAACAAATTTTCCAACAAAACCTATGAAGAACCCTTTCTTTTTTCTAAGACTGTATGTATTAACTGGGTAGGTGTTTGATACAAACTCAGAATTATTGGTAATTATTTTCTTCATGATACTTACAACCTGTCAGCCATTTAAAATTTAACTAAACTGTCTTTGTACTTAGTAGGGTTCTTAAAGGGTTCTTTAAGGGGCCATTGGATAATTAAGCCTTAGCCTCTTAAAAGGTTTTCTACTTGAAACACACTTGTAGCGAAAGTGCTGACTTTGTTGTAGAATTCTAATTTGAACCTTTAAGGGTTCCCACAGAGGGGCAACCAAAGAACCCTTAAGCGTATCACACAAGGATATCACATCAACACCTGTATCATTGCTGAAGAAAAATAGGGAAAATCATGTGTTTCAAATTTCATCATGGATGGTGCAGCTAGTGTTAGTAGTAAAAATTATGAATGTTTATTAATATTAAGTAAAATTTGTGTCAGAAATCCTGTCACAATTAAAAAAAAATCCTGATCACAATTTTATTATTTTTGTTTGTACCCGCTCATAATATTTTCTAATCAATTTAGTTGGTTCTTTTTCCCAAAATATAAACAAGCTAGTAGTAAACAACCTAGTCTAGTAGCCCAGAGGGACAACCAAACCACACAAGGGTACCAGATCAACGTATGTAACATCACTGAAGAATATTATGTAGCTAATTTTAGCTTTTAGCTAGATTATAATTTAAAATTCCTGTCAGAAATCCTGTCTGTTTAGCTTGTAGGCTAGGTAGCGTGTGGTAACGGAATATTATGAACAGTTATGAATAGAAATAAAATTCCTAGATAGGCTAGAAATCCTGTAAGTTTAGCTCATTTTAGCTAGGTAGATAGCATTTACAGTGAAGCTCTAAATCCATATCTGGACGTCTGTAAAGCTGCTTGTGACAGTGTCCGTTGTTAAAGTGATATATATATAAATTAAACTGAATTGAGAATTACGAACATTTATGAATATAATGCAAAATTCCTGTCAGCAATCCTGTCAAGTGGTTTTAGCTAGGTAGCATTAACAGTTAAGAGTCTGAAAATGTATAAATACAATGTAAAATTTCTCTCAGAAATACTGTCAGTTAGCGTATGTTAGCTCAGTAACAGTGAAGATTATGAGCATTTATGAATAGGCTTATATTGTAAAAATCCGTGACTGAAATTCTGTCATCTAGTCAATTTAGCTAACTAGTGTTAGCAGTGGATAATATGAACATTTATGAATATAAATGTAACATGGCAGTTTAGCTCATTTTAGCTAGGTAGCTCACATTAGCAGTGAAAATTGTGGACATTTTAGCTAGGTGGTGAATACTTGTGTATATATAAATCATAACAACTTCCTACTTTTAAGGGTCTCATATATGATCTCAAACACACCATGTGTTGTGTGTTTGTGAAAAATGTATCTGTTGATACAGGAATGTATACTTCTTGCTGCTGGTTGTCTGTTATGAAGTGTGTGATAGTGGGAAAGTGTGTTTCTGTCGTTCAGACAAGCATGAGGATGGAGTCAAAAGGTGAAGAAACAATCAGAGCAGTTGGCATGGTGTGCAATGACCCTGCCATTTGGTGGGTCACACAACACACACACACACACACACACACACACACACACAGAAAAATATAGAGGAGCAAGAACATTTGCTCTTATAGACATAAAGCTGTGCACAAATAATGAGAACAGCTCTCTCTCTCTCTCTCTCTCTCTCTCTCTCTCTCTCTCTCTCTTTTAAATAGCACTTAATACACACTTTTAACTAGCAGCTCTTAAAGGAACCCTCCATCCTGAAATGCAATAAATATGTTTATACTCAAATATTTGTAATGTGTTTATAGTGATACCAGTGCTAATTTATTAATTGGTGCAGTATTTTCATTATTCCCATGAGAAGATAGCAGCTGTGTGCTGTGCTGACATCACAGGGAGACAATGTTATTGCTGGCATAGTTACAATGGCATTTAATAGGTAACATAAATGGTAACAGTCAGGTTTCACTGTTACTGCCTAAAAACAAAAGAGCAAGAGCTTCTTTACTCCCCTGGCATGGCTAGTCAGCGATCTATGAGATGATGAGCTTGATGGCATTGACAGCAGTACTCGCGTGATAGTTATAGCTTTGGAAGCTGCTCTATTTGAGCAGAGTGTACAGATAAGGAGGTGAGAGAGCTGGACAGACTGAATGACTAAAGCTCTGCTGCATCACTCTTTTTAGGTAGAGATGAAACAAGGACTAAATCCCACTGCAACACTAACAGCAGGTAGCTGAAAGGCATTGTGGGTAATGTAGGAAACATTACCAAAAAAGTCAGAAGCTCATTAGAAAATAAATCTTTGATGCCACTGAGTATCACACAAGTATTTTATTTAGAAACATTGATATACACATTGTTTAGGGTGGATTTTTACTTTTAGGTGTGTGTAGTGGGTGATGCATACACACTTTAACAACAAACTGCTGCTTAGAGAGTGGGGAAGGTTATAAAATTATATCTTATAACTCATTCAACAATTTTTTTTTTTAGATATAGAGAGGTTTATTATATATGTGCTTAAGCCTCAACCACTTCTTATTCATGGGTTAAAATGAGTTACCATACTAACATTAGTTACCATGCTAAATGGCAGTAAACAAGCAGCAGTTTGTTTGCTAGGTTAAATAATTTCATTAGTTGATGTTAATGTTGCAAATTATCATAATACAGCTGGTTATATAACCAAATTGGATTGTAAACTGTCAGCCTCTCTTTGTCAAATAAACACAATTCTACCATAATGATTCAGTTTAGCCTTTATTACACATATAATATCTCGTGTTTACAGAGAGGGTTGTTTAAGCCTCACCTACTCTGACACCATACTGTTAACGCCTCTAGCTTCATTACTGCTTTTGCCTTTGCTATTCCCCTCAAGCGCCATCTTTACTAGCTCAAGTACAGTTTGTTCAATCAGGGGTTCTCAGCTCCAGTCCTGGCCATTCTGACTGCCAACACACTGGCAATCCGACTAATCAGCTATTTATCAAGTCATTCATTACCTGGATCCGGTGTGTTGGCAGTGGAGAAAACTTCATATGGAGTCAATTCTCTTCTCATCAGTCTTGAATAATGCATGTAACCATAGTGACAACCACAGTGAAGTATTTAAATGTCATCTTTGACGTTGCTGATCAAGCAGTATGCACCACTGGAATTGTGACTTCAGTAGTGCACACTCAGTCACATGTACAGGGCTGTAATACGGATTTCTGTGACTGGAACATGGACTGGAGTCATATGGCCCATGTACAGGCTGAGAAAAATGTTTTTTTTCCAGTCTGAAAAATATGTATGGGTGATGTGGGTGAAATGATCACAATGAACTTTAACCTTTGTAACTTTTCATGCAAAATGAGTTGTGCAAAACTTTACAACTTTGCAAGCATGAGACCACGTTACTGCATCATTGGACATTCACCATCAGTTTTCAGGACTGACAACATTAATTTGTTTTGAAGAATTTGAGTCTCACAATGCATTGTAATCTAAAATATACACATGCAGAGATTTCACTGAAAGTAAAAGGTGGTATATACATAAACAGAAGACCATGCTTTACCTTAAGTTTCCATTAACTCACTTTCTTTATGGCATTAATTAACATTATACCACTGTGCTGCTGAGTTCTTGAATCAGAAGCATTCATTTTCTATAACAGCACAACTCTGACAATAGTTCTGGCTGCAACATAAATAATAGGTTTACATACATGAATGTGCAAATATGTTATTATTCTTTTAGTAACAGCTTATAATCTAAACCTAAAAAAAATATAAAATTGTATATTTGTTATTATACGTTTATGTATAATAATTGCAAGGAAAGTCTTCAAGACTGACAAGTTTACATTTTATGGTTTCTCAGTAACATGACAAGTGTGGCTCCTTGAACAAGATACTTTATTCACACTTTCTCATTAATATTTCAAAATAACAATGTCATTTGAACACTAACATTTTAATGGAAACAGATCTGACCAGTTTTGCATTCAGACACACTTCATCAGTGTGATTTCCTTCTCCTGCTTTTATCTCTTGATAGGAGGGAGCTCTTAACTAAGATCTGCAGTTTTACCCGCTCAATAAGCACTAATCTTTCCTCCTGATGTTCCTGCACTTTGGATCTGTACCCTGTATATATAGTGGATTAAATAAGTCATTGAGGTGATGCTGGATTAGCAGCAGTTATTAGCGCCTTTGTGTTGTGGTGTTTGCAACGGCCTGATCAGTGAGGGGTGACAGGGGAAGAGTGATGAAGAACATCAGAGCTCTCAAACTGCAGATACATCCTAACAGAGGAGGGAGAAAGAGGAAGACAGAGAGTCACAGTATTGCTCTAAGATCAAAATAAACATCTTTCAATTATTGATACATTTCAGTCAGTAGAAATGTTTGTACAGGCCAGCATTAAATAATTAGTATGAAATATTTATGTCAGCTCTTTAATACAACAATTATATATGGAAGCTTGTAATGGATCCAAAATAAAACACTGAACACACGAACATGTAAATGAAATGAGGATAAATTGGTGTGTTATATGCATATGGAATATACATAAGGGAACAGTGGGTGGAGCTTGTTTCCAAGTATTCCAAGTAATAGGCCAATTCTTTTGTTTTTGCTATACACTGAGGATATTTGGATTTAAGATCAAAAGATGAATATAAGACGATAGCTCAAATTTCAGCTTTCATTTCCTGATATTTACATCTGGATGTGTTAAACAACCTAGCACTTGTAAATTAAAGTAAATAACACTTAATGTTTGGTTTCATATCCCTTGCTTGCAGTAACATCAAGTCTCGACCCACTGACATCACCAAACTGTTGCATTCTTCTTTTGTGATGCTTTTCCAGGCTTGTACCCCAGCTTCTTTCAGTTGTTGTTTGTTTTGGGGGGTTTATCCCTTCAGTCCCCTCTTCGGGAGGTGAAATGCATGCTCAATTGGGTTAAGGTCTGGTGACTGACTTGGCCAGTCTAAAATTTTCCACTTTTTCCCCCGATGAAGTCCTTTGTTGTGTTAGCAGTGTGTTTTAGGTCATTGTCTTGCTGCATGATGAAGTTTTAGATTCCAATTGGATTCCAATTCCAAGTTTTGGATACCAGTTGGATTCCCAATTGGATTGAATGCATTTCTCTACAAATTGGCAGACACAATGTTTCTGTAGACTTCTGAAACCATTCTGCTGCTACCATCATTAGTTACATGATAAGTAAAAATTAGTGAGCCCAATCCAGAAGCAGCCATGCAAGCCCAAGCCATGACACTACCTCCACTGTGCATGACCAATGAGCTTGTATGTTTCACTGGAGCTAAGAGGCCTAGTCCAAACCTGTTCCAGCACAACAATGCTAGTGAGATCCATAAAGACATAGATGGTGTTGAAAAACTTGAGTAGCCTGCACAAAACCTGGAACTCAACTGCACTGAACACCTTTGGGATGAACTGGATCGGCGGCTCTGTACCAGGGCTTCTCGTCTAACCTCTTGCGCTCTTGTGGCTGAATGGGCACAGATCCTCAGAGCCACCTTCCAAAATCTAGTGGAACCCTTCCTAGAAGAGTGGAGGCTGTTATAGCAGCAAAAAGGGAACAGCTAATAATAATATAAATGTAATATTAATGCCCATGGTTTTGGAATGGGATGTTCAATACTCAGGTGTCCACTTACTTTTGGCCATATAGTGTATATCAGAGTGGGCTGTTAAAGGAAAATATTCAACAACAGATGTTGTGTAATGTTGCCTTCTTTAGCTAACATTTAGGTTTATCTGCCATGTTGTTCTCTGCTTACATTTCATTTAATGACAAGGCTGAAATAGGAAGTATGAAAAAACAGACTGAAAGATGTAATTTATTCCTTTATTTACCACTTTATTTTTCCATAATTCACAGCCAACTGAATCCAGTTAAAAAGTTTCTTCACAATTACTAGGTCATGGGGTTGCCTGATAACTGTGTCTTCTTGATCCTCTAACCAGAACCTGGCCTTGGACTTAACTTTAGGGAAAAAAAACTCCAAATAAAATTTTGCAAATAGATTCATACTGCAAAAGTTCTTGTGGTTACATTTTAGACAGAATGTTGCCCTCATACAAAAGAAAATGAGTGAGAGGGCAAATGTAAACACTAAAACCCAGCAGGTGCTGTGGAACGAAGGAGTAAAACACACTCACTCAGCAGGACAGGCTATGTGGGGGTAGCAGGTGTGTGTGTGTGTGTGTGTGTGTGTGTGAGTAGAGGTATTAGTGGGAGGCAAATCCAGGCTGCTCTCCAGAGACATGCTGTTTGTGCCTGCAATTTAATGAAAACTATATTTCACACCATGGGGGATGAAAAGCTCTTACACAGTCTCAAACACACATATACACACTCTTTCACCTGATCACAGCTTCTCTTGCACCATTGCTCCCTACATTGCACCTTTTCCTTTCTCTCACTTTTCACCTCTCTGACCATCAAATCTGACCCAGATTGTAATCTACAGTATATAGTTTACTTGAATCCTGCAGACTTGCACATTCTAAACATAATGAAAACTGTCCTATGCTCATACAAAACATTTTGCATCAACACATAGTACAGCTTGAATTTTCTCTATATGACTATGTACTGCAATTATTTCTATTTCCACTATCTGGTGTCACCCAGAAGAAGATGGGTTCACTTTTGAGCCTGGTTCCTCTCAAGGTTTCTTCCTCACATAATCTAAGGGAGTTTTCTTTACCTCGCCTCTGGCTTGCTTATTAAGGATCTAAATCTACATTTGGATTTCTGTAAAGTTGCATTGTGACAATGTCTATTCCTAAAAGCACTATACAAATAAAATTGAATTTAAGAAAGAGGGAAAGTGATCTGGGTCTCCACGGCTCCATGGCCCTCCCCTATTCGGAGGCATCATGCCAAATACCAGTCAGTATTCATGGAGGTGTACATCTAGCCTTGTTGGATTGGGTTGGGAGGTGAAGAGGAGGTGTATTCACAGGGATGTATGGAATTCTCCACTGGTGCTGCATGAAATTGAGTATGAGGGCCAAAAATAGAACAAAAGTAGCAATTATTTCCCACCTTTCCCAACTAGTAATTCTAGCTATGTATAGACCTTGGTTTAATCAGCTAGCAAAGTATTCGGACTGGGTGGGTCCTGGCCAGCAACACAGTGGTTGAGTGGGTCCTAAGTAGTAAACAGGGGGCCATTTGCCTGGTTTTAAAACAGAGACCTGGCAACCATGTCTACATTGTTTAATTACTTTTCACAGTTTATTTGCAACTAGATGTGCCCATATACTGTAGGTATCGTAGAATCCAACCCAATAAATTGAACAACTCATTTATAGTTTTGTGTACAGTTAAGGTGTTTTGTTTGAACTTGCTATAGGATCAGTCAGTGTCTGACAGTTATTTAGGATGAAGCTGAAAGCTCCTTGTCCTAATGCAGGATGCCGTCCAAAAAAACAGGTCTTGTCGCCGTAAATAATGGTGGCATGCTGAATTTAAAACAGACTGCAGCGCCATAAATCCCCTGCCCAACAATTATTGATTAAATGCTTTCGCCCAATAATGAAAAGGATAAATCTCCCTCGCAGCAAAAAGACAAAGTATATAATCTAATAAAAGCATTATAAGCACAAGAGCCTGGGGGGAGGAGTGGGTGTGGTGCTGGTTAAGGGGGTTAAAGAGTTTGACTGATTATAGTAGACTGAGAGAGAGAGAGAGACAGAGAGGGCAGAAGATGGAATTATGCAGAAGGAAAGCATTGCACACGTACAATTAGCAAGTCGCAGCAGAATTAAGATGCCAAAAGAGCGTTAAATCAGAACAGCCTGCAGCATGTATCGACCCACAGCTGTGTGTTTATATTCCAGCACAGCAACAAAAGGAGCATTATTTAAAACAAAAATGCTGTGTATGAATTCAGCCATTGATCACAAACAAAGGCAAGTGGGGAGCACCTCGTCAAGAGGACTGAGTCATGTGACCTCAAGGTGATTCTAGCTCCAACTGATTCAATTTCCAATTGTATTCTTTGTGCTGTATTTATACTTAGTTGTATTTATTTTTATATAATAATATATGTGATGTATTTTTATTTCACAATACAAATATGTGTGTGCTGGGGTGGGGATGTTAGGGCTTTCTGAAGACCAAATGTCCCATTATAGAGGAGTAGATGTAAGATTCTGCAAGAAAATTTCCAAGGATATTTGCATGGTACTCACATATATGTGCTGCTAGA
The DNA here is from genome assembly GCA_037576675.1 of Pangasius sanitwongsei. Lineage (NCBI taxonomy): Eukaryota > Metazoa > Chordata > Actinopteri > Siluriformes > Pangasiidae > Pangasius > Pangasius sanitwongsei. Next base: position 13,664,846 of record CM075013.1, on the reverse strand, counting down.
TGACAACAAGCAATGAAGGGTGGTGTGAAAATGTGGAATATGAAGAATATGAACTTTTTATGAGTTTATAGTTGCAGTTAATGTTGTGGAACATCCACAAAACAAGTTAGTTCCTGTTTTCACTTACATTATAGCAGCTATAAACATTCCCAGACCAGCCTTTTTTTCAAAACAATGACAAGCTGCCGCTTGTCATGTTACGGAGAAACCACAAAGCCTTCCACTCTGAAGACCATTCCCTGTCAGAAAGCTTAAAGAAACAGCACCTGCAGCCACCCCCAATACTTCTTAATACCTTTAAAAACAGCAGGTGGACAATAACTATTGTAATATACACTATCTGGCCACTTTACACATTAATGCAATTATCCAGATAATGTGAGATTTTGCACATTGCATAAAATCATGGAGATACAGGTCAAAAGCTTCAGTTAATATTCACAAACATTAGAATGGGAGAAATATGTTCTCAGTGACTTTGATTGTTGTCTTTGACGGTTGTTGGTGTCAGATGATCTGGTTTGAATATTTCACAAATCTCCTGGGATATTCATGCACAGTCCCTAGAATTTACACAGAATGGTGCAAAAAGCAAACAGAGGTCACAAAAAACAAACAGAGGTCTGAGCATCAGAGGTCAGAGGAGGATGGGCAGATTGGTTCAAGCTGAAAGGAAGGCTCTGATCATTTTTACATTGAAATTGAAAATTGATATATAATAGAACAATATACAAATATAATGCCATAAATGAGATAATAATGATAATAATAGATTTTTAACTGTTCTGAAAATTTAAACAGTATAATACTGATAGCCCAAATAAACTACAACTCAAATAGAGAAATAAAAATAGAGACAGAGAAAGAAAGAGAGATACAGGGGAATATCCAATCTGGGACACAAAGCTGGCATCAAGCAGCTGCAGAAATTAATTTCCATGAAATCATTATTTGCTCTCTTATTAGGAGTCTCGAAAGCACCAGACACTTTGCTGCCGGAGTAAATGTGATCAGACGTTTACACACGCCATGTTGACTCTGATGGTCTCACACTGAATTAATCGCTCTACAGTGGTGAACTCATAACTGTTTGCTTAACATCCACACAGCTTTGCATGCACAAATGAACAGATTAGTGAAACAAACCCAAATTGGTAGAAGTAAATTATAAAAGCCAAAAATGGGGTTCAAACCAGGTTACATCCCAGAATAGCCTGATTTTGGTTTGAAAATTAAAATAAAAAGAGGAACTACGTCATCACCTTCTCAGCCAAAAGAGCTGCAGCTCCCAGAGGTATCTAATGGGGCTGTAACCCTGAATTTTTGCTGTCTACCAATGAGTGTTTTAAGCTGCAACAATATAGAGTGTGTGTCTAAGTCCTACCCTTACAGAACAACAACATTAAATTTACACATGTGGTTTTTACACGTTATGTTTCACACATTTTTCACACATGTAGTGGACTTTCTATGTGTGGTTGCATGATTTTTACACGTCATTCATTTCCACATCTAATTTTTCCACGTGACGTAGCTAATCCAACACTGGTTGTCATACTGTGATTCTTACCCATATAATATCCTGATTGAATGACTGTATTTTGTGTGTTTATTCACAAAACTTTTTTACTACATTGCAGTTTGTTCAGCTTTTTTTTTTTTTTTTTTTTTTTTTACTTTGCACTTTCTCTGCAGAGTCAGTAATGGATGGCCAATAACCTACTTGCTGCATTGCTTTAAAAGGCTTCGTAGTGAAGATGAACAGCATTCGGCTTTTGTTTACGTAGGTGGTGAAAATGTAAAATAAACCTTGTTCCATGCTTTATTTAGCCTAATCTTTTAAACTGCACTTTATGCTACAGAAAGACTAAGACACATATTTCTCAAAAGAGTTCAGGAGAGAGAAAATAAATAAATATATCACTAGCAAAGGAGTTATGCTTTAGTGGCCAATAAAACATGGCCATCAGGAAGCTGAACACTGAGAGCAAAACCACCTAGGGTGCCCTGCAGGAAGCACTCAGTGCATGAAAGAAGGGCATATAAATAACACAGAGGATGAAATTCACTAAGTGTTGGGATACGGACAAGAGCGCAGCAGGGTGGCCAATTTTCAGCTCGAATGCTGAATCCTGGGGTAACAGAGCACAGCCAGCATTAAGGACAGCATGGGAACAAATGTCATAACGTTGATGGAATTCCTGACATGCCCTGAATCTGTCGCTGTTTCCCCTTATACTCTGTGCCCTATCTGTCCCATTTTTCCGTCTACCATCCATATATGGTCAAAGTTTCCTGTTTTCATTTCCCTATTCCCCTGGTAGTTATTTAGGCTCACCTGTCGCTTGTTAAGGGTTGAGAAGCAGTCCACCAACCAAAACCTCTCCAGCTAATTGTGATGCTGTGGTCAGAAACTGACACTGATGAAGGCTAGAGGACGATTATACAACAGAGCAGTTTGATTGGTCAGAAAGTGCTGTTACTTTCTATAAATAGATTGTTCTTATATGATATTGTTTTTATATTAATAACAAACATAGGTCCCCATAAACAGATTTTTAAAAAGTGTGTCAATGTTTATAGGGTAAAGATTTCTGTAAGGAGAAATTTATTTTAAAATGAAGGAGTCTCCAGTGTTAGCACTTTGTAAGAGGTAAAGCAGTAAATTTAAGTTTTCCAAATGGGAAGGTTTTCAGGACAGAGGACCTATACGCTTTCTCAGTGTAATTCATAGTAAGTGCGCAGAGTCTTTACTTGCATCACACTCACTATCATATCAGCAGTATTTTTAAGCAATATTGCATGAGCAAGAGTGCAGTTATACTGAATATCGGAACGGCTGTAATTTAGCCGTAGGTGCTGATATTCAGTATAACAACACTCTTGCTTGTGTGATATAGCTTTTATACACCAGTTCTACAAACAAGAAATTAATATCGAGTTAGTGACATTTCAGACACGATATGGCCAAATGTTCTATTTATTTTTGCTCCGCTAGTGGAAATAGATCCCGGAGAAGCCACACTCACTTTATAGCACTTTGGCTGTTGGCTAGCTTACGCTGATTTGTACATTCCCGTTAAAGGTGCTTCCCATAAGATTGGCGTCTCTGTTTCTTTTTCATCTTCATCTGACGAGCTTGATCCACAGAGACAGGAAAAGGGAAATATGATGCAACATCTAATATAGATGTAAATGCCCTGCACTGACAGATTACAGTCACTGGTTTCACTTCAGAATAACATAATATGAATATTCGCTCACTGTCCGTTTACCTCTGAATTACTGAAGTATGCGTAAACATGATTATTGCACCATGTAAAATTCATCAAGGTTGTGTGTGCATTCACACACAATATACATCCAAGATGTGAGAAAACCACCAAATGCGTTTTTTAAATCACAGTATGAACTCTGGAGCACAAACAAGCAAAAACATACACTCCAACATCTATGACCTTCACATTAAAAACAAATAAAGGCACTACATGCACTGGTCAATAATTCAGTGTTTGCCTAACAGAAGTTGATGGAAGTCCTTGTTGAGCCTGATTTAAAAATAACCATTCAGAATGTAATGGAGAAGAAACAAAGTAGAGGGTAGGGGACACAAGGCAACAGCCAGGGAGTTGAAGAAATGCACATGAAGCAATCGATACAGCCCAAGAGAGAGAGAGAGAAAAGAGAGAGAGAGGGAGAGAGAGGGGTATCCGAGACTAAAGCCGAGCTCCTAACCTCATCGACACACACTGCATCAACACCAGCCGATCGATACCAATTACTACCTTTTCTCTAAAAGGAACAAAGTTGGGAAAAAAATGATGCTGTTAAAGAAGTCACCAAATTGAGGCAGGAAAATAAGACGCAAGTTACGGTTTCAGTCAGCAAAACGGAAATGAACGTATCACCACAGCAAGTGCCTTCTGACCTGAAGATCGTTAGCACTGGTAGAAAAGAGAGAGAAGCTGAAAGAAAGGAAACTAAATGTACACAAGATTGATGCCTATTCCTATTCATCCAGGTAACAATTTTAGGTTAGAAAAAAGTTTTAGCAAAAATCTTTCTGCCTGTTACAGTTATAGTGAGTGTTCTGAATTTATTTTTTTAATTATCTAAAGTTTTTGTTTTGTGATGAAAAATGGTTTTGTGATATTGTTAGCTATAGCATATCACACAGCTAACATTATAGCATAGCTTGTCATTACAGTGTAGCAGTGCAGCATTATGCTAACAGCATAACTATATAACTATTTAAAATTTTATCATGGAATACCATCAAGGTTTCTACCTTTTCATCAAGTGGCTACTGGAGTGTATTTGTGACTTACAAATAGTCAAACAGGGCAAGAAAAGTAATATATGAGTCAAAGGTTTGGATTATTCAAATGTTCCACAATTGGACTGACCAAATATTTAAAAAAGCAAGGTTTAAAGACCATGAATACAGTAATTATAAGTATAGATTGCTTTCTTTTCCATTGCAATTCTTTTCCATTGACAGAAAAGTGGAGGGAGAATCTTTTCTTCACTGCCATTCAATGGGTAAACAAATTCATAAGCAAGAGCTGTGTACACTCTGTGATCAATACATCAATCTCAGGTTTTATAGAGAACCATATTAAGCTCTATCTCAACTCCGGTGAAACCAATTAGAGGAAGAGGTACAACAGAACGTTTTCATTTTATATATGCACACACTGGCCACTTTAGTAGAAACACCAATACACCTGCACATTCATGCAATTATGCATAAAAAATGCTGATGCAAGTCAAGTGCTTCAGTTAATTTTCACATCAAACATGTAATCTCAGTGACTTTGACCATGGAACGTTTGTTGTCAGAGGGACTGGTTGAACATTTCTGATCTCCTAGGGTTTTCATGCACAACTACACAGTTCTACACAGAATGGTGCAATTAAAAAAAAAAAAACATCCAGTGAGTGGCAGTTCTGTGGGTGGAAATGCCTTGTTGATGAGAGAGATCAGAGGAGAATGATGCCTCTTAGAGCTGACAGGAAGACTGTAGTAACTCACATAACTGCTCTTTATAACCGTGGTGAGCAGAAAAGCATCTCAGAATGCAAAACACATTAAACCTTTAGGCAGATGGGCTACAACAGCAGAAGACCTCATCAGATTCTACTCCTGACAGCCAAGAACAGGAATCTGAGGCTACAGTGGGCACAGGCTCATCAAAACTGGATAGTTGAAGACTGGAATAAGACCAGGCAATGTTTTTCCAAACTGCAGCCACTATAAATATTTTATATTTTCAGTTTTCAATTCGCAATATTTTCAGATTTTGTTATATATTCATTATTCTTTCATTCATTCAGGTTTCAGTCAAAAAAAAAAAAAAAAAAAAAAAAAAAAAAAAAAAAAAATAAAAATAAAATAATTGTATAATTTAAATTATTTTTATTTTTTATTTATTTTTTTAAATTTAAAAAAAAAAAAAAAAAAAAAAAAAAAAAAAAA
>CM075013.1:13641129-13653863 GCA_037576675.1 Pangasius sanitwongsei | reverse complement strand
ATCTGCATGATGTTATGCACTGGACTGCTGCCATGTGATTGGCTGATTAGATAACCGCACAAATGAGCAGGGGTTCCCATTGAGTGTATATTTATTATATTTGCAATATAAGCAATTTTCGTGCCAGAGCTGCAGTTTTCTGTAAGTCATGCCTTTAGCTATGTAGCTTATTAGTTTTTAAAGAAAAGTTTTTCGGTTTCAGAGAAATGTTAGAAGAAAAAGTGGCATTGTACCATCTCTACGTTTAACTAATCAAAATTTAATCACACTAAAAACCTGAATTGTGAAGTTTCACATTAATCTCTCATTTTACTCATAAAGCATCATCATCAGTTCTTGCATACGTGCAAGACTAACATTATTAAAAGCAACATGAGGTGAGAGTAAAATTTCAATTCTGACATAAGGCAGCTGAATGTGGAATAACTTGCTGTTTTAATCTAGCAGCCATTTTGCAGTGTGCTAACACATTTGGAGGTGTTCAAAATGCTACATTAGTGACAACTGATAAATTCTTTATATTTAACAGATTTCCAGACACGCTTTCCTAGCAACAGCATCACTCTGAATTTAAAAAAAAACCCAGAGAGAAGCAACAATATCTCCACCCTCAGTGCTGCTGTTGCTCATATTCACCAAAAATTGTGAGTAAGGAATAAAATAGTAGTAAGGATTTTACGATTGATTTTCCCCCTGTAACAGCACATCCCATCACGAGTGTTTTTTCCTCTTATACCACAACACATTTACGAAAATTACAATTTTTAATTTAGTACAGACTAGGGAATTGTATTTTTAATAATTAAGGCATGTCTTAATGTCCGTCCTTCACCTTTAACTGGTTGTTGTGAGGTTTTAGATAAGGTAGGTGCAGGGATCAAGACCTCCCCATGCTGTGGCAAGAATCTGTGGCAAGAATTGAAAACTGCTGTTCACCAGAAGTCTCTATTCAATATGACAGCGCTTGAGCAAGAGAAATGGACTATAAATATCAGGGTCCATACAATGTGGACCATTTCCTTTCCTCATTGTTCAAAGAAAGTGCTCTGTACAATTGTAGAAATAATGGATAGTTTCCTGTTGAATGGTGGATTGCTTTAGCATTTTGTACATAGATCAGTTTTCATCCACCGTATTTGCTGGTGACAGTTTAGATGTGTTTGCTCTTGCCTTGCGTCATAGCCAATCAGAGTGTCTTATTCAGTTGTTTGAAAACCAGAGGCACATTTTATGAGTCATCACAGTGAATCAGTGTCTTCTGCCAGACAGGAGTAAATTAACCATCTTGGTTTCATCACAATATAGTGAATCTGCTATTTAGATGCATAGTCTAAAGCCATTATCTATAATTCCAGCTTCTTATTATAGCATCTAGAAGTTTTTCAATGTAAAGCATATTATTCACTAACTACCATTACACTAATAGGTAATACAGTATATGTAGTTAGTAAACTGAGGAATGTCAGTGTGGACCAGCTGACCGATCCAGGAGTTTAAGTATAGTTTAGTTTCAAAGCCATTCAACAGCTTTGAATGTGTTTGACCTAATGAACATTGTATGATGCTGTAAAAACTAATGAACAGTCTGTATCCTGCTTTGTTTGAATCCAGAAAAGGATGTTTGATCTACAGGAAAGATGTGCATGGGGAATACAGTAAAAAAAAAAGAGCTGCAACACCTGCTGAGAATGACAGTTTGTTGCATCAGCCTTTAGCTGGGAGTGTGTATGTGTGTGTGTTTAAGATGACTGAGAAAAGGTTACTTTCAAAGTGTATTATTATATGTCTTTTGAGGTGAAATCAGAAATATAACAATTACAATGATTTCAGAATAAAGATTGCATTTTGAATATATAGAATAGTGTCAGTTGTGTATGTGTGTGAGTGTGTGTGTGTGTGAGAGAGAGAGACAGAGAGAGAGAGAGAGTTTGTGTGTGTGTGTGTGTGTGTAGGAGTATTACTTACAAAACTGTAAACTTCCAGCGAATTTCACTTTCCAACCACTATCAGAAATTTTAAAGCATTTACAAATTCAAAGAAAAAAGATCCACATTTTAATGTTAAAGATCCCAAAGTCTACCTTTAGTTTGCTAAAAGTCTACCACAGTTTTCTTACTTGCAAATTTAATTAATTAATTAATTAATTAATTTATTTGCCAAATAGCTCTTGTGTCACCTGATGTACACATACACAAACACACATAGTAAGTAGCAAAATGATGTGTACAAGCTGGTAATTATGAACCTTGGAATTTCTGCGACTAAACCTCAAATGTTGCATACGTACTAGGTAACTTCTATGATGACATTATTTTATACCCTATGTAGTGAACATGTATAGTAAATAGGAAGTCAGCTTTTAAATGAGGATTTCTTGGTCACCTAAGAAATGAAAACTGATCTAATTTTTAGTGAAAAACAGAAACAGAAAATTGTAGGTAAATGAATAAAAACTAACCTGAAACATCGAAGTCTACAAATTTATGTGATTATTAGAATGTTGTTGCTGTTCTTCTTCTTCTTCTTTCAGCTGCTTGCGTTAGGGGTCACCACAGCGGATCATTGGTCCACCTATTTGACTGGCACAGATTTTACACCAGATGCCCTTCCTGACTTAACCCTCCCCAATTTTATCCGGGCTTGGGACCGGCACTGGGAGTGCACTGTTGTGTGCAACCCCAGTGGCTGGGGTTGGTTCCCTGGCCTAACCACTAGTCCTCCAGGGACCCCGCATTTGCCATTACAATAAAACAGATAAAACAGAGAATAAAATAATGTGAAATATAGACTGACACCAATTGCTTTTTATTTAATTAAATAATTAATTATTTTTCCCCAAGACTTAAAAAAATTGTGAATTCACTCTATGTTACATTACAGTCATGTCTTATTTGCACTCTATTTACACACACCTGGTGTTAAGATGATCCCCAGGCATGATGAGGCAAATTCATATATTTTTTGAGTCTTTACTGTTCCACCAAACACAAATAAGCATCTTAGGTAGGCCATTTCAAATATAATTATGTCTCAGATGTCTGAAGTTAATACGATCTATGAACTATACATCCATTTCTGAGAATTGAACAGAACACAAGGGTTAAGTAATTAAAATCTGAATCTGAGTGGCCCTATGGTGTGTGTGTTCTTTGCATGGTCGTGTAGCTCATGTACTGCCTTGGCAGCTGGTTGGAGAGCCTCCCATGGTGAGATCTCTCATGTAGTTAATAGCTCAGTCAGCTGGAGGCCCTGTGCCTCGAGCGCGTCGAAACAAGGGTGTGAATAGAGTTGAAGCACACTCTACACTCAAGCGGTTTTGCCTCTGAGACCCACTCACCGAGTCAAATGCGTAGAAATTCCTGCTATATAAGCGTGCACAGTAGCCTCGCTTCACATTCTCAACTTTAAAGACTTTTTTGCTTCTCCTAAGACTTTTTAATCAAAATAATGGATTGATCTATTGTGGTTGTTGTGAGAGATCTGTCATCATTCTTGCTTTCTTATTTCTTTGAGTGGCCAGTGAATTGAATGACCACAGTAACCTTTCACCATAAGGTCAATGAGAGTGCTTTTATCCCCTGTGCACTCTTTAATGTTATGCTATTTGAGGAAAAGCTCAAACCTGGAGGTCAAAGGCCAACTGTTTGACTGCACCTGTGCACTTGGTGGAAATCCCAGATCCAGCTTCAATTAACCTTTCATAGGATTTTATTAATAAATACTGTTTGTTGTCCTGGTGACTCTTGCATCTTTAAAATATATGTGGATTTGTCCAATTTATTTATTTACTGAAAAGTTGATTCTCTATGGGCTTAATGCCAAAAATGATAAATAACAGAAAATAGTATGAGTAATTAGGGCATGCTACCTTGTAGTCTTTTTATCCATGTTAGCACTGTGACATAACTAGCCATATGTACAGTATATGCTCTTCCCAAATGCTGGAATTCACTACAATTCGTGTCTAGTTAGTGTTTCTTCCAGTAAACCAAATGCTAGAATGCTTAGATTGCTTCTTTTGTAACAAAGCTGCTAATTCTTATTTTTGAATATTTATCTGGTATAGGTTCATTGACTAAAGGACTATGTGAATTTTGAGAAATAGCTGTGTCTTGGATTCAAACGATTGTCTAACGAAGTTCACACTCTTACTGGCTAAATTTGACTAGCTCACACTCTTACTGGCTAAATCTGACTAGCTCACACTCTTACTGGCTAAATTTGACAGTGTTAGTGTGTTAAAATGTATATTATCCCTTTGCTTGGTGACTACAATGGCACAAAGTTTTGATGTTCACTTTTCTAGTGACTATTTGTGACACTGTCAAAACAATTTTGCATCTGAAATCAGTGATTTACTTCTTCACCAGTTTTGCACTGGAGCTGTCAGGCTAAATTAGCTAACAAGTAAAGGAAGCTTAATAGACTCCAGTTTAGAAAACTGCACATCTAAATGATCGCACATTCACCTCAAACCATGTCTAACTGTTCATTATTACAACCAGACTTGCTAATGTGGTTTCTGACTCTGTATGACAGACTTTTATTCATAAAAATGGACTTAGGACTTCACAGATATTTATTTCGAAGGCGTTTTAATTTTAGTACAGCTGTGACAATGACATGTGACATGGTTTTGTGTGTGTGTGTGGTGCTGGTTTGAAAGCATCAGCTACAACAGTGATATTGAGGTTTAAACACAGTGTTAATCACTTTTTTATTAACACAGTGTTATTGCACTTTATTTTACACATGGACCTAATTTTTTCAGTGCACACTGCATGATATTCATCCTTCCAAGTCAGTGTCACTGTTGTACTGAGAATGATCCATTACCCCAATAATATCTGGTCAGCCTTGGTCACTTTCCACCGACGGATGAGACAGAGAGGGGTTACGACACTGCATAACAATATATATGGACTACAGTTGATAATTGTACACCTACAAATTGACATATATAGTGGATGGACCTAAGTGTATGAAACATCTGCCAGGATTATGAGTTAGACAGCCTCGAATCCTACTGGGACCAAAAATGAGTGGTGGAAAAAATAAACCTAAAATCCTCTAGTTTTCTGAATTCAATTTCTGGGCAGATAAACAAATAATAGTGGACCAAATAGACAGTAATAATAGATAAGGGGCAGAAAACAGCAGCTGTGATGGATGTGGCAATACCAAGTGACAGTAAGATCGGAAGGAAAGATTATGAGATACTGAAGGAGAAATTTGAAAAAATGTGAACAGTTAATGCTAAGGTTGTTTTCGGCAGTTATAAGATAGAAAGATAGATAGATAGACCATGCAATCTATTTTAAATGAGTAATGGTGTAAATTAGCATTGTAGTTATCTTAGGTGTCAGTAGGGGACACTGTTTGCTTTTACTGTTCTGTTTCACGTCAGCTCAGTGTCTGTGATCATGTTGAGATATAAAATCTCATCCTCATCAGCCGGCTATGGAAAGGAGTCCATTATCCATTTTCCAGCTTGATGAGCAGGAGAAATTCATACAAAAAGCAGATTCATTCAAATTTCATGCATTACATTACGTAAAGTATATTTGATTCAGTGGTGACTGCATTATATTTTTATTACATATTATACCAGCATATCATGATGCAGATTCATTAACCATGTGAATATAAACATGAAAAATATGTTTATAATGACATGATTTGGGTGTTATTTTGTTGGTTGGTGCATTGGCATTTTCATCATTCCTGTGAGAAGTTAACGGTTGTGTGCTGCTCTGATGTCACAAGGGAACATTGGTATTGCTAGCACAGATACAAAGATGATTAACAGAAAAAAAAAACAATTCAACCTTCTGAAGCATAAGGGATAAGTTTCACTGTTGGATCCTAAAAACAAAAAAGCAAGAGCTTCTTTTCTCACTTTTCTCATTTTCCAGTTACATCATATTAACATATTAATGAGAAATCCATCATTGAAATAGTAGAGGCATTAGTGCACATGCTGGACTCAAAGACCCAGAATCCAATGCAGCTATATGACACTGAGTCACAGCAGAGACTTGGCTTGGCAAGGTAATGAAAAGCTGGGAAGCTGATCTGTTTGAACAGAGTGCACAGATGAGGAGGTGAGACTACATTAGGATGATGATGTAGTTCCAATTAGATTTTTATAATATTAATTGCAGATTTATTCTGCTATTGTGTGGTGATTGATGAACGATTGTGTGATGATTTAGACATGCAGTTTGCACAATGCTAAACTAGGGGACATAAGCTTCAAACTCCGAACATCGCTTGACTGAGTTAAATGAAAATAAAGATTGCATTTCTTTTTTTTTTTTTTTTTGCTGGACTGTTTCTTTAGAGGATGAAAAGAAAGTTGAAGCTCTATCTTTGTACAACGTATGTCTTTTTGGGACACAGGCCATATGAATGAATGCCAAATTGTTGAATGCTAAATGTTTAGGCTGTTTTAATAAAGTTTGAGAATAAAGCCCTGGTCCACGTATATATAAATCCCATCTACACAAGCAGCATTTTTGAAAAATATCTCCATCCACATGAAAATTCATAAAATTCATGTTTTCAAGGGTTTGAAAACAGTCCTAGGATCACACCATAAAAGGGCTCAAGAATAACATAAAGAGCATGTATTTCGAGTGAAAAACACCAACATGGCCAAAAGTTCTCAACAAAAAATGACAAACACAAGGATTCATGTGTGTGGACTGACAATGTGGTGGAACTACTGAATAAGATTACACTTGAATGTAAAGACAAGAAGACACATGTCTTATCCAAAATCATTCCCAGGGTGGTTTTGTACCACCAGAGTGGTGGATTCAGGAGCAGTGAAGCATGTATCATATTCTTCTGCATAAAGGTGTTATAATGATGCAAAATTAAATCGCAAATACAGTACGTTGTCAAAGAAGAAATTATAGAGCACAAAGTAACAACCTGGGCAGCAGCTTTAATAACTGTAATCCTATCACATTCATTACACATGCAAAACTGCACTGTGTATGCACAGGTTGATGCTGTGGCATCAGAAAAAATGTGAAAATAGAATTTTTTAATTTTTCAAAAAGGGAGTTTTCAAAAAGCTTCATTTTCAGTGACCCAACTGGGATTTTTGTGAAGTCCTTTATCAGCTACAGTATATACACTATATGGTCAAAGGTTTGTGACCACCTGACCATCACACCCATATGTGCTTACTGAACATCCCATTCCAGATTTAGTCCCCTTTTGCTGCTATAACAGCCTCCACTCTTCTGGGAAGGCTTTCCACTAGATTTTGGAACATGGCTGTGGGGATTCAACCACCAGAGTGTTAGTGAGGTCAGGCACTGATGTTGCCTGGCACACAGTCAGAGTTCCAGTTCATCCCAAAGGTGTTCACTGGGGTTGAGGTTAGAGCTCTGTGTAGGCCACTTGAGTTCTTCTACTCCAATCTTGGCAAACCATGTCTAAGTGGACCTCGATTTGTGTACAGGGGCTGGAACAGATTTAAGCCCCTTAGCTCCAGTGAAGGGAAACTGTAATGCTACAGCACACAAAGACATCCTATACAATTGTGTGCTTCCTACTTTGTGGCAACAATTTGGGGAAGGACCACATATGGGTGTGATGGTAAGGTGTCTATACAGTGTACATATAGTAAGTACACCTACTATATTGATCAGTTTGTAGGTGTACAATTTCAGACTGTAGCCCATCTGCTGCGATGTAGAATGTTTTGGCTCCCCTCTACCCTGCCCATTATTAAAAAAGGGACCACTGCTGACATATATTAAAAAAAAAAAGTTCTCTATTTGTGTAACTACTGTATCTATGACTAAATATAGTGTAAGTATATCCTCCTTCTAGTATAGACAGATATACACACAATATATCACACATACTTCTCTTCAATCTGATGTTCACATCCCCCTGCATTCAGTTAGCATCGTCTCTGAAGAAGCCTGAAGAATTCCTGCATGCGCTGCCTGCAGAACCCACTTTAACTGAGCGCTGCCTCTTTTTAACCATTTATCACAGCTCCTTGTGCACAGTGTTCATGCTTCTGTTGGAACGAAATCACACACACACACAAAATCATATCCTCCCCATTCTTTCATCAGTGCTTGTTAAATTTCTTTTCCATTGCCATGTGTCTCTCTCTGCTATCCTGATTTCTACCACCCACACTCCACTCAGTGCTGCCTGTCTGTGTGTGTATATGTGTGATCCTTCGCTGACTGTACATTATTTCACATGCTGTATCTCTCAGTCTCACATACATATTCTCTCTCCATCTGTTTTACACAATGCACAATATGGAGTTGATTTTCTGCCAAAAACATTTAGAAAAAAAACAATTACAAGATGCACAAATGAAGCAGCAAGATTTTTTTTTAGTCCAAAAAATACACCCATTCCTCAATGTAGTTAGATTAGGCTCACAGTGCCAGTGCAAAACATAAGAAACAAACATCATACAACAGATCTGTCTTGGCTCATCGACTACATTTGGAATAAGTCAAAGATTTTTCACTGAACACCTCCTTTAAGTGTCCATTCATTAAAAAAATGAAAACAGACAGGGCTGAGCATCTGAGCTCATTTCTACGCAGTAAAAACAATTCGAAATTACAAAGTGGTCTGACACGAAGTGGAGTTACTGTTACACCCTTGAAGTTGATTATTTTCCGATATGAACATCCAATTTTCCAATTATTTATTTATTAAAGGACACATCATACATTTTATCCATTTATGGTTACGTTAAGGCTGTGGAATGTTCCTGTTATCATTTATAGCTACTAAATAGTTGTTCCATTAACAACCTTTAATTTTTCTCATGTTAAGGAGAAAGTCTGTCTTGGTGCAAAACTTAATTACTTTTTCAAAGCACTGACAGTGGAGACACTTTTAATAATCTGTTTATTATTAGACTTGGTTTCTTATCAGTTCTTATGAAAACCTCAAATGCTGGGTAATGCATGTCCACAGGAGACATCAGTAGCTTGTCGTCAAGTGAACACAGGGTTAGATTCACACACACAGATCAGACATCACTATTTCTGAGTCCATTTCTGGCACAGTGGAGATCCTTTTAATCTAACATAAAGGTTAAAGGGTGTTTTTGCAAAGGCAGATAGATTTTGGAGAGTTAACTCATGTTAGAAGGTGTTGAGAATCGTGCAGCCCTGAAGGTCACTGACTCAGTATGGTTATTCAAAGCCGCTGCTGTCCCTGGAAAGTGTTCGTCTTTCACTCCTGTACAGACACCTTGTGGAGATTCACAACTAGCTCACTTCAAAGGACACATGTGCAATGAAAAGAGCAGAATGGAAAGGCCGTGGTGGCGACAGGACTAAAAGCTGTTGGCTTTTTCATTTGGTGTTTGATGTTGGGGATGGAGAAGTGTATGAGCAGCCGTTCCTTCCTCCTCCTTCCTCCTCCTCCTTCCTCCTCCGTTGTGAGTGAATGCTGCACTTGCTGATCTGGAACCAACCACTTCCATCATTTACAATCAATACATAATTATTTCTCCAGTCATCTGAACATCTTAATGTATGTCTCTTCAGCTTAAATGATGGACAAGCTCAGGGCTAAGAGCAAGACTTTGAATGTGTGTGTGTGTGTGTGCGAAGAAAATTCCTTCATAAGAAAGGCAGACATGGTCTTTTCTCACTGGATCTATGTATGGAGGCCTAGTAAAACCCATCTCATGGTGAGATTTTGAAATGTTCTACTATATGTAATGAAAACTACAGATTTTCCTGCACTAAAATATAATATACAGTATCTCAACAACAAATTCTAATATTTTAAAGTTTTTATTCCGATTGTGGCGTAGAAGCATTGTGGACTTAACTCAACCTAATGTTTAACCTACCTCAAGCATTGTGAGTTAATTAGAGTTCATTATGGCAATCCAACAACTTGATCAATGCGTGAAACTGTCTGAGTAAATCACGTTTAACGTTTAAGACATTTTTGGCCAGACAAATGAATTCTTGCAGAAAGCCAGGGCAAGACTAAAAAGACAATAAAAACATTTCCATGTAGTTTTAGTGAAAAATATAGTATTTATAATGTTGTAAAATTGAGGTGTCAAAGTATGTTATAGGCAGAAAAACTCCATCTTGGGCACAGCCTGGTTGTTCAGCATTTTTGGCTGCTTGCCAGAATTTAGCCAGAGTGAGAGACGTGATGGGATTTCCCAGACCGCCACACATATCTGCATTCTTTCCACTTTGTGTTTGAAAGTATAGTAATTGCATTCTGTTTGAAAGACACTTTCCATTCTCTTCAGTTAAAAACAGTCCCATTCAGACAACTAATGAGGCTCCTTATTTTGTCTGAATTTACTGATGACAGTGTTGCATCTTTCTCTCCTGCATATTTCTTGCATTCATCCTTTTTGGAACAGTTTTACCACACATTTTGAACTAACAGAACAGAAGTTACATACAGAAGTGGAGAAGTAGGTACACAGCGCATTAGTGGTAGCTAAGCTGGCTACCTGACTAGCCAAATGAGCATCCTGAATTAATCTTTGAAATATATATCTGAAAACAGAAATGACCATCTGTTCAGACTCACTATAGTATCCACCAGCTTTGTACAGCCTCAACTTTGTTCCAAAACTAGCACAGTATGGTGTAAATCTGGCAGCTCTATTGGCGCTGTGTTTTCCCATAACGCACACTCCAGGAGGGTGGGCACAATTAGCATATGAACAAAACATATTGACATTTAAGATTTATATTTATATTTAACATTTACATTTACCATTTACTTTTAATATTTACACCAAAACTTAAAACTATTATTTGATACGAGTTGCTATCTAAATGTATCAGAATGGCCTCAAATGTTAAAAAAAAGTCAGAGAGAAAAGAGTATTCAGCTTTTTATATTTGGTGCTCCATAGTGAGCTAGTGGTCACTACGGGCTTGCAAAAGATCCTCATCTTAAAAAAGATAGGAACCCCAACATACACAAGAACATACAAGAAGCAAATTATCTAATATCTGTTGATTATTTATATAACTATTATACAGACAATATGACAAAAAGACATAAAGAGGCTACATGGAGCCATATATATGGTTATATATGTCATGAAGTGATTATATATGTCATGAAGTACTGTCTAACTTGCTAGCTAGCCTGAGTTTGTTAGCAAGCTATGGTATGCAGCGAACGGTAGTCTAGTGTAGAAACATAGATGCTGAAGTTCATAGTCCATCCTCAGGTGATGAACAGAATTTGAAAGGTAATGGTAGTAATCTCTGCCGGTTATGTTAGCATTTTGGTCTTGCTTGTCTATTAGGGCCAGAGAAAGGCTTCTGTTCTGCACAGATAAAATAAGAGTTATTTTTTGTGTGTAGATTCTATTAGAAAAAAAAATATATAGAAATGAAAGACTAAGTACAATTTTGGAGAGATTTGGGGTTAGAAAGTTTTAATCTGAATATGTAGAAATAGTTTTATTAGACTTGGTGTATCAGGTTTAGTGAGGCTTTACCGAAACAAATGAGACACATGCTTGAGTCTGAAGTTATCCAGGCTCAGTTGGCGTGCACTTTGGCCAGATTGTGTTCATCTATCGGATACATTCATTAGCTGCAAAGAAAGATGTGGAGCCTAGAGACTTCTTCCGGGGATGCCTTCCGTTGCCTCAGCTGCCATTGGCTGGCTGTCTAAAATAAGGAAGATGTCACGCTCTGTTATTGATCTGGAGTCACGAGGAAATGACTACCTTAATGGAAAATACAGGAGATCTGTCAATACATGGTGTTGGTGTGTCAACCTTTAAATTGCTGCCGGGGCCAAACACGGAGCATGTGTGTCATTCAAACTGTCAGATACTTACACTTACAGCCAGGAGGCCTGAAACTGCCTTTAATGAGGCTTCTGAGGAAAGGAACTAAATTTTTCCCTTGGTCATAGATCATATCAATGTAAATAAAAACTTAAAGAAATGTATCTTTGGTGGAAACTGGAATAGAGGTCTGCATAGGCTTTAAAATTGAAGCCCAAACCTGGCCCGTACCCGAGATTGTTTGACCCAAACCAACCCTACCAGTACTGATAAATTTTAAGACCGAACCCGGCATGAATCCGAAATCAGTGGGTGAACAACATGTGTAATGTCACAAATTTTCTGTAAGATTGGATTTTAAAGAAGCCAGTACTGACATAGCTAATGGTGATAAATAGTCCGGAATCGATGTTTGTCTGTGGCTAATACTGGCTAGGCCTGCTGTTGAACAAGTGCATCCACGGTCAGTGTGTCACTGTAGAGATGTACCTGTCTTCTTGCTATTGTAAGCAAAACAGCTTTGCAAGCTGTACACTGCACGTAACTGCTGAGCTCTTTATTGGTTGTAACGACAAGGTCATAATTCTTCCACAGTGCAGCTTTCCCTGCATCATTGGCACTGTAATAAGCTCTCCCTTAATAATTTTTTGCTTTATCGCACTCATTGCACACAAAATAGCTAACTAGCTAAATTCACTCAAGAGGTGTGCGTGCTGTCTGCCGTGTTGTGAAAGAAAGAGTGCGCAGGTGTGGGAGCACATGCATGAAACAAGTTGTGTTTATAAATATATATATATATATAGTTAGGTCCAGAAGTATTTGGACAATGACAGAGTTTTTGTAATTTTGCCTTTATACACCACAATGGATTTGAAATAAAACAATCAAGATGTGATCGAAGTGTAGACTTTCAGCTTTATTTTAAGAGGTTCCA
>CM075013.1:13620456-13641029 GCA_037576675.1 Pangasius sanitwongsei | reverse complement strand
TCTTTTTCTATATAGTTACTTATATCTCTTTATATATATATATATATATATATATATATATATATATATATATATATATATATATATATATAGTTACAAACCTGAACCCAAAGCTATTCATGAAAAATTAACCTGAACATGACCCATGAGTTTTTTGGGACCCGCCGGGCTTGGGTCTGGTAGCAGACCTCTACACTGGCAGCTAAGAAATGGAGCATTTCTCTAAGAGGAATTCAAAGTTAAAAACTCCCAGATGTGTTTTTGTTGTTTTCTGAAGAATAAAAATCTCTTTCAAGATGAGAACCAGACCCCAGGAAGACAACTGTTTATAGCCTCTGTGCATTTTCCCAGACTTCCCAGCAGTTCCATATCTCTGGAATGGCACGATCAATCAACATCACATTTTACCCATTTTACGTTCTTTGCAGACGTTTGAGGCTTTAATAACTTCTTGTTCCCAAGAACCGGACCCTAGGAGGCCGAATATTCTAGTCAATCTCAGTGCAGAATTAGCTCATTTTAATAGCTATAAATAACAGAACTTTAAACTGAAATAAAACTTTAGTGATAATGATGAATAATTTATGTTTATATTTTGTATTCCGTGTTCTCTAACTGAAGGGCATAGGCAGGGCATGCTATCTCAATTCCATTACACTTAAAAGGTGGTTTGTTAAATTTGAAACTTACTACGTGAATCTATTTTAAATTAATAAGAAGACATCTTTGCTATACAATATTTCAGCTTTCCAAACCTGCTACCATTAATCAACTGTACAACAAGATTTCAATCCTGTTTTTTAACTTAAGTAAAAAGTCAATTCTGAACTCACATGGTTCTGTGATATTGTCTACATAGGAAGAACAGTGTAGAAAAACAAAACTCAGCATACAGTGTATTTATTACAGAAATTTGGGCCTGGAACCCAGAAGCATAATGAGACCAGGAGTAAAGCAAAAGGCTAAATGACTGAGTATGCAGTGGAATGGTTTAAACTGACGGCATTATTCAAAGAGGAGCACACAGAAGGCTAAGAAGGAACAGAATAATTGCCTTTGTGCTGAGTCAGTAGTAAGCAGATGAATGCCATAGAGCTTATGCAATGACTTTAAAGAAGATTTATGTGAAAGAGTGGACACAGTAAATCAGAGGACGTCAGTGGGAAGTCACACACATATAGCACCAGTTACCGTTTACAGTATTTATGGCAATAGAGGGAAGATAGACTTCTTGAAGGGATAGTTAGGTCAAAATGCTAATGTGTCTAGCATCTAGCATCATGGTCATTCTCTTTCTTTAGTCCCTATTTATTTTGCAAAGATGTCAATTTTAACTTGAGAGTAAACCAAAATGTAAAAAAATACCCCCCCCCCCCCCCCCTTAACTAGATCTCTTAATTCCACTCCGACCTGTGCATTAGTGAGCCATCATGGAGTAAAAATAAATTAAAAAAATTCCATGCTGATTTGGTTAAATCAATTTATAATAATAATAATAATAATACATTTTATTTATAAAGCACTTTACATTTTAAAGAAAATCTCAAAGTGCTACAGAAAAGAGTCATAATAACATAAGCAATTAAAATTTATGTTTTTTAAAACAGAGATGTCAAAATATATTATTCTCAGAAGAACACAATTTTGGTCAAAATTTAAAATGAAAATGTTTTAATCATGTTGAAATCATTGAAAAAAAAAAAAAAGCTAGCAAAAAAAGAAGAA
The DNA here is from genome assembly GCA_037576675.1 of Pangasius sanitwongsei. Lineage (NCBI taxonomy): Eukaryota > Metazoa > Chordata > Actinopteri > Siluriformes > Pangasiidae > Pangasius > Pangasius sanitwongsei. The sequence goes on along the minus strand of CM075013.1, from coordinate 13,639,304 downwards.
AAAATGTCGTCATTGGATTGGCTAAGCATAAATAGCTAGGTATTTAGCTATCCCTTAAAGTAGAGATGCCAAAATATTCTCAGTAGAGATGCCAAAATATTCTCTTTGACAAAATTTTTGTCAAAACACAATTTTTCATAATTCTTTCCCCAGAATTTAGTGTAGATTGTTAAAATCATTTTGAAATCATTGAAATCTTGTAACATATGCTAGCTAGCTTGGCAACAAAGTGCCATCACTGGAGTAGCTAAGTATAAATGGCTAGATACTTAGCTACTATCACTATGCTATTAGCAAAACATTATCTACCTGATGTAGATAGCTAGATAGCACAACACAGTAACTTCCTTGATGGAATAATTTTCCTCCACACTGGAGAAGCTAATCAGTGTCAGGGGCACGGGTACAGAGTCAGAGGGAATTTAGTGCTCAGAGCACTCTGGCAGATATTGTGATAATTCATGAGAATTTGCACTGATGCTTTCTGGTCAAGACTCTTACTGATGACAACTCTCCCTGAACATCTCATGGGGAATTATACCTGAACTGCTGACTGACTCTGTATTCTCTGTTTCGCTTGACCTTCTATACTCAAGTCCAGGCTATTTAGTAGGGAGATGTCTTACTTCCATTAACTTCCTCGTTCTGTTACATCTTTATTTTCTCTTGGAGAGCTGTCTACACATCCCATAACACTAAAACTAGCGAGCTGTGTTGCATTTTTAGCAGTCCGTCCCTACAGTCACTGCTACTGTCTCATTTTATGTTCTGCGCTGAATTACGTGCTACAGAACACTTTTTCCATTATTGTAATGATGGGATACATTAAGACTGGGATATTTCATTGGAATATTATTATTACATAGGGACCGAGATATTTCATGGGAATCTTGCTGCTAGCAGAATGACTGTGATCATTTTATTTCCTGAAACCTTGGCTGACAGTGAACCCATTGCAGTAATACGTAAATATGTTATGGAAACATGACCAGATTATTTGCAGTGTGAATTGAGCTTTGCCTGAAAATGCATTTAATTCACTTAACAATGTGTTTCGTAATGTAAACTTCATCCAGTGATCCACGTAGAAGGGATATATTTGGGATAGAATTATAATTATAGGTTCAAGGTTCTTTATTTGTCACATACATTACACACATGTGATGTATTAATGTAGTGAGATGTTTTTCCTTAGTGCCTCGTCCCACAGTGCAACAGTGATACATAATAAAACAGAATATAATAAAAGCAGAATATAATGAATAAAATAGAAAAATAGAATAGAATCTAGTAGACAAATACAAATGTTATATGTAAAATTATGTTTAGCAGCTTTTATATCATTACATAGAATTATATTTGGGGCAATGAGGTGAAAAGACTGAAATAATATTAAACATACAGAAGGAAAGCTAGTAACACTTTACAATACTGTTAATTACTCAGTAATTATGTTAGTAGGAGTTAATTATTAACTATGCAATAATTACCTGAATACTAAGCAGTAATTACTGGGTCTTACATTTCTCCTGATATTAACCCTCAAGAGATAAACATGAACTTCCTCCTGGAGATCTACTACCTAATACAGCTCAATCTATTTCGATACCTCAGTATCTAAACTGTAAATATTTATATGAGTTATTTAGGTCTCCTCGGAGGAGCATGGTGTTGGTGTGTTGTTTTTATTTACTCAGTCAAGGTCTAAAGAGAGAAATGGACAACAATAACCTACAGAAGTACAAAGCTGTAATGTAGCAAAGATTAACAAACTCTCCATTAACATACTTTCAATTTTTTTGTAAATAATTTCTTTTAAATAACAAACAATAGTAATGAATAATGCTATTCCACATAATCATTAACTCCTGAAGAACACACAGAAGGGTATTGCACACACTGCTTGTATTACACACAGAAGGTACTAAAAAAATCTTTTTTTTTTTAACAAAGAAAATAAGGAGAAGGCAATGTCATCATTTTATCATTTAGTTTATTATTTTCACTTTATGTACCTCCAGTCATGTTTCTGCCTGGTCAGCATTTCTTAGCCTGCTCCAATCTGTGTAAAACCCTGTCGTTCCAAGGTTTCTTTTTTTCTCAAAAAACCTCGTCTTTACTAGTGCTTCTCACTATGTTAGGGTATGTTTTATTGGTGCTATAGAACCTACGCAGTGCACTATGTGGCCACTAGGATATCATTTGAGATTCAACAACAGAAAAAGACTGACTCAACTAATGCCGAAGTTACCTACTGAGCAGAGATTTTATGATCTGATGATTTGGACCCAAAGGGCAACGATTGAAATGATTGTTCCAAGGGCCCTGGGCTACTGATTTATCTTGTCTAACACCAGAGGTGGGCATAAATATGTAAATACGGATATTTGATATTTCAAAATCTTCTCAAAGATAAATTGGATTTCTGCAGATTTATTAACCTATTGAAGGCTAAGCTCAGGTATGTGAGCTTCAGTGAGGAAAGAACCTACAATCAAAACACTTGAAACTGTTCTTGATACTTAAAACAGTACTCCATTTTCTATAAAATACACTTCTGAGAGTCAGCAGGAAGGCTAACAATATATTGATTATAACTGAGCTCATTATTTGAATGCAAATGTTTATGAATTGGTTTCACTGACAGTGAAAATGGAGACATATTAAACATTGAACACTGGGACAGAAACTGCAGCTCATTCATAGCTAGCTTTTTTTTTTTTTTTTTAAAGAAAAGCATAACTCCTGAAAATATTAGAGGATATTTTTCTCTGCTTGCACAGATTTAAAAACATTTAAATTTCAATCGATTCCCAGAAAGTGCAGAATTATCCTTTATTAAGAATTCAAAACTAGGCAAGCGAGGATATTTACAGCATAAATACTCTGATTTTAAATGCAACTCCATTTTATATTTATAGGTTTATATTATCAGCCTCATTAGTGTGTCTTTACTGCACACAACACTATATAATGGTCATTAGTAGAAATCATGGCTCCAGAGCTGAGGAAATTGGGGATTCGGGGCCATGTCACTTCTTGCCTACCATTGATATTGATTTTGGCTGAGTGCTAGTTGAATAGCACTCAAAGGATTGATAGACTAGCGGCTCAGCAGTCAGACTAATGTTACAAACCCAATAACGATAACTCACCAATCTCACACCACCCTCATGATAGAAGATGTGAAAAGTACAATATATACACTTGCTAATATAGAGAGACCTACAGAATTATTGGCACCGACTTAAAAATGAGCAAATATGATTGTATACAAGAAACATTAAACACAATAATTCAAAATTTCCACACAAACAGTAGAATAAACTATTTATCATTGATTAAACAACAATAACAACAACATTCTAAGTAGAATTATTCTTTTTTAATAATAGCATTTTCTTTAAAAAAATGTAAGTGCCAAAGTTATTGCACATCCCTAAGGACTTTTTTTAAACATTTGATTTAAACAATTTGATCTCAGACCCAAAACCAGCCCGAAAACTAGCTCAGCTTTGGGTTTTGGGCTACAAATCATCGAGAAATTGTTGAATATTGTTGAGTCTTCATGCTTTTACCTTAACTTGGAAGAAAGTGGCGTCATTCTCACAAAATACAGTTATTTCACGACTCCAAAAAACAACCACCAAAAATCACGAGTATTCTAATCCATTCCATCTATTATCTCACTACATTTTAATCACAGTGATTTCCCACAAATTTACAGTTGTCTTTAAAAAGAACATTCCAGCTTAACTATTTCGCTTGCAAAACACTGATATGATTAATGTTATAAAAGTACAAAATGAGAAAAAGCTAGAAAAACGCACATAGCCATGGCCTTGCTGCTGAAAAGACAGATATAGATGTTTCTATGCCCTTCTAAATTGCTGTGATGAAGGCCAACTCAATAACATTAAAAGTGGTTATTTTGAAAGAAAACGGTAGATACTTACTATCACAAAGGGATATGTCAAAGTTTTTCAATCGAATTTCTACTAAAAACTCAGCAGTTGTCAGGGCATCAATAAATGTTTAGAGAATGCTTTAATGAATTCTTTGAACAAATAATTAAAATTACAAATAATTTTTTTTGTAAATTTAGCTTTAAATATAATCTTAGAGATTAGTGCTAAGTAAACATTTAGCAAATAGGTTGCTCAGTTTCAGCCTGATCGTACACGCTTTGGTAAGTCTTTCTCTAATATCTCTCTCATATTGTTAGTGAACCTTGTGTAAAAGTGTAAAAGTTGTAGCTTTAAATTCATGTTAGTCATGTATTTTATACGTTTGGTCAACAACTGTTTTTCAGCTCTTTTCCTGGTCCAGGGAAACACTACACATATCATAGATAGATTACATTTAAAAAACATGCGGTATTACTTTAAATCATGAGTCAAAACTAAAGCTATTTAGTGTGAAAAGCACTCTGGAAAAGACCAGTGTAATATTTCACAGCATGTGTTAGTGTAATATAGTGTAATATATACTGTCGCAGTAATGCTTCTGAAGGAAATGGAGCACATATTGCAACGTGACTCCAGTAATAAACACTGTAATGGGGGTCGGAGGTCAAATCAAAGCACCAGTGGTTCCGCTTGTGTACAACCTTATGTCAGTGAGAGGAGGTCAGAGAAGTTTAAGTGGTGGAGTCATTTCTGGGTGATCTGATTGTGGACGATTCAAATGGAGACCCCATGGTAGAGGAAACACACTGATGGGCTGTAGCGCTATTGCTCTTTGATGCTCTTCGACATGTGACGTGGCTTAACTTTGTTTGCCCTTGCTTCAATAAAAGCAGGCAGACAACGAGGCGCTCATGAGGACAGGTCATGAGGACAGACTCATTAGAACGACTGGGATAGAGTCCTTCATTCCAGCCAACTCGTGTGTAGTGTCATCATATCGGATTAAGTTTTCTCAATGCAAGGTCACTGCACTGCACTGAGCTGCACATGCAGCTGGATGCCGGCTAGAGGTTAACCCTTTGCACTGCAATATTAAACCCTTTTATACCACAACGCTGTTGAATTCTCAATTCGGATTGTTCAGAAGGTGTTGATTAATTTTCATTTCATAATCAGCAGCTCTGGCATTTTCTTTTTTTTTTTTTCATATGATTTGTTTATTGTAATATTTGTTTAGTGTGATTTTTACACATGATTCATTTTTCATATTTTCATATGATTCATTTCCCCCCACTCAATTCATTAATGTTTTTCTACACATGGCTCATTTATGTTCATATGATTCATTTTTTCACATGTACATGTGATTACTGTACATGTTTTTCCAGATTGTTAATTTTTTCATATGATTCATTTATTTTCATATGATTATTTTTTTTCCATGTGATTCCCATGTGATTTATGTGCATGATTCATTTATTTTCACATGATCTTTCTTAACAATTCATTCATTTTCACATGTGCGGTTTACACATGATTAATTTATTTTCATATAATTAATTTTTCCTCACGTGATTCATTTATTTGCACATATATTTCATCACACAATTCATTTATTTTCACATATAATTTTTCTTCACATCATTCATGTTTCAGATGTGATTGTCTCAAATGATTTTCACATATGATCACATATTACTCACATAATCATGTGAAAAGCATATGATCACGTGAAATATGTGTGATTTTTTTTCATAAGAGATACTTAGTTCAGTTCCCGATTGCTCTTTCTATCCTACCTGACAGGATAGTTGCATAATGAGGCTGCAGGTACTAATCTGTCAGGTAGAAACCCTGTCGGATATAGAAGAGTTAAAAACCCAGAGAGGATGAGATGAGAATCGGAGAAATGGATCGAGTGGAGAGTTGCTCTTAATCCCTTTTGTCAGTACTGCTGGAGCAGAGACTTACAGATTCCTGTGATCATATCTTCAAACGGTGTCAGGACAGAGAGGACAATTGAAGACATTTTTCCACTTTAGTGTTCTTTCCTCACCAGCGGCATGTGTTACTCAGAGCAGAGATGTGATAGTGGCACCACACAGACACATAAAGCTCCTCAGCTGGGACAGAAGAGGCTAATTAGTTTAGCAGATTAAGTGTTTTAAGTTAAATTGCTGTGTTGGCTGATAAGACTATGATCAGAAGCCATGAGGGAAAAGCGCATTTAATTTCGATCATGTGTATGTGAAATTGCTCGTATTGCTTTTTTGTTAGCAGGAAAACCTTTGTGACCGGGATTGTGGCGTCAATGTATTAATTTGTGGCCATGTTTTATGAAAAAATAACCACTATGTCACCTCAGAGGCGCCGATGTTTAAATCAGCAAATCATTCAGTTGAGATTCGTTCTTCTCTTGTTCAGAGTATCAGTTAACTCAGTTGAGTCAGCGAGTTCAATTGAGCTCATTCAGTTTGAGCTGGAGATTTCTCTTATTATAAAATAACAAAATAGCAACAATTCTCAGCTACTCTTACATTACTCAAACTGTTTGTTCTCTGCCTGCATGAAGACGCTGCACTTTTGGACAAAACCTACTCTACAACTGAATAAATTGATGAATAAAACTGCATGAATTGTTTAAGTGAACTGACTCAAGTGACTGGAATAACTGAAAAAACAAACAAAAAAATGTTCATCTCTATTATGCATTTATGACTATTAATGTAATTATACAAGACCTAATAATACAATATTTTAGGAACTTTATTTAGAAAATCTAGTAGAAATAGATCATTCAGTGTTGCGTTATAATTAAAAAAATAGTTTGGCACACATTATCTTGGAGGTTTATGCAGAGTTTGGGAGGATCAGACTTGATTGATTCATTATTGTCTTCATTTATTCATTTATTTTATTAATATTTGATGCATATTTGGGATGGTTTTGTCACACACACCTTACAACCCCTGTTCGTGACCAGCTAAACATTTAGCACACATTTAGTCACAATTATGTGGCTTATTTAAAAAAAAAAAATTGACACAACAATTTATATTACAAAGAAATTTTGTCTTTTCCTATAAGCAATTTCCTATTCACTTGAGAGATTTTCTTTTAACTTTGTTCATTTCTGTTTATTTTTGTTTGGTAATTTCCAATTATGGTGTATTTAAACATGTTTCGGGGTTGGTTTATAGTAAATTATAGATCTGTCAGAATATTTTATTCACACAGGTTTCTCTCTTTAATTTCTTTAATCTCTTTAATCTCTGCCTTGTTTCTGAATCTCTCAAAGATCTCAGAGTGCCATATAGAAATAATGACCAACACTAATTCCAAAATATAGATCCAGACATTGTATTGTCTGGAATTGGGGTGAAGGTTTATCACAATAATTGCCTAACAGTTTATCAGGTTTATGATATCATGACATTCCATTTAAATATTATAGCTTATTACTAAAGTTATATGACTGGCTTTTCTGACAAGTGTATATGCAGTGCTAATATGGCCAATGTAAAAGACTATTATCTTAGACGACAGCAGTTCTAATGTTAATTCCATCCGAGTGGTACAGTCGTTATCTCTAGAGCAGATAAATTCTTAAAGCACAAGCATGACAAGCTAATGACTGATGGATATAGCCTGATGTGACTTAAAGTAAAAATTTGCCAAAGACATATTTGGTGTCTAATGTTTTCTTCTTTGCCAATAATGGAAGCCCATCTAACCACAAAATAATTTCCATGAACACCTGTACAAATATTTGTATATTTGCTTCAAATGACATTATTATGACACACAGTCTCATTACTTAAATAAATAATTTAGTAAATAATTTAGTAAGGAATTTGTATTCCTTACTTACTTCACCTAGAGGTGAAATAAGTAAGGAATAGAACACTCTGGTCTGTAATGTTATAATAAAATAATCAACAGTGGGGTGGTGTGATGCGGTCTGACATGAAGTGGAGTTACTGTTACTGTGGAAGAAAAACTAAAGAAACAAACATCACCAGCAACTGTAATGGCTAATCAACTACATGTATTTTTTTAAGAACAGTTCCTTTAAACTATTATAAAAATATTGCAGTAGGCTCTCACTTTACACCATTGACCTATAGTTTACACTATGTTGTTTTTTTCCCCCCAAAATGAGTGCCCTTCCAATGCCTGTATGACTCACAACCCAGAAATAAACCAATGTCCATCCCAATGAGCATTGCACCTGGCACAGCACCACTGTCTGTGGCTTCATTAGCACTTTATGATCACAACATGTAAGGAGGTCTGGATTACATGCACTTTTTCCACAACGGTCCTGTGCACTACATACTGTATCTGCCACTCAGCTGTATCTATCTATCTATCTACCTATCTATCTATCTATCTATCTATCTATCTATCTATCGATACTTCGATCCATCCAGGTTTCTTTTTGATTCTGGTATTTGCAAACATATGACAATTATCCATAAAATAATTTCCTTTGTTTGCTGAGGCATCTTAGATGAGAAATTTCATTTTATATTCTTTAAATCTGCTTCCTCCTTTTACTTCCTGTTTCTGTTTTCTCTAGTTCATATTCACCTCCCCTGATCATTATCAGCACCTTCCCCTTGGGACTAGTCATGTGCCTAAATTGTACCACCTCAGTCCTGCCCTGTTGTAACTCCTGCAATGTCTTGCAGCAGGTCTGAGCCATGTTTCCTTGTTTATCCAGGTTTAGTTGGGGTGGTTTGGGATATTCCTGGTTTTGACGTTTTGCTTGCCTGTTTCGGGAATGGGTTTGTCTTTGTCAAAATTCTCTATAAGTGACAAAGATTCTCAGAATGGCTTGAACGGATATAATATAGAAACGTGCGACTTTAACAAATAAAAAGTATGTGACAGCCTACAATGTGGACAGTTTGTTTGTATCAGTATCAGTGCACACAGTGATTGTACTGAAACCAATTGTTAATTGTGCATTAATTCATGAATCTGTGTTTTGCTCACTTTCCCGAAGTAGCTGTGATGTGTCGGGAAAAGATTGCGCACATTTCTCAAGAAAGGATGATTTTTTTAAATTTCACAGTAGTGTCTCTATAAATCCAGGTCATTTTTTATTGTGTGGAATGTAAGACTTTACTGTAGTGAGCTCTCTCTCTCTCTCTCTCTCTCTCTCTCCTCTGTCACACCTCACAGCTCTCTCATCCTCACAGGGGCCAGTGAACCTCATTAACATCTGCTCACGCTCAATTAACCCATCAAGTATAATGTAACCTGGTGACCACCAGAATGCGGTGCTTACTGATATTAATAGATGAGAATGGATGGTTGACAGCTGTTGCCATAGTGATCTATTAACTTCTTCCTTTTGGCTGCGCTTTATTCCACCCACATAGAATAAGTTTTATTGTTGCTTTGCCATCATTTATTGGAATGGAAAAGGATTAAGACAGGATGAATGTGTGTGTGTGTGAGTTTGTGTAAAGTGAGCTGAATGATCTCTCATTAATACTCCACATGGCAATTTTGTTCTTTCATAACAGTGAAGGAAAATTATATGCTGAAGGAAAGGGTGGCCATCTTTGAAGAGCGCTTTCATTTTGTGAAAATAGTCTTGACAGTGAGGTGAATGGTGCACAGACAGTAAAGAATACAAGCTAAATGTACTTTATTAGAATGGAAGCATTTCAGACTAGATGAAGCTAATTATACAGTCAACTGCACATCGTGTAATGCTATGCTATTATTTTTGTTTGGACTCATCCTTGATTTTTTTCTAATGAACTTATTATTTAACAAAATATAAACAAGTAAGTAATTTTAATCACAGTTACTAAAGAATTAATCAGTCATGCAGAGGTGTGCACAGGGATTGTTTTTTAATCCCAATCCTGCCCGTTGCTGTAGGAATTCTGTCCAATCCTATGCCAGCGCATCATCATCAAAACAGAGAAGAGCACTTACGCACTCTATACAGAGAACAGCAGACAAAGTTTTAAAATGTATAAGTGATCTAATAAAGAAACAGCAAACAGAACAAACCTGACACAGATCAGTCGAGTGAAGAGATGATGATGAGGCTCGTGTTAAAATGCCGTGTTTAAAGTGACTTTTACCTCAGGTGATTAGAAAGACACTGATGTGGACGATGCTGATAATCAAAATGAGAACTCATTTCCTATTGTGTACTTATCATTCTTTATAATTTGTCAGTAATTTTTGTTTTTTTCACAAGTAGTAGATGTCTTCTTTCAATGTAATTTTTCTTATGACACAAATTTTAATTCAGGGAAAGTCAGCAGAACTATATGTAGTAGAAAATGTCAATGTGACCATGTCAATGTGACCATATGAAAGGTTTTTCCAGGCTGCCACACATATACACTCTCCTTTGTTTAGGACTATGTAGGGATAAAGCATTATATTTATTTGTTAAACTTTATATTTTATAAAGCAATCGTCTTGTTTTTATATCATAAAAAAATAAGTCAAAAATCAACTGATCAGAACTGAAAGGTTTTGTGTAGGACTCCTGTAGTTATAGCAACAGTTCCAGCAAATTGAATAAGTGTGTCAGAAAGTGTGTGAGCCTCTGTGCAAGTGTTTATAGCCTGGAGGGTGTACAGTGAGTGCTATTTTATGTAAGTATTTCCATCTTTTATGTCTGACTTTGTTGCTATTACCGTGGGTGAGCATGAGATTCCAGTAAATGGTTAAAAAAAAAGGCACTGTGAAGTACAGGTGTGCGCGTTTCTAGGTTGTATTCCTTCCTGTGTGTTTCAGTCAGCCAACGTAGTTCATCTCCCTCCAGCATGTGTGGGCCTTGTTGCATTTTTCGCACAAATATTGATTGGCAAGAAAGCAAGATCCCAAAGGAAAACGTTCTGTTCAGTGATGTTATGTCCAGGAAACCCACTATGGTTAATTTCCATCACTGGTCAAGCAATCATGAATGCCATAAGTGATGAATAGTAGGCAGGAGTTTCTTCCAATCAGTGGGTCCCGTCTGATTTGGGAGATATTTTGCTGCTTGAGTCAAGCCAGTGAATCATCAGGATCAGCGAGGTTAAAGGATTGTAGTAATAAGATGTCAGAATAATCAGAGCTGGAGTGGCCTTTCAGATCCCAACTGGCCTTGTCTGATAGTGCCATTCAACTTCATTAGTGAATATCGACGCACTTGTCCATACGATCATCTCACAGCGGCGACGGTGCCTCATGCCCTTTTTCGGCATTATGAATGGACGTCTCATACAGCTGCCCACGGAGTTGATACACACACTCTCTCTCTCTCTCTCTCTCTCTCACACACACATACACACACACACACACACAAAATCACTGACTCAGAGCTCAAATAATGATTGTGAAGTGTGGCGATTTTACAGTGGTCTGAGAATGAGATGGTGATCACAGAAAAGTGCTCTCAGATAAAAAAAAATGACACTCCTGCTGCTTCAGAGGCTCAAGACAGACTGGAATGAATGATGACAGTTAAAAAAAGGCAGATGAGCCCCCTCTCCTCTACTCATTGAGCTTTTTGTCACCTCCTCATCTCACATCGGACAGTTTGATGTTGAAACTCTCTGATTTTATTGCCGCTTGATCCAAGCTGTCTCAGTCATCGGCACCTGTCTCTGTGAACACACCACCGCTCTTCACTTTCATTCTTTTTCTCAGGTTTCTCTCTATTGTTTTCAGCTGTCATTGCAGCATGTTATTTCCAAAGAAAAATAATCTTTATTCATTCAAGGAGTTCCTGCCAGATTTGTTTTGACTGTTAAATAATGACATTGTGTTGGAAATAATTGATTTGGATCCTACTGGCGCTCATTTCAGCATGTATTTTTTTCTCTGTACAGTTAAATTAATAACAAAGCCCAGAAGTGGGGCTTTGTGTCTTGTCATGTTAAATATAGAAAATATGAGCATCAGTGAACATTCTGGAAAATTGCCTGATTCCTGGAGGTTCAAGTCTAAAGAGCTCAAAATATTGTTATAGATTGCCATTCATGACACTTCTGTCAACGAACAACAGAAATTAACCAAAGTGCACATCTTTTAGGATACCAAAAAAAATCTTTATTTGCATCAACACTGGACTCAGGCACCTCAGCGCTGAAATTTATTTTCTCTTCTCTGTTCTTTCCTCAAATCAAGCCTGCTGAATGTTTTCCTTTTATTATTTTCTTTTTTGAGCCCTGATTTTGGGGATGTTAGATTTTAGGGATTTTAGATTTTGAAAGTTGCGTAGTGTCCACTAAGCATTATTGGCTCATTGTCGCAACAGCTGCATGCATTGGGGTGTGTTTCATGTAAGTTAGATGCATACCAAGATAAACTGGGGGCGTGCCCTATGCATATGACATGTAAATAAGGGACTAGTGGGCAGAAATTGATTCACATAGCTGAAGCTGATTCATCATTAGGCCTCAAATCACTTCATTTTTTACATCATACGACAGGTTCATGAATCAGACCCAGATTCTTTCATACATATTTCCTTGCACTTTTGCACTTGTTTCTATGGATCTTGGGTTAATAAGGGCCATTGTGCCTGGGCTAAGAGCACAAGAGGTTGAAAATATCATTGTGCTGGCTGATTTTGAACGTCACACCCACATCAGCACAGACGTCATCATTATTGACCACAAAAATATCAAGAGAGGAAAACAAACAGATTAAAAATAACTTGTTTTCAGCACATGAAGTAGTTTTAGGCATTATGCAAGTCTAATTGTGGGAGAATCACTGACTGCATTCCTGTACAGGTGTGAACTTTATCAATTTTCCACTGATCAAACATCAAGCCCATATGCTAAACACATCCTCTCTCCTTATTTATCTGCTCATGGCTGTGACAAACCTTCTGGAGCTGAAGATACGGATGGTCATTATTTCTGTCCTTTCTGTCGCCTGGTTGGGGGTCACTATCTTCCTGACAAATGTTCTGTCAGCTTAAAATCACCATTCCTGCTGTTGGCTTGATAAAAGGAATTAGCCAGTATGTCGTGCTGATATAGTGATGCATTATTTACCTCGTGTTCTGTAAGAGAGGCTGTGACTGTGCACATAATTAAATATTTCACCACCACACCACAAAACAAAAAAAACCCCATACAAGTCATATTTACAAAATATATAAGAAGTAAACCAGGCTAGTGATGTCCAAAATAGGAAAAACTCAAACATCCATGACCAACAAAAGTTACAAACGGAAATAAAATGGAAAACACAAAAAGAAAACGGAGGCACATTTTTTTTTATTTTTTATATCCTGATTATAAGTTTGAGGGGCAAGAGAGAAAAACAAACATTAAGGACAAAGTGCTGGTGAAAAGTTGTCTTGTTAGTGAGAGATTATAAGATGTGTGATATTTTGATATTTCAACTTTGCAACTAAAAATAACGTCTATTTCTATTAAAGTATATTTTTCTTTTTAAATGTCAAAAGAATAGTCAAAAACCTTAAGTGAAAGAAACTGTAGTACAGTAACAGTCTTACACTGTGTTATTTCCCACAGTTGTTAAATCATCACTACACACTTAACTCTGAATACAGTCCTTTAACATTTTTTTTAGGGCAGGCATCTTGGACAGCAGAAATGACTTTTCTCCTTATTGCAGTTTGATATCATTCCACCTCTTAGTCCCCACCTCCCAAAGTTTGACAGCAAAATTGTAGCATGACGCAGGAAGTGATGTGGATAATAATACTGAGTAATTCAATTTTGAACCTAAATTTGTTAAGTAAAACACTACAGGTGAATAAGTTTTTTTTTTTTTTTTTTTAAATAATAGATATCACGAGTAATTTTTGCCAATGATTGCTGAGATTATTTTTATTTTTTGTATTGGAAAATTTTTTCTTTTTTTAAAAAAAAAATATTTATGCAAATTATACTTCATCTAAGCATAAATTTGCATACTTATACATACAGTGTTTTATGTTTAATGTATTAATTGTGAAGACACTCTCCTGGGAATGACAGGTTGTTGAAATATAATTTCTTTATTGTTTAATCAAGAAAATACCAAGCACTGTTATAAATAAAAAATATATTTTATACTTTATATTTAATATTTTGAGAAATTCTTCTATAATATGCAATACTTTGAAATATGGATAAGAATGTACATGCACAATTTTGTGATATCAGATCAACTAGAAAAAGCGATTTTTGGTTCTGAATATAGAAAAAACCTGATTTTGAGAAAAATGATTTAGAAATTCAGTGTGATTTTTTCATGTGTTAAGCAGTTCATCACTATATTATGTGTGGTGCATCAGGCTTATAAAGGAAATTGATATGTACGGTAGTGTGCAAAAGTCTTAGACACATGCAAAGAAATGCTGTAGAGCATAGATACCTTCAAAAATAATGAAATTAAAAAATACTATAAAGAGAAAAGTCAATATTTGGTGTGACGATCCTTTGCTTTTTTTTTTTTTTAAATAGTAGCCTCAGGTACAGTTTGTGCAGTTTTATAAGGAAGTGAGCTGTAAGTTTTACTGAGAAAACTCAGCAGCCTTCATTATGTTTTTTGTCTGAAAAAGTGGTCTCTTATGTAATATGCTGCTTTCTTTACTGACATACAAATATTTTTCAGTGACATTTAATTTTGTGCTGGAAAACTCATGTTTGGAAATCTAAAATGTTTTTGTACTGAATCAGTAATGTAGTCATAAAATAAAACTAAGTTACAAAGTAACAAAGTTTGTACTAAAAAAACAATAGGGTGCCTAAGACTTTTGCACAATACTGTATATCATAATGACACATAAATATCAGAAAACAAGCTTTGCATGGATATATGAAATGATGTGATTGAGTGGGTGGAGCTAAAGTATTCATCAAATTTGCTCACTTTCAGATGATGTAGTGGACAAAAACAGTGGAACAAACATTTTTTTTCTGTTGAGTTTTGATATTCTACAGATTACTACAGTCTAAGAGAAGACATTATGCGATTGCAATCCTGAAATATGAAAAGTGGTTGACCTCACCAAAATGGTCATTTCTAGCTGTAGTGGCTAGCGTTAACAAAATAGTTAATTTAAAAATGAGATTGGTGCCATTTTTGTGCAGCTTTATGAAAATGTACGTGTTTATGCAAAAGATTTTGGGTGAGATAGACATCCATTACTACCTGCATTTGTCTCACCATCTTCAGAGCAAAACTAAAGAAGCAAACATCAGACAACAATCATTTCACCTGATTTGGGGTAAAGAGGAAATTGTGGACATGATGCCTCACTGCCGTAAGCCGTCTAGGCCTGAAGTCAGTACACAAGCACTTTCATGTCATGTGGCTGTGGGAATATGTGGCTCTCAGCTGCTCCTGTCACACACACAGACACAGTTACAGTAAACTCAAGCGGTGAGGTTATAAATATGTGTTCCTATGGAAGGAAAGAACACTGCATGTCGCAGCGCTTCATTTCACTCACCCTACTCCATTACTCACTCTTGTCACCTACTGGCTTCACACCTTCCTGCGTCTCTGCAAATTCCTGCTGCTCCTCGCATGGTGAACTTTCTCCAGCTGGTGTGAGCTGACAGTCGCGCATTTCATGCCAAACACACCTCAGACTGTGTGTCCTGGCAGTGACAGCCACATCCATCATCCGGCTGAAGACAGGGTGCAGGACTGGAGCTATCTGACCTGACCTGTCCACACTGGAAAAGCATTGTATGTGTATTTGTGTCTTGTATGGGGTTTTCATGTAAAATGGCGTGGATCAGGATTTATTACTGCTCTGCACATTCATTCATGTGAGAGAATACTCAAAGCTAGGTGTCATTAACTGGAGAAATGCAGTCCAGATGTGGACCCAACATAGTATTTCATAGTTCAACATATGAAAAAATGACTGTAGTTCAGTAACTCCAGTTCCTTTTTAAACATGAGCTATCTCTGCTTCTGAAGCTATCTAAGATATTTTCTTAGATAAAGGATAAAAACAATGGCTGAGTTGTCCCCTATGTGAGAATTTACTGTATATGTAGTTATTTGTGTCTGTATTAAGGCAATATCTAGCTAACTAGCTTGCCATACCTTATTACATTATGTAACCTAGCATTTTTAAATTTACAGTAATAGCATTTAGTAGATGCAATAATCTAGAGACTTTAAAAAGTGCCTTGTATTCTCTAGCAAAAACTTATCCTCATGCTAGTTCAATAAGATGAACACCATCAAGCTAAAACCTTGGGGAGGTTAGTACAGCATGAAATGAAAAAACATATTTACCTTATTTGGTATATGCTTTTATCCAATTGACTTCCAACTGAGACAAGACTCAACAGAGCAAATAAGGGTAAAGGATCTTGCACTCGATCAGTAGCCCAGCAGACCTAATGCCTTAACCACTGAGCTAAGCCTGGCCACAAGTCAGGGGATTTTTTTTTTCTTAAAGTAAATATTAACTAATTTGCTGATATTTGCAAGTGCTTGGTGAAGAGGTAGGTCTTTGTTTTAAGACCACCAGTGACAAAGCTGTTTGGACAGGCAGGGGAAGTTCATTCCGCCTGGTGTGCCAGGACAGAGAAGTGTCTTAATGCATGTCTTCCTTGTATCTTGAGAGATGGTGGGTCCAGTTGAGCCATGCTAGAGGTTAGAAGGGAGCGTGGTGCTGTGTGTGTTGCAGAGCAGGGTGTAAGTGCTTTCAGGTAGATGGGGGTTATCTGGGAGTTGTACAGGGAAATCACAAGATTCTGACGTGGGGATGCATCTCCAGAGATACAGAGTGGATCATAGCAGCTGATGAGCTGCCATTCATGACAAGATGTCTGCCTGTGCTGGAGGAGTTGTGTGTCATCAGCATAGCAGTGGTAAGAAAGTGAGTATAGAGGGAGAACAGAAAAGGACCCAGCAATAAGGCACGTGGGGCACCAGTGGATGTGGATCCCCGCCACCTAGTCAGTTAGGGTTCCAGTCATCCAGGACAAACAAGGACTGGGCAGCGCACTGGAATTTTCACTTGTCCAGGGGGCTTGCTAATAAATTTATGATCTCTCCACTTCTGGGTTGCATGCATTAAAAGATTATTGACAGAGTCTAACAACTGCCCTTAAACTTCTATAATAAGTGAATTTGGCATCTTTGTCTTTGTGTGTGTGTTTCATTCTCAGGACTGCTGATGTGTCCCCTGTCAGCATTTTGTCTACTCACACTAAGCTCATTTCCCCCAGAAGACATGAACAGGTGATTGTTGCTGACACAAAGCCCATCTATAATAGATAAGAAAGAATGCCCTCTAAAGCCTCCCTTTCCTCTGAAACTCTTTATTTCTGGATTTGACATGGACCCACTGGGCTGAGAGGTTGTTGAGGTTGGGGTGTTCGAATAGAACAGGGCAAGGAGGGTACCATGCACACACTCATTCACATCCAGAGGTAAATTAGAGTATCTAATCCACCTGCTAGCATGCTTTAGCCAGGATCTGGAGAAAATACATATGGTCACAGGGAATTGCTTTTTTTTTTAAAGGTTGTTTGGAAAGTTTGATCTATTAAGCTGCTATGGAATATATTTTTTATCCATAAGACTATTAAATACATAAGACTACCCTGTGTTGGCCCTGAACAATAAATCATCTCCTGTGAGTTTCCGTTATTATCAAACGCAATAACTTCAACCAAAAAGGCAGCAACAGTTTTCTCATTACTCCTTAGAAACTGACGGTGAAGTGCTAACTTTCATACTTGAAACTTTCATACTTGTGTCAGAGCCTTGGTCGCTCCGCAAGTCAAAACAATTTGGTACTTCTACTCTGGTGTTATTTTTAAAGTCAAGTGAAGTAAAATAATACCATCTTAACAACACACCTCCATCACTCACTCCTGCAGTTTTGGTTCATTGTTGAGGCACAATAGCTGAGAGAAAATATGTTTGATTGCAGCTTTTGCTTCTACTGTACTGCTAGACTGAAAATCTGACACTCAATATCTGGCTCAATGAGTCCCAGTCTTGCTCTGTATTTACCTGCAGGGTGCTCAGCTGCCAGAGGAATGATTAAATTTGTCGCTCAAAAGTTGTGTCTTAGCACTATTACATGGAAGTTGTGTTGGAGTTTTTTTTTCTTTGCTACACATAGCATAACTGAATAGGTGAATGACATGTGAAAAAGCTTAGAACAGTGACCAATTCACATTCTTGCCATTCTTCACCACTCACCACAAAATCTAAGTGGGTCTTATGTAGTTTTTGCCAAACTACAAAAATTGTGTTATGAATGTTGTTAGGTTTTCTCTCCCAGTGCTGGAGATCCCATGCTTTTTATATTTTCAGGTTTTCACCACTCTAACACACTTGTCTGGAGTGTTAATGAGCTGACGAATGTAAGTTAGAGATATGAAAGCACAAAAAAACCCTCATAATACTGGGGTTAAGTTTTGCTCAAATATTCAAGAGAATTTCAACACTATGATATTTTTAGGGAAAAAATCCTTGAGGTTTAAATCTATAGGATAGTTATTGTTACTGAGGTTTGCATTAGACCTATTCATTTCAGGTAACCAGTAAATTTGGCTAATAACTATGATTCAGTGATAAATATAATGATGATGATGGTGTGTTGAGATTTCCAGTACTGTCACAGACCCCCTGTCTATGCTTCACAGACCCCTGGGGTCAACACATTAAAAATGATGGCACAAGAAGGCTGTGTAATATTTAACTTATTTTGGGAATTCATGTACCAGTTTAACAGCTTAACATAACCTGTATTAGCCAGTCACATAAACCCTCCATTGTCCCTAGCAACAAGGTTGACTCTGGTTTAAGAATTCCTTACTTTCAACAGCTCTTTTGTGAATAGATTTTAAGAAAACAGCTCTTAGCTATGAATTTTTAATGTTTTCTTTTTCTTCTTCTTTCGGCTTTTCCCTTCAGGGGTCGCCACAGCGAATCATCACTCTCCACCTATCCCTATCTTCTGCA
>CM075013.1:13591282-13620356 GCA_037576675.1 Pangasius sanitwongsei | reverse complement strand
TTCTGTCTAAAGTCCTCACAACATTCCTCCTTTTTCAGCTTCCACCACTTGGTTTTCTTCTCTATCTCTATCTTTGACCTCTTCCTCTTACAGACCATCAAAGTCATCCTACACACCACCATCCTATGCTGTCTGGCTACACTCTCTCCCACTACCACTTTACAATCACTAATCTCTTTCAGACTGCCTCTTCTACATAGGATGTAGTCTACCTGTGTGCTCCTACCTCAAACAGAATTATTATAATATTTATTTATTTATTTATTTATTTATTTATTATTAAATTATTAAATTTAATATTGCTGTCCTCTTAAATTTGCCAGAAAAAAAGCCTGCTACAGCAGATTTTTTTTTTGCTGCAGAGAAGCAGTTCCAGTCAGAGACTTTAGTCGGGGATGATTCTGTGACGACTATTTGACCAATGGATGTTCGCTATTTTTAGCTCCTCCCACTTGTCATAGCTCACATAGTACCTGGGTAAGGTACTTGCTTGTGCAACTGTTTTGTTGCATCCTGTGGGATCCCAGGCCCAGTGCAACCAATCTTAACCAAATGCCCTGTGTGGATTTGTTTAGAACATATTATCTGTTCATTCCAAAGAATGTATTCGGTTATATCCTTATCATGTAGTAAACAATACTGATTTTTTTTAGAATGTTATAAAGCTGCCATATAAGAAGAAAGCACAAATCCTTGTGAAATTATGATAAGATGAAGACTGTATCAGGCAGATATATGGCAATGACTTTGGTGTGCTACTCGCTGCACAGTGTGATGTCTTTTATGGCCCAGACTCAGGGATAAGAGGAGCCAAGTGGATGAGGAGAGGCCTGTCTTTCTCCCCTCAGCTGTCTCTGCCTATTGATTTTGTCTGGAAGGCTTCAGAGAGATGTATTTGTGTCTAACTTCAGGACAAAGAGGGGATGGGACCATTTCTGTGATAAATCTCTGTTTATTGGACCAGGCCCAGTACAGATGTAATGTTGTCTCTCACTTTATTTCCCCCTGGAACCACAAATGGGCTGGGACATGAAGTGGAGTCCATGATTCTTGGGATTTAGCAAGTTTATCGATTGGGTTAACTTAAGGTTATGAAGAGGCAGAGGACAGAGGATTACTCCCTGTGGTATCTTGTTTTGATTTAATACTTGGTGATGAAAGGATATACATTGGTTTACAATTGCACTCTAGTTAATCACTGTAGCAGATCCTGCAGGTTTCACAAACTTGATCTTATGTAAATACATTAATTGCTTAATGGTCAATTTCAGCTGACTTCATATAAATGGAGTCATGAGAAAATATATTAATGCTAATTCTCTTCCAACTGTAACCCTAAACTTAACCCTTAAGTTAAGTTTCTCCAGTTTCCTTTCACATCCTAAAAACATGCCAGAAGGTGGACTGGCTACACTAAATTGCCCCTAGTTGTGAATGAGTGTGTGAATATGTGTGTGCATGCTGCCCTGCAATGAATTGGCATTCGATTCAGTGTGTATTCCTGCCTCATGCCCTGTGTTCCTGGGATAGGCTGCAGATCCACTGTTATAGTGACCAGGATAAAGCGCTTACTGAAGATGAATGAATGCATGAATGAATCAATGTTGGTTCCACAATTATTCCAGTACTACTGGGGCTGATCAGGATAGAGACATCCTGATCTACTGTCAACTTAGTACTGGTCAACTAAATGAGTCTAAAATCCTCAAATAAAGTCTAGGCTATGATCTGTTTCACAGCAAAGACTGCTTTTGGAAGGACCTGTTGGTGCAACTGACCCCAGGAAAACAAATTTGATAATTTTTTGTCATTATGAGATGCCCAGATATACCATCAACTGGGTGCTTGGCCAAAATGAAATGACCCATCCCTGGTGTCTGGTGTCAGTTTCACCAGGGATAACAGATTGGACAGTAGAGGCAACACCTCCTATCTTGTTGTGGCTTTAATTGTATTTGATTTACACCAAAAAAATGATCAGCACAATAAACAACAGATCTTGTTCCACAGCACTGAGGTAAGATAGTTAGCCACAGTGAAAGGAAGTCATCAGTCTCATCTGTCCCTCTACTTTCAACAGAACCTGAAACAATCCATCATTACAGGAGCTCCTTTATCTTCACTTGCTGAGGAAATACATCCCCTGACATTTCAACATCATCATCACCAATGGTGAAGAATGGCAGTGAGGAAGGGACAGAATCAATCACCATATACAGTGCCCTCCAAAAATACAGGTACCATAAAGTCAATGGTTATTTAGTTCCTACTTAACTTGTGTAGTGTATAGAGATGAAGAAAAGTATGATGCATAAATATGAGATTTTTTTTTGGAATTTCTTCTAGTGGTCTGGATATATATACAATATTTGGAAGGAGGTGATTAATGGTATTAGATCAGAATGAATGGAATTGGTGAATGAGTTATAAAATGTAGCACATGCTAATTTAGCCTTTTAGCATTATACCCAGACATGTACATTTAAACATATCCTCTGTTGTCTTCTTTGCTGTTCTCCCACTTCTTTTCTGTCAGCACGGATGATAAGTGGGACCTGCACACTGGGCAATAACTACAGTGGTAATAAAAATGAATGAGTGTCATTACCAGCATGGTGTCTCATAATACAGAAGCTTCATAACAGCCAGAAACACAATCCATGTTCAGATGAAGGGATAGAGTCCTATGCCTGATAACAATGTACTTGCACCGAGTCTGGCTTGATTTAAAGGTTCTGCACATTGGATGCTTTGCATAAAGTTAATGAGCATGATATTGTTAGTATCTATCACTAGCTTGGGGGGATATTTGACCCTGCATCATATAGTTCAGGGGTCATCAATCTTATCTGCAAAGGGCTGGTGTGGTTGCAGGCTTTTATTGCAACCAGTAAACTTCACCATATCAGTAATTACATGTATATTTACATTAGATATCTACCATACATGTCCCTTAGAAATGATACCTTATAGTCAGCACTACTGTCCAAGCTGCTGTTATACAATATTAATCAACACTTTTTGACCAATCAGATTAGAGAAATCAACAGTGTGGTTTAACTAATGTGTCCCATATAAACCTTGTATCCCAAATATGATCAAAAACAGGAGACTAGAGACTAGCATGCATATAAATGCACTATTTTCTAGACTCCCAAATGGACAAACCCCTCACTGGGACATCAGAAATCATTAGAAGGCCTCAAGCAGAAAAGTCCCTGCTGTGGACTCATCGACTCTGCATGCCTTAGCTCTTGAACTGAGAGGAAGTTGGAAGCAGTGTTTCAGTTGGTCTAATGGCAGGAGTATTTAAATTCGCCTCATTCGTCGTGCTGTGTTTTCCGTTCTAGTGGAGAAGGACTGCTGCTGGGGCAAGACAGGAAAAACAAAAACAAGGTAACCTGCTCCCTAATTAGCAAGAGATGAGCTGGCATGGGGCAGCGGGACCGCCCCATATCTCATCCCACCTCTCCTTCTGTCTTTATTTTCTCGCTGTTGTATGTTCTCTCTCACTCAGTTACACCAAAATTGGCTAAATCAAATAGTATAACTGTTGACTCAAGTGAAGAAGTCGTTTTCTTTATTCCTTCCTTCCCTCAACGGGACTGGCTGGAAATGACAGAAGTGGTGGCGCAGAATATCAACACCTACCCATTGGTTGTATTTTACACAATAAGCACACACACACACATACACACACACCCACCCACAGGGAACAGGGAGTCTAAATTTAAACACTTAGGGCCACAACACAAACACATGTTCATTCTCACATTCTCATTCTTCTTCCCAAAATGTGTTACTGTTGATATTTCAACACTCTCCACCCACCCAACCCTGAAATAGACAAAGTGCAAGGACTTTTCTGTTTTGCCATCCTGCCTTCGCTCGCGTCTTCTTTTCTAAGCATAGGAGATGGCACATTGTAGAGCCATGTCACTGTCTAGCACTCATGGACGATGGGAAAATGTGTATGAGTAGCGGGCCGGAAAGACTCGTCAGCATGCAGGAAATGTCTGAGCCATTTCTAATTGTGTGCTCCCTAAGACAGCTGTCAGGAGTTCTGCTTTGACATCTGCATTGGTCCAACTGCACTGCTGAACTGAGACTCACTCGCTGTTGGGTTGAATTTAGCAAGTGGTGGATAGAAGGACGTTTGACTCATTCCACATCCTGTCTTGATGTGCCTCGGTAGTTATTGGACTAAAAATGTTCACCTTGCATTTCATCCATTTGTGAAGATCTCACCTCAACAAGGTGCCAGTCATCTCTCTCTCTGGAGTTTGTGCATGTCTGTTTTCCCCATAGAAAGAATTTATATTGGAAACAGAAATATTACAATTACAGCACTGTGAGAATATGAGCTTCATTTAGACAATCCATATACTCATGACAAATGTCAACAATCACATTTTTGTGCATTTTAACTTTATTGATTAGATATGGAATAAAACACTTGGAGTCATGCTGTTACAGGAAAATAATCACAGACAGGGTGGTGTGATGCGGTCCAACATGAAATGAAGTTACTGTTACCATCACCACAAAAGTTGATTATTTTTCACACAGTACATCCCAAAATGTTTTATTCCTCTTATACCAGTTTTGCTCCAATTTTGGCTGTGCCATCGTTGGGATTCAAATTGGCAATCTCCGGATTATAGGGTGTTTTCCCGTTATGCCTCTCAGGAGACACTTGTTCTCTCACCAGTCTCTCTTTTTCTTTTTCTTGAAGTTTATAAGTGAAACAAAATGTTGTCATGTTGTCATGTCATGTCTCCTCTGTTCTGAAGACTTTCCATTTTGGAAAACTTAAAGTTCCAGCTTTACCTTTGCCTGTCACTGGAGATGCCCTCAAAAAATGCTAAATAAATGCCCAATAAATGCCCTTTAGAGAAAAATTTGTCATGCATTACACTGTCATGCAACACCTGGTTTGCTAGGTTTGCAAACAATGAGCTAGCAAATCAGCATTGCCACATTGCTACATAAAAACATGAAACATTAATGCATGAAAGCAATAATAAAGTCAATCAGTGGTGTAAAAATGACTAACAATACCTAGAAAAATTCTCTATAAAAGCATATCGTGACATCATTTATAATTATTTAATTTCCATGACACAGCTCAAATTTTTTGGCATATTGTCCAGTTCTACCAATTATCTTCTTATTGAGGTGCTTCTGTTGCCATTCCTTCATGCTACTTAACTCCAGCATTAGCCTATTTCTAAAAGTTCACCAGCAGGTCTTTATGAAATTAACCATAACCTCTACTTGAGCGTCGGTGATGAGGCTGGCCCTGGTCTGAGGTTGGGCTTGGTCTCATACAGGCCTGCTGTTGGATTAGTGAATCATTGGCCAATGTTCTCTCCTCGCCTGGCCTCAACAGCTTGTCTACGGGTGACATACTCAACAGGGTTCCAGGACCATTGTCTGCTTTGATTCTTTTCCATTCACCATACTGTAAATGCCAAAGAGACACACAGCCAGGATTATTTACCCTGGACCAGAGAAAGGCTGAAAAGTTAACTAGATGAGGCTGTGTGATGAATTCATTGAGTCTCTGAGGTTGTGGCATATCGTCAGGAGTGTTGGTGTGCTTACAGTCTTCACTGAGAGACAGCATCAACTACTGGCATCCCTTTAAGGGGATATTCTCACCTTGCCCCCAGTGTTCCCGGGAGAGACTCCAGATCCACTGCAACCATAATCAGGATAAAGAGCTTACTGAAGATGAATAAATGAATGTGTACCACCTGCTTCCTTCTTTGATGGACAGCTAAGCTCCTCCTATTATTCTAAAAGACTACGAATGATCAGGGCTTTCCAAAGTTCCTCTCAGTCAGCTGTCAAAAGCAGTATAATGAGTCCAGTGGAGCACATAGTCAGGGAGGAGCTGATGTGGTCGAGGCCCGGAGGAGGAGAAGAGCCAATGTGGTCAAAGCACAGAGGTGGAGAGGAGACAACATCTGCGAAGCCAGGAGGTGGAAAGGAGACAATGTTTGTGAAGCCTGGAGGCAGAGAGGAGACGACGTCATCAAAGCCAGGAGGCGGAGGGAACATGACATCATTGAAGCCAGGAGGTGTGAAGAGCAAGATGTCGTCAAGCCAGGATGCAGAAGAATGTCATGATAAAAGCACGACCTTGGCGAAGCCTGGGGCGGAGCATCGTCTTCGGCAGAGCCTGGTGGCAGACCAGTGACCTCAGCGGATCCAGGCAGTCGAGCGACGACCTTGGTGAAGCCTAGGGGGAGGAACTGCTTCAGCACTGGCCTCGAGCAGCATAGAGAAGGAGGGGGGCAGTGGCCGTGGCTTACCGCAGTTGCCTCGTCGTGTGCTTAAATGGCATTAAATTTCTGTAATGTGTGTTACAGAAATTGTGTCACCTTCCTATATTGATCGCTGTCATGTGATAGCAGCAAAAGCGAAATAATGAGGTGGGAATTAATTAAGACCAAATGGAGAGAAAATTTTGTAAATAATAATAATAAAGCTGTAAGCAGACACCATGATGTTAGGTTGGGTAAGTTTATCTGGATGTAATTTGTTCAAAAGATTTACAGAGATGTTAAAAGATTTCCACTATTTTTACATATTGATTGCACTAAATGGTTTCAGATCCTTATACAAAATGTAATAAAGACAATGAGAACATGAGGAAACACAAAACACAGTTTTTAAATGATCCTTTTATTTACTGAAGGAAAAGTGTTATGTAGCACCTACATCACTGTAGTTCACTCTTCTTTGCAGAATTGTTTTAATTCAGTGACATTACAGGGCTTTTGAGCATGAACTTCCTGTTTAAGGTTCCGCCACAGCATCTCAATGGAATTCAAGTCAGGACTTTGACTAGGCCACTCCAAAGATTTAAATTTGTTTCTTATGAGCCATTCATTGGTTGCTTTGAATCATTTGGATAACTGGACATTCTCCTAAATCAGTTTCTGATAGAGAGCAGAGTTCATAGTTCCATCAATTATGGCAAGTTGCCTGGGCCCTGAAGCACCAACGCATCCCCACACCATCACACTACCACCATGTTTGACTTAGTATGAGGTTCTTCTTTTTGAATGCCGTGTTATCTTTACTCCAGATGGGACCCATTCCACTTTCAACTCATCAGTCCCAAAAGGCTTAAGGGACATCAGGGTGTTTTTGTTAAATGTGAGAAGAGCATTTATGTTGCTGTTGGTTAGCAGTGGTTTGTGCTTTGCAACTCTCCCATGGATACTCTTTTTACCCAGTTTGTTTCTAATGGTTTTCAGAAACTGAACATTTTAAATGAACATTTAAGGCAGAAAAAGTTTCCCAAAGAGTCCTGTGTGCTTCAACCTGTAAAATATGAATTTAATACATTCGCCTCAACCTTACGAGAAGATATAGTATTTCTTTCACTTCCAGAGCTGCTAATAACAATAAGGCCATATTTTCCTCACCGGACTTGTTCATTGTTCCAAAGAGTGCCAACGATTCTTGAATGTTTAAGCTTACTTGGTGTACTGTGCTATATAGTGCTTTAGGACTGAATAAATGTACAAAAACAATGCAAAACTTGGCAAAGATTTCTTTCATTTCATTGAAAAAAAAAAAGTCGGCAGAATTTGGGGATGGATAACTGCAAACATTCTTGAGGTAATGATCGAGTTTGAAGTTATAATTGTATTTTCTTTCCATTAGCATGTTTTGTTTATGATCAGCCATTGCCACTACCTATCTGTAGCTGTCCCGTCCTCCTATTGGTGGCTTTTAGATGAGTGCCATAGCAGTGCTCACACACTGAGATTTTAACCAAATATTTCCGACACATTATTGTCAATTAGTGCTGGTGAGCATCTCATTATGAATTCTAAGAGCGCTGATCACAGCTCATGACCAAATAATTTTACAACCTACAATTTTGTGTGCATCTTCAAAAATCGTAGCGTGTAAAGCCAGCTTTAGTGTGTCCTTCCATCAATGATTTTTCATTGCTAAAGTACACTGAAATGAGTGTGTGTGTGTGTATGTGTGTATGAGAGAGAAAATGAGAGAAAGAGAGATGGTGAGAGAACTTTTGCTGAGCTGAATGTAGATTTGCTATGAGGATGATTAAGGATTTATTCAAGGCAGTCTTCATGTGCTCTTATTTTGTACAGAAGCTAAATTCATCTCCAGTCCTACAACTGCTTAAATGCGCAATGAAAAGGCTGATGGTGTTTTATCAGTTTATTTATATACTTATATGTATTTCTGTTTTTCTGCAGAATAGGGGGATTTGTTTTAGGATGTGCACTAGGCCAAAGACTGCAAAGTAAAAAAAAAAGTCAAAAAAAAAAAAAAGAACACAAAGGACTACAGGGTGCACTGGTGGAATATAAATGTTTAATGGAGGTTATTGTAGAGTTGAGCTGAAGGACATATTGCTCTTCTTTCCATCTCTCTCTCTCTCTCTCTCTCTCTCTCTTTCTCTTTTCCCTCTTACTCTCTTTCCCTAGAGGTACCCTGTCAACCAAGCCATATCGCTCCCGCTTAGAAGAGCAGCACTTCTGGTTTCAAACACTTCAAAATGACTACAAACACCCCTCTCTGCTTTTTTTTCCCTTACCCCCCCTTTTTTCTTTTCATATCTCTGATCTTCTGTAGTGAGCTTTTCATGTATCAGTTTTGAATTTGTGCAAAAGAGACAATAAAACAATTACAAAAACATGTAATTAACATGTAACATTATATAATAATAATAATAATAATAATAATAATAGTAATCTACTGTAGAAATTAATCTACTAATCTACCATAGAAATTGTATGGCGTAACAAGTCATACTAATTCACATGGACTTGTATGGTGAACACACTACATAATCTAAGCCTAATAATAAGCAGATTTGAACAGAAGTATTTAACAGCAAAAAACGTACAAATGTTCTGGTTCTAAGTTTTCTACATAGAGGCGTTTATTCAACATTTATAAAAGAAGGCTTCAGGCAGTTTCAGTGCTTTGAGATAAAACTGTTCCTTTAAGTTTTCTGCCGTGGGGAAAGTCTTCAGGACAGCCAACTTTTTGCTTAGCTGTTTCTCTTTTTTTTTTGTCTGATTAACTCCAAGACAGAGATACATGAAAGGTTGGTTATGCCAGGATAACAGTGATAACGGGAACTAACATATTCTGTGGACATGCCACAACATTAAATGTAATTATAAATGAATAGTGCTGTTATACCGAATAGTGTAAGTATATGTAAGGTGTAAGGTACTATGATATGTGGTTCTTTAATTCATTTAAAAAAATAAATTTTTGGCAAATTGCTGTGCTATAAGAGGAAGAACACACTTGGGGATATGTCATTATAGACAAATAATCAATTTCAAGGTGATAACAGTAATTTTACTACATGTTAAACTGATAGACTGCCAAGAGATAAACAAATGTCTTATGCACAGTGCTAAAAGTTATGATGTATGAAGACACTGAATGGTTTCCTGAACATGATGCTTGTCGTCGTCGAAGGATGTGCTACTAAGGCAGCTGCCTCTAGAATGGAACACATGACTCTCATCATGGTAGAGTTCATCACTGTCTTTCCATGGACATACGTGGGCCAGATCAAAGTGGTACGTGTGATACGGCAGCACCCATCATCCATTTTCTATTTGTGTTTAATGGTAAAATAGTATTCCAGCTTTAGTAATCTATGGTGGCTTACAATCTCAGAAAAAGAAGTTCCTTGAGGGTTTCTTGGCTAGTTAAGGGTTTTTCGTACTAGCTCCAGGCTTTGGGCTACTGATTGGAAGGCCAGGAATTCAAATCCCAGCATTGCCAAGCTGCCACTGTTGGGCCCTTGAGCAAACTACTCAGATGTATCCTGTCTCAGTTGTAAGTTGCTTTGGATAAAAGTGCCATCCAAATGAATGAATTGTAAAAATACAATTCCTTTTTCCCCCAGTGTTTCCCTTTCATGCTAGGATCATAACTTAATCCTGACAGAATGCTGACAGAAACCTGAGACCTGATGGAGGCCATAAGTCATAAATGACTGGACTTATGTTGTTGGCCTACTGAACCTTCTACCAACTCACCCATGCCGTCTTAAAGGATCACAAGCATGTGAGGCCTGGGGCACTCATTGACTTACAATCATGAGGATGATCTCCACGCTGTCTCAGTTCTGCCGGTGTTAGATATATAATGAAGCTTTGCTGTCTGAAAAGAAAAAGTGATTCTCTGAAGTGACTGAAAATCAGTGGCTCAGGCCCAGTTCTTTCTGTCCATACTTGCGGAAAGAAGAACACGGTTGCTCCTTGTCTCGCAGGAGTGAATCTGAGATAATAATCTTATAATCTATAAAACTAATGAAGCTTCGCAAATGAACATAGCCCCCTTGACTTACTGCTACTAGATACGCCTGCTACTAAAGGATAGTGTATTAGAAAAAGCGCATTAATATAAACCTGTGATTTTCATTACAGTTGCACCACTGCCGGAGCTGCAGTATGAATAAACAAATTCTGACGAATCGGTATAGAGAATTCAACAGTGATGGGGTAAATAAATAATAATACACTGGTAAAAGAAAGGCTTTAATATCAATTTAATTATATAGCACTTTTAATGTACTTTTAAAAAGCGTAGTAGAGAGAGGGGAGAGAAAAAGAGTTATACAAAATACAGTTATACAAAATACATCCAGGGATGTAACAATAAATCCGTTTATGATCGTAACCAGGTGTATTACAGCAAACAAAATTCCAAACAGAGATCATTTGGCCCTACAGGACTGTTTGACATCCTTGGCATGTTTTGACATCCTGCTTTTGCACAGACTTTCAGATCTTTCTGAGGTGAGCTGGTTCCTTTGGTTTCTCTTCTGCTTTGGGCTTGCATACATTATGGACTTCATCTTCCACCTTTTCTCTTTTTTCATAGCTGTGAAAAAGAATAACTTCGTCCTATGATTAATGACTGTTTCAGCCACTGCTTCCAGATGAAACTGGATAGAAAAAAAGAACACATTTAGCTGCAGAAATTATTCCAAACACAGTTGTTGGCATTTGGTAATTAAAAGATTTGTTAATGCCATGCACGATTTAAAACCACTGCAGGCATTTAAATATGAGAATCCAGCATGCAAATTGCTTTCCACTGCTGCTATTCTTCTGGTTTGGGGTTAGAATAGGAGCTGTCACTTTCTTCCACTAATGAGATGCACAATGCAAATCATTTGCATTTTTTACTATCTTGTTTGTGCTTGAATTAGTCATTACAAAACTGGCTTTCAATTACTTAAGACCCGATATATATAATATATATATATATCTGTGTGCGTGTGTGTGTGAGACATACTTAGGGTTAGAAAAAAAAAATAAAACAAGTGCTGGGCCACCATAAGACACCAGAACATCTTCAGTGCTCCTTGTTATCAATTCTACACTTCTCAGGAACTGTACTGAAGCATTAAACACCATCAAAAAGATTTTCCCTCAGTTCGTGTTTTGGTGATGGTGGTGGACAGCGCTGTCTAACACAATGCTCCAAAATCTTCCACATGTGTTTAATTGGGTTGAGATCTGGGGTTGAGGGGAGTGTGAAAGCCATAACATCTCTTTAAACCATCCAGTGAGCCCTCATTCCATGTGGATGCGGATGAAGTCTTCCTGGCAGAGACTACTCCCATCAGGATAATGAAAAATTTCATTATAGGATGTAGGGATGTAACCAAATATGAATACATTATTCAAATAGATTGTCAATGGGTAGAAATACAGATACAATTTTATCAGAAAGGTTCACAGGGCATCTGGTTGACTAGGGGATGTGCAGCCTGGGACTAGGGATGCAACAAAAAAAAGTTATGCAAGCATAAGGTTTCATGTGGGCGAGCAGTCAGATATGAGGTTTGTGGGACAAAGACCATATTAATTAATATTAACATGAGTCCCTGTGTGAAGCATTTACCACAGTCATTCATTCACCCTTAGAAACTACTTGGTCAAGGTCACACTGGCTTAAATGATGCTACTAGTTTCTTTAATGGGAAATAGAACCAAATAAATTTGTTAGGAAATATCTTGGGCCGGTTCAAACAAAAATTAATAACTGCATGAGTGGGATTTAAAAAAACAGCCCCATGTTCATCTCTCATTTAGATCAAATCCTTTCAGGTTTAAAGCTGAAAAAAGGTACAGATAGGAATATTTGGAGCACTAAACAGATACACATACAAATATTGTCATTGTATTTCACTCCTAATAGGCTGAAAAAACTTTGTATTGATTTGCAGTGACATTTCTCTTAAAGGGCACAAGTGGATCCAAATCATGCTAGCAACACTCCCACAGCATAACTGTCATGACTCTGCACAACTTTATCTTGAGTCTACCTACTTTATTCAAACACATGGCTATCACCAGTCTTAACATCCACACTATATTTACTTGTACATACCAGATTCTAGATCTGCACACTCACATTACTCTGCCAACTACGGCAGCCTAAATAGGTCAACTATTACCACAATAACAGAGCTACCTTTTTTAAAAAAAAATTATATATGGCAAGTGTGTGTGTGTGTGTGTGTTGTTCAAGTTGTATTAATGAATGTTGTGTTGGAGGGAATGTGATATGCTCTGACCCCGAGGTCAACCTGAGCATTAATTTTATTTTGTCAGGTCCAAAGTCAAATGTTTGTTGAGGTATGTGTTATGTTGAAATTAGAAAGCTTGCAGTCCTTCAATGTGCAGTCAAGCAGCACAGAGCCTGCAGTAAAATGAAAAGCTCTCAACTCAAAATGATGCTACTCATTATTGTTTGCGCCTCTTTGCCAGCTCATCTCAATGACACACAGAGAGAGAGAGGTTGAGAGGAATGAAGAGAGTTAGTTAGGCACAACATTTTTCGACAAGAGAGAAGTGTCCCATATGGTGCCGGGTATTTACAGCACAGATCAGAGAGATTGAAAAGCGCCGGCTCTTCCTCTGAGCTTTGCTACCTTTGCGCCACTCAAATGCCGGCAGATGCCACCTTGATGGAAAAGATTTCCTCAGCAGTGTTACCGCTTGATGAAAAATTTCAGAACTAGGCCTCCTACCTGGAGACATTCACTACAAATGTATTTTATAAGTGACAAAGCTTGGTGCCGTCCACCTTTTGTCTACGGCTGCGAGTAACCTCAATTAATAAACCAATCCAGCGTAAAGTTACGAAAGTCAAAACTAGGTCAAACTAGATTTTTTTTTCTTTCAGTTTTTTTTTACAGACTCATATTTTTGTGGAAAATATTCACTTCCCATTTTTGTCACTGAATAGTTTCTAGAGAACTTTATTACCTGTTCTGACAGTAATAAAAGGCCTGAGGCTTATCTCCATCTGAGAACTTATAATAGTCTCTCGGTGCAATGTGGATTTGGGCCTCCCAGTCGAAAAGGTTTCAGCTATCGCATAGAGACAAAAGTTTGAAGCCATTTCTGATTGTTGGCTCTTTCTAAGCTTCTTGATTAAGTTTAATTGATAGACTGGGCATGTTTATTCATCTTTTACTTTTTGTTTTCTCTGAGCCTTCAGTAATATTGTATTCACACTAGCAACTGACAAAGCGACAGATGACGTCTTCTACAGACATGACACAACAGTACAATTTCAGTGACAGTGTCAATTAACGAAGCAACGGCACAGATTTTCTCAATAATTAATGTCAATAAATCAGTAAAATTGAACCAATCATGTCACTCAGCATCAAGAGCATCACCAATATCACTACTGTTTTCAATAGGACTAAGGATCAGAACTCTAGACCACTCCTGGGCCTCTCAAATGGTCCAGAGTCCAGAAAAAAGTGTGAAAACAACCTGAAATCGTCTGGAAGAGCCCCAGGAAGCTCAAAATTCCTACTTGTTATTCCTGAGGGAAACTGATCTTTGGATATCTATTTTCATACTGCAGTTATAATAACTGAACTAGTGTATTTGTTTAGGGAGAATAGAAGCTTGGCTGAAGCTTTTAAGCCTGCATGTTTCCTGTATATGCAGTTATTGGCTTACTTTCCATGACTTGTTAAACAATCCTCATTTGCTGGAGATGTGAACAAGATGCAACCTTGTAGCTAATGTCCCAATATCCTCAGCTTCTTGATTCAGTTTAACGGATGGACTAGAGCTTATTTGTTTATCTTTACATTTCGTTTTCTCTCTGCCATCAGTAAGACACCAAACCAGATGGAACTTGGGCCAAGACCAGTCGCTTAGGTCCTTCCAATGAGCCATGGAAGGAGAAATGGAACAGAACAAAAACGCCATATGATGTGACAGCTGTCCTGGAAGAAGCTCTGCTCTGCTAGCCTTGGCTGCTTTTGGAGTTTAATGAGGGGGTTTCGAAGCACTTGTGGATCTTCAATTACTGAGTTTTTGGATGGGGAAAAAGCAGTAAATGAAATTTGTTCATGTGCACAAAGGACAAAAAGGCTTGACAATACGATTAAATGGGGAAGAGAGGCAGCGTGGCAGAGAAGGCTGCCATGTCCTCATCTGTGGCTGCTGTGTATTTTGATATCATGAATGGCTCTTTGTGCCTGAATACCAAATAGTGTATACACGCACACACACACGCTGGGTTATGATAATGCTAGTAAGGATCTGACATTATGCAAAAGAATAAGATTTTATTTAGCCAGTCCTTTGAAAAGCCTCAGTACCCTTAACAGCATCATCTCACTGTGTATAGTCATGAAAACTACATTGCGTATCATTCATCATCAGAAGGATATTGTGTTAACTCACAAGTAATGCTTTGCCATTATAGCCGTTTCTGTGGAAACATGAGTGATGAAATGGAGCCTGTTATATATTCAGTCATTACACGTTGTCTTGATCAAATGTTTCATCATAATCACTTTCTATTGATGCACTTTTCTCAAATTTTAGCAAGTTTATGGAACACATTTCATTAAGAAAATACTTTGTCCACATACTACACTTAGAAAAATAATTTCCTAAACAAAATTTATTTGAGGGCTATTTTAAGGATTCTCACTTTTCTACTTCTACCTCTGAAAGGGGAACCCTCTGTACTAGGGTTCTAAACAGACGCTTTAGTAGTCGATGTGTACACCAGTGCTGACCATTTGGAGGCTTGAGGTTCCAGATGCGATCATCGTATCATAGACTCATTAAATATATTGCATTCTCCAATTAGAACCATTTGGGGGCTTGAGCCTAAAGTAGTGCCCTTCAGGCGTGAAAACAGTATGAACGTAGTGTTGTATTCAGGTTTGGCAGGTTAAGTTCAAAAGTTACATAAATATTTGTGCTGGGTTCGTTGTGCTTTATAAGTTCCTTGTATGCAGAATCAGATTATGCAGCTACTTAAGTTTATTTTCTGAACTTCCTTTTCAGAATATCAAAATACATTTGTGTAGTGCACTCCCCCGGCTTGCCAGATTTGTGTCCAAAGCTTGAGTACAAGCATGTGTCCAATGCTTGGTTTCGTGACCTCAGATTAATTTAGTAGCACTTGTTCCAGCACATCCTATTATTTTGTATGTTATATTTTTTATAACATGCTCAGACAGGTAATGGAGTGCACACCTTAATAAAGCTACTACATTAATTTGAGGTCACGAAATACCTCGTATACATAATAATGTGAGCATGGGATGTTGGATATTCTATCACATTTTTAATTAGCTATTTTGAGTTGTTGACTTAATAAAACAATGGCAGTGTTCCTTTTAATTCGATGCAACCCAACTGTCATGGTTTGAAGGAGAAGCTATTCAAGCACTGCTTTGTCTGCTATGCTTACAGCACAAAAGTTAATTCATAACTTTATCTATAAAAAAATCAGTCCATGAGATAAGAATATTCGGTCCATGAGATAAGATACTACCAGTTATTTAATAGTGTCATATTTATGTATTTGATATTGGCCACAAATGGATGAAATGGACTGGATGTAGAAACTAAAGCTTCTTAGCTTGGAATTCAAAAATGAAAGCGTGGTCAAAGCCTCAAATGTGAATTCTTCCTGTATGTGCATTTATTGGCTTACATTTCATAACACATTATACAAACCTCAGTTCACTGGACAAGGATGCAGCCTTAAGGTTAATACCCCAAAACGACGATTGTTCTATGTAATTGCCTTCTCTAAAAAGCAAAACTGGAGCTCTGATACAGCACATACACAGTCATAAGTGCAACCAATGCAGTTTATAGTACAAGATGCCCTGCTGTAGCTTGGGTGATTTGTGTTTAGGCAAATTGAGCCTCTTGGGAAATCAAAATGTTAGGCTTTCTAGCATCGCAGGCAAAAGGTCACTATTGTTGCACATGTTGAAAGGTATGGATTGTAATGGATTTCTTTTCATTGTGGCATGAATAATGAAAGTGCACACACATCTTCTGATGGCACTTCCATTTGTTTGTTCTTTGTGGCAGCCTTAATGACTCTCTCCAAATTAGAGACGTTTTACACCCATGTGTAACATAACAGCCCATTTCACATGCCACAGTGGACAAGGATTGTAAGCCAGTTGTGAGGTTAATGACATATTGATTTCTTATTCCAAAGTCTGACTTTTACAAGCTACGGCTCACCCTGGTGATACCACTACAGT
Source organism: Pangasius sanitwongsei (assembly GCA_037576675.1). NCBI lineage: Eukaryota > Metazoa > Chordata > Actinopteri > Siluriformes > Pangasiidae > Pangasius > Pangasius sanitwongsei. The sequence goes on along the minus strand of CM075013.1, from coordinate 13,603,765 downwards.
GTTTAATGAAGTCTAAAACCAGACTTTGATTGCTTTGTTTTCTTCTGCAGATTCCCTCATTACCTTCTACAAATATCTGAAAACTAAACTCTTCCATGAGTTCTTCACTTAGTGTGTGTATGTCCATCTAGGTATATTTTCTTTGATCATGCCACTATTTTTAGAGAGCAAGTAATAAAACACATTCCTTACTAGGGATGCATCATTATCAATACTAGTATCGAGAATTGCTCATTTATGATGCTCCAATACGAGCATCCGATACAACATGATACTATGTGACCAGTGTCAGGCCCTCAGAACGGCCCTCAAAAAGACTGCGATCTGGACATTTTTCATGATTAATAATCGCAATCAATGCAAAGCAGACTGTAAACTGTGCTCTGTAAAAAATTAAAAAAAAAAAAAAGGCATTTGCAAACAAAGGTATCAGTATTGAGATCTGTATCGACAAGTATTAAAAAACTCATACCCTATCTTAAAAAATGGTATTAACGTATCCCAATTACTTACAGTTGCCTATTTACATTTTTGCTATTATAGTTCATTACTGTTACATTTTGTGGTATTGTATCATCAGAAAGTCTGATTGATTGCTTTGTAATTAGTGTAATTAGTGTAACACTCCTGAGTATTGACACTTCCCTCAACCCTCATGTTTAGCTGTCTCTCTGTTCTCCATACTTATACCTGTTTCTGGTTGAAACACTGCTTTAACAACTCCAGGATTAGATTGGTTGCTGCCCTACATGTGAAACAATTTGAATTTAATTGAAGGCAAATTGATTCATTTATTCATCCATCTTCCGTAAGTACCTTATCCTGATCAGGGTTGTGATGCCTCTCTTCTCGGAACACTGAATGTGAAGCGGGAATACAGCCTGGATGGGACACCATTTAGTAGCCATTTAGTAGCCAATCATCCTACCAGCAGGTTTTTGGGAGCTGGGAGAAAACCAAAGAACTACCCATAGTACCACCAGGCTGCACCAGGCCTAACAAGGAAATTAGCACCAGAATCACTAAACACATCACAAGTACTGTATTTCAATAGAAACATTTTTAATGTGTTTTAAATGAGTTTAAGCGCATGGAATAAGGCTTTGACTTATACATTGTAGTGGTTACCTTTTGATCAGCATCACTTTTTGGATTTCAATCCAATATTCAAGTTCCTGATGACATATCTTCATTTTCAAAACCTGCTGAATTTCAAAACTTGGAATCAAGCCTGACTTTTCCCAGAAAATCCATGTAGGAGAGAGGCTGAAGAGAAAATGTAGCACTTAGAGCAGAGAGTAAGAGGAATGGTGATTACTGAATGGATTCAGCACAGCCTTCTTCCCTCACTGAAAAGGAAAGAAGACAAAGCATCAGTACAAGGAAGAATAATCAGAGAGAGAGAGAGCGAGAGAGAAGGAGAGAGAGAGTGTGTGAGAGAGAGAGATCAATCTCAGGTGTTAACAAGATCGTGTCAATAGGGGACCTGTAATCCCTCTCTCTCCTCACAATGCCGCCACAAACTTCTGCAACTCTTTGCTCATGTCACAAAATGTTCCAGACAAGTTTTCTTAATATCATCAGGGCTTTTTTTGCTGATACAAAGCATGACCTTTTGCAAAGTGAGGCAAACTTCGAGAGTGTAATTAATCCCTGCCAGTTTCTCTTTCATACCTCAGACACATTGTTTTTAGTTTAGCAGCCCTATTACCTTTTGCAGGATCATGCTAAACAGTACTATTAACTTAAAGCAACTTCCCCAACAGCTCATCACTCAATAAGAGACAAATTACTGATGATTTTTTTATTCCCCACTTCATCTCAAGCACATTCCACAGAGAAGAGATGTATTAGCATATTAGCTTATAGGCTCCCAGCTGAGCATTCAGTGATATAAAGGAGGCTTTTGGTTTACACAGAGGTTTTTTCTTTTGACAGGCATTTTCGTTTGGCCTTTTTAGCGACCATGGTATTTATAGCCATAAATGAACAATGTTGGGTCTTCAGGTTCAATTGCAGTCAAAATGGCCGAAGCAAAGGATGAAAAATGATGCTCTTTTAAATGCTAATCAGTGTAGTTAGCATTGAACTCTCCTGCATTGTTGGCAAAAAAATTACTCTGGATATAAACACAAAGAGCTTCACATTACTTATTCAGACATGCTGCTATATATTCCTGTTGGTTTGCACTATATAATAATGAGCACAATTTATTTTTCCTGACTAATGTTTATTCAGTGTCATATGACTAAGAATTGTTCTGGTGCTGCTTCATGTATGGAAAACGTTATAGTGTACCAGTATAGGTGATCATTTAAAATAATATTCAAGCTGTTTCCCATTGTTAAATAATTTAATCTTTGCACTGGTGTTGTATTTGTTAAAGTCAAAAATCCACCCTGTACATCTTGCATTTATAATTATGTGATCTTCAATTGTGCAAAAGATTTGTTTATATTCTGAGTTTACTTCTTAGATTCTAGTTTAACTCCAACATTTGCAGCCTCCACTGCTTTAGGGTTGGATTTCTCATTAATAAAACATTGAATGTCACTGGAAAGTGGTGAGCTACCAGCAAAAACTGATTATCACTTTCATTAATTTTTTTTCTCCTATTAATGATTGTAACTGCTCCAGCAATGACGATGTCCCCCTGTTATGTCAGCGTGGCATACATATCATCATACATAAGCAACAGATTATCACCAAATAATCACTAAACACATCACAAATATTTCAATATAAACATATTTAATGTGTTTCAGGGTGGAGTTTTCCCTGAAGGTTAAAAGAAGTTGAAATTAAAACTTACATTAAAATACTTTTAAAAAAAAATAAAAAATTGTTTTTTGTTTTTTAGTGAAAAAAAGCTGTTATCATACTGTGAATTGTTATGATGACCCAGACCTAAACATGACAGTTGTCCTGTATTTAAAACCAAAGCAACCTGGGAAATTCACAACCTTTTCCCTTGTAATCCTACACTATATGTGAATACTCAGTTATCAATATTCAGAGGTGGACATATCAGTAGCCTGCATGCCCCAAGCAGATTTCATATCCAGGCTATTTTTTAAATTCATATTTCAACAACCAGAAAAAGAAAACAAATCTACTTATTATTGACCTTTACAAAACAAAAGATTTTTATTTGGTATGTAGCTATGTTTAAATTTAATGCACTTTGGGGTGATGTGATTCACCTCGATGCTGTAACTATAGCATAGACTACTCATTCCTAATCCCACCTAATCTGCTGCACTAAACACATCGTCCAAGATGTGATATGTTTGTAAATAGCATGACTGGATTAAAGCATTAGCATGCACGAATTAAAGAACACACAGGTATGCGGAAACACTGAGGAAACCAAGCCAAATAAAGTCCAGTGTAAAGCTTGTATTAGCACAACATGCACTCACCTTGTGGTTAAATTATAATTATAACTGTTCTTTTGCATAGAAACTAAAAAAAGTATGTGATCCAGAAACTCAGGCTCTTCTTGTACTCAGATTTTAACATGATTTTCTCCCTTATTATTAAACTCAGGAGGAGGCTGTTTGTAATGCTTCCACTTAGCAAGAATGAAAATTCTTCATTCTTGCTAAGTGGAAGTCATCTTTCAGTGGTAATTATTGCGATTGAGGGAATTGTGAGCATTTAGAGTCCAATTATTACTAATCACAGGGGGACAAATAAAAAGAGGGCTTAGGATTGGGAACCGGCCATCAATACAGAAAGTAGCTGTCTTACACACCATCACAATGTGTATGAATCGTTAATCTGTACACGCTCAATTCTGTCCTCTATATACGTTTCTTTTTTAAACATAGTAGCTTCTTTGTCTTTCTTTTCTCGATCTCACATTTTTTTCTCTTTATCTTTTCCTGTCTCTCTCCATTTCTCTGTATACTTAGGTCTAATGTCTAATGTAAATCACTCACCTGCTGCTCACCTGTCTGTATTCCATCTGTATGAAAAAAAGGTAATCTTCATACCTGGACTGTAGGAAAAAGATACCGAGTAGGTTTGTAACTTGTGCAGAGAGAGAGAGAGAGAGAGATCATGCTGGGGGAATTGCTTTCTGTCAAAAAAAGCAAACATGGCATGATTCCACAAAGGTGCCCGCTGTGATGGCATGTAGACGGAGAGAAAGAATACGAGAGCGAGATAGAGTGAACAAACAACAGGATACACTGTGGATTTGAATACTTGATAATCAGATTTCTGTCCCAGAGCACATTGAGAAGACCTGCACCATGCTGACAAGATAAAGAATGACAAAAATGAGTAAAAGGAATACTCTGAAGAGATCAGCAAATTAGGAAACACTAAGACGGGTTGGTGTGTGTGTGGGGTACTGTAATGAATAAGGAGATGCTCCTCAGGGTCATTTGTGAAGGTCCAGTTGTTAAAGAGATCTGGATAAGGAACTAACATGACTGAAAAATGGCAACAACGGTTACATTTAACCATTAATGACTACACATAATGGTTAGATGGTTATAAATAAGACAATTTGAAGTTATTAGAAATTATGGTGATTTTAATAGAAAGTTAATAGAAATTAAGACAATTAGAAATTATGGTGGTTCAAGTTCAAGGAAGAAAAAAGGGAAATAAAACTAGTCAACTTAAAAAAAAAAAAAAAAAAATTTAAAGCTGACTTTTTTTTTTAAAGGTAACTGTTTTACTGTTGTTAACATAGATGCTTTTTATTTAAAGGTTTCTTTATGCTTTTTTTAAAAAGTTGATTTCTTTATTGTAAAGTTTATCACTTTATTGTAAGAAGTTAACTTTTAACTGCTTTAATTGAAAGGGTTTTTTGGTGGCTTGCCCTTCAGGGCCACAAAAGGATTATTTGGTTTTGTAGTGGCACTTCATATTACCACTTTTGACTAAAGCATCTGAACAGATGAGACATCAGTTTCAAACCTGGAGAATAATCACAAACATCTCTGTCCAATTGTGTTTACACATTCTGTTTAATCATTGTTGACTTTTCTTCATGCTAACCATGGTGTCACTAAATGCATGTGACTGGCTAAGTCACAACAGAAAATCAGTGATGAGTCGAGTTTAGAAATCTTGAGTCACTGAACTTGGCCAGTTTTTTTCTGCAGGTTTCTAAAGTCTGCTATATTTTCAAGTACTCAGTTTGGTCTACTGAAATACTTTGCATCCAGACCATGGTCCAAACAGTTGAAAATACCTTCACAAGACAGTCGATGAAAAAATGTGTACGACTAAACTTAAACTAATGGAAAAAACAAACTGTTTTTAAATATCAGTCACACCATTTGAAAGATAGCCTGAAATCTACCATGACCTATATTGTGCTCAATTTAACTGTCACTAGCCAAGTTTCCATCCACTTCATGCACATAATGCAAGCAATCAAATGAAAATGTGGTATTTTTTGTTTTTGTTTTCTGTGTCATTTCTTATAAAAGGCCAAATGGTAAAGTCAATGTTTTAGGATTAAGCCTTCTGTCATGAAGTGGAAGCAGTTAGATAAAAGCACAAGCATTGGTAGCAAATCCAAATCAACAAACAAACTTGTAAATGTGAAGCAAAGCTGATGTCATTAGATCAGATATCCAAAATGTTATAGGACTATTTCATTAACCAAAAGATGAATCAAAAAGTAATATAACAAATACAAATAGCAGTAAGAAAGATATATCACTAAGAAACAGACACAGAAATGGCAAAAACCTCACGAGAATTAGAGGGGACTGAGTAGATTAAGTACACTGAGTGAAAGGAGGTTAAATAGGAAACAGGTGTAGCTAGAAGTCAGGTGAGTTAGAGAGCTAGAATGTCCGGACTGGATGTGGATGTGGAGTTGAGGTGGCTCCTGCATCGATGATGGACTCAGACGCGACACCTTTGCAGTTTCCTGTATTTGAATGTAAATATTGTACATCACATTGTACATTCAGACAAAACAGACAAAACTGGCTGGTGTTTTATATATTTGTGCATAACATCTTTGATTGTTTGATTATGCCCATAAAAATATATACATCTTTGATTATGCCCATAAAAATGTACACATATTTCAAATATACATATCTGATGCAGCGTCTGATGCTCAATTTATATTGTGTTCTATGTCACATTTTGTTTTAGCATTTTAAGAATGAATTTTGCTTAAATTAAATACTGAAATAGGCACCATGTCAGACAGACATGCCTAATGGATCCATTATGCCTTATGCTGCTAACGGTGCGTGCAGGACTGAAATATTTTAAACAGAACTTTGAAGTTAATCGGTGCATTTGCAAATTGGATAAGCAAATCATTTATTGATTCACTAAAGTCAGTACACTTTCAAAGAGATTCTTTCAAAAAAGATTTTATCATGTCTGCATTCACCTAGTAGCTATAAGAAGGCACTTTGAGCCTGATTTTTCATGAAAACGTGAAAGGCTGGATTGTAATTTGGATTTTGTTCCATTGGGATCATTTTTCAGTTGGATTTTGTTGCATTTGGAATGTTTTTTTTTCATTTGGATCATTTTACATTTGGACTTTGTTTCATTTCATACAACTCAAGCTGCATGAAAGAGTATGAATATGTAATGTGACCCTCAATCCTAATGTAACTTTACACATGTATTGTATTACAAATTTGTAAGTAAGACCATGTCATACATTTCAGTTTGATAAATCATACCTGCTGTATTTCATATTTGTCACTGTACCCTGTCTGCTAATAACCCTTGCTTGGAAATGAAAGCATGTGCTGTCATTTTCCACTGTATTTGTGACTGAGTGCAGTGTTGTGCCTCCTGTGAAGGCTGTCACAAATGACTATTTAATCTTACTCATTGATAATATCATCACAGAGTCTAGCTTAGGAAGATAAAAAATATTTGGCGGATGGTTCAATTCCATTGCCAAATTCCCAGTGCCAGAGCGACTGCCCACTGCACCAGATGCAGCACAAACTCCATCCATCTGCTCCATCTGTCTGTTGTACTCCTCCATGCTCCTGTCTCCTCCATCCCTCTTCCCCCCTTCTCAACCTTCCTTCTAAGCCAGAGAAAATGTCTGTCTGCTTTCTCATCTGCATATAAAGAAGTGAGTCAACAGAATTCAAGTTTTTTTTTATTGGAGTTGGTCCAAGATATGATTTACATTTTGAGCTGTAAAATGAAAAAAATTGGAATACCCTTCGAGAACAATATTAAATACATAAATGTAGCACAATTAATTAATAGTATCCTTCCCTTTAAAAAAATTAAAAAGTTAAAGTTTTGTTGCACGCACATCGGAAGCATCTAAATCAGAGACATTGATCATCTTGAAGAGCTATGTTTTTATAGATAAAATTAGGAATTAACTTCATAATCGAGTGTATTGCAGATGAGTGCTTGGTCAGCTTATCCTTCAAACCATTGAGCATGTTTTCAGTTGAGTGCATCAAATTAACAAAAACATTATTTTATTAATTGAACTAACAGTGAGATAAAATAGCCTATATCCCACATACATCATGATTTAATGACCTTAATCTAATATACAGTCAGGTCAATAAGTATTTGGACAGTGACGTAATTTTGCCTTTGTACACCACCACAATGGATTTGAAATGAAGCAATCAAGATGTGATTGAAGTATAGACTTTCAGCTTTAATTCAAGGGGTTTAACAAAAAATATTGCATTAACTGGAAATGCAACAAGCAGCAACAACCGCCTTCAGTTTCTGCTTGTTTGTGGATCTTTCTGTTTTCACTTTTGTCCTAAGTAAGTGAAATTGGGTTAAGGTCAGGTGACTGACTCAGCCATTTATTAACATTCTGTTTCTTTGCCTTAAGAAGCTCTTGGGTTGCTCTTGCGGTACATTTTGGATCATTATCCATCCACTGATCCACTGATAGGCGCTGACCTATCGGTTTTGCAGTATTTGACTGAATCTGAGCAGAAAGTATAGCTCTATACACTTCAGAATTCATCCTGCTACTTCTATTATCAGTCACATCATCAATAAACACCAGTAACCCAGTTCCATTAGCAGCTATGTATGCCCATGCCATAACACTGCCTCCACATGTTCGACAGATGATGTGGTATGCTTTGAAACATGAACCCTTCCTTTTCTTCTCCTGGTACAAGTTGCTCTTGCCTCAGAACTAGTCAGGCTTTTTTTTTAGAGGTTTTTTGGCCTTTCAGTTCTTTCTTGAGTGTTACCAGTGGTTTGCATCTTGAGGTAAACCCTCTGTATTTACATTCATGAAGGCATCTCTTGATTGTAGACTTTGACACTGGCTACATTTACATAAACATCAATATTCCAATATTAATTGGAATTTGGCAATATTCTAATTAGTATTGAGTCATGTAAACGCCGCAATCTGATTGCCTGATTCAGATTAAGACAATATTCTGCTTCCCCAAATCCCGATTCCCACCCCTGGAATATGCCTGCTGTAATTGGAACCTTATTCATGCAACCTTATGCCTGCTGTAAACACCTTATTCAGAAAATCCACTGGAAGGAGAGATACATTTACATCATTTGGCAGATGCCCTTATCCAGAGAGACTTGCAATTATCTAATTTATACAAGTGAACAGTTGAGGGTTAAGGGCCTTGCTCAAAAGCCCAGCAGTGGCAGCTTGGTGCTGGGATTTGAACTCTCAACCTTCATGATCAGGAGTCCAACGTCTTAACCACTGAGCTACCACTTCTGAGATATATGCGTGTGCTCAGTCCACAAGGATTTGTGGGTGCTAACCGATGCTTAGCTGTAGGCTAGGTATTTATATGACTGCAAGACAAATATAGCCCTTAAACGGAATTTGATGTGCATGTAAACATAGCCAATGATACACCTACCTCCTCCAGAGTGTTCTTGACTTGGCAGATGTTGTGAAGGGTTTTTTCTTCAACAAGGAAAGAATTCTGTGATCATCCACTTTAGTTGTCTTCCGTGGTCTTCCAGGCCTTTGGTGTTGCTGAGCTCACCAATGCATTCCTTCTTTCTAAGAATGTACCAAATTGTTGATTTGGCCACTCCTAAGCTTTCTGCTATCTCTCTGATAGGTCTGTTTTTTTTTCCAGCCTAATTATGGCCTCTTTCGCTTGCATTGACACCTCTTTGGACTGCATATTGAGAGTTCCCATTTGCTACCAAATGCAAATTCAAAGCTTGAAATCAACTCCAGACCTTTTATCTCCTTAATTTGTCATGAAATAATGAGGAAACACTCCACACATGGCCATGAAACTGCTTTCACTGTGAAAAATTGCTGTAATTCCTAAACGGCCAATGCAATATTTTTTTGTTAAACCCCTTGAATTAAAGCTGAAAGTCTATACTTCAGTTAAATCTTGCTTACTTCATTTCAAATCCATTGTGGTGGTGTACAGAGGCAAACTTATGAAAATCATGTCACTGTCCGAATACTTAATACTGACTGTAGATTGTAGCTACATAAAGTTGTGCACACAATTAACTGTCAGAGTACATTATTAAAAAAATAAAAATTGTCCCCCAATTTTTTTGTGATTAAATGCAACTGCTTGTGTTTAATAGCAATGAAAGGCCCCATCTCAGATGTTTCTACTCAAGAAAAAGGCATGAATTACACAAAGGTAATTTTAATAATCTGAATGGGCCACCTTAATCATGTGCATAACTCAACTCTGAATATGAGCAACTTTCCCTATGTACTGTAAATAATGACATTAATTTTTACCTTACGTTGCGTTTTTTACCTTACGTACCTTACGTTTACCTTATTCTGAATAGTGAATAATGTAGTTCAACCTTGCATACATTGATGTTTACTTCACTCTGTCACACCTGCTTCGTCTCAATAGATACCCATCAAGGCTATTGAGAATGAACCAAGATGTGTCTGTAGTTTGAAATGTCGGCTCCCTTCAGGATTAGATTAGCAGAACAGAATCTCAGTGCAGCATGTGAGCGTGCTGTGTTGGAGTGATAGTAGTTTGTAGAATAATCACGCACCACAGTAGGTGGGTTGACACTCGGGAGAGCGGTCACAGACCTTGTAGCGCTATAAATCACTTCATGATTTGGTAGTTGCTTATGGTGGCCTCTGGCTGTCTGTATATGTGTGTGTATGTATTGAGAGAAGCAGCAGTCTTTACCCACACTTCCTGATGCTGGAGGCTACCATGACCGAAGCAAGCTCATTAATAACTGGCAACGCTCTGCTCCATTCAGACTGTTATGCCTAGAGCCTTGTAGACTGTGGTGGAAATGAAGGGGCGTGTGTGTGGATGTGCATAAAATTGAGAAATATTTGATGTGTTTGAATAGAAATAGATGATTGTGTAACTTTTTTATTATACTAATAGTCTTTTTCATTATACTAATGGATGTATACATAGATAAGATAAAAATAAGTTGCATTGAATGCTGTATACATACAACATTTAAATTATTTAACAAAATTAAGAATATTTAAGTCAGATGGCCTAACAGAGACAGAGGGACACAAATTAAATTTCATACATTTTAAAGCCATTCTGAATTACATAATGGCTGAAAGCTTGCTTATGTGTCAAGCTTATGTGTCAACTGGTGGGCCAAGCACTTGGAAAATACCCACTGCATTAAGTTTGCAGATTTTTTTTTCTTTATATACTTTTTAAGTATAATATGGAATAGCTACATACACTTTTAACTAAGCAAGTTTTTTGAAAAAGTACCTCCTTTTTAACATTCTGTGCCTGATATATGTAGTACACAGTATTGTACCAGGTATTTTTATTTTATTTTATGTTTGTAAAGCTTCTAAAATGGGACATAAACACTGTAACTAGTGTTGCGTAGTTCAGTGCTGTATTGTTGCCCAAACTGGGACCTTTGATACTGCCCACCCTTACAAATAAATCATGTTAATATAATCATTAACAAGCAGTGCTTAATTCCATAATTTGTCTAATCACTGCGTCTGTGGTAAAGCTAATTTCTACTAGTTAAATTTCAACTCAGTGCAATGTTGGTAGCAGGCTAACCGTAATATACCCAACTGCTGGATATATTATAATTAGGCAAATGCAAAAAGATAACATGTATGTTAGGTGTACTAATATTGTAACATATGGATAATTTGTTATTATTCATTCATCTTCTTCCATTACATTAAATTTAGGAAGTATTTATCTGCCACACAAAAACTCTCCACTGCCTCTCAGTGTGCCCTGTTTTTAGAGATTATCTCTCTCTGTGGACCATCACTATTACACACCACCCTGCAGCTTCCTCTAGTACACATCCCTCGCTCGTTTTGTCTCTTTTTCTCTTATTCAATTTGTCTTACTGCTGTAGCATGACAGTGTGGATTGCAGGGTAGAATGTCTATTTTATTTGATGTTATTTATATGCAGATTAACTGTGAACATGTCAATCGAGCTGATAATTTTGCCCAATAAAAGAAAATTACTACAGCACAAAAATATTTAAATATTTAGGACACACTCTTCAATCATTACAAATATTTATTAACCTCAAGCAACAACTCCAATATGAACCAAACACAACAACAAAGTCTCACTGGACTCTTACTGCTAGCATTTATATCAACTTTACAGGTTATAGCATTGAATTTGATGAGCATTGAATATATTTACATTTATCTGTTGATCAATATATTTTAACATTTACATTGGAGTGTGAATAAGCTACTAGTAATGTCAAAGCCATATGTCAAATATTATTTTTCTCTGTTACGTCAGTATTGGAGGATCCGACATAATATAATATTGGTGAGGCCAAAACAAGGATGCTTGCAGGTGGGAATACCCACCCACACACACACACACACACACACACCCTATTTTTAGGAAGACTCAAGATGCAGGTTATTTAGGACATGACACTCAACAAACTATGATGTAACATCCACATCCATCCCTCTCTTTCTCTCTTCTGTCTCTTTTTCTTTCAGTTTTTCCCTCCTGACCTCCGCTCCTCTCTCTCTCAACAAACTAATTATTTCAGAGATGATATACATCATGATATGTAATTAACAGTCTGATGCGCAGAGGCCACTCCTTCTTCACTGGGACTGAGACACAGAAGCTACACCTCCTTCACTGGGACTGACAGACACAGAGACCATACATCCTTCACTGGAACTGAGACACAGAGACCATACATCCTTCACTGGGACTGAGACACAGAGACCATACATCCTTCATTGGAACTGAGACACAGAGACCATACATCCTTCACTGGGACTGAGACACAGAGACCATACATCCTTCACTGGGACTGAGGCACAGAGACCATACATCCTTCACTGGGACTGAGGCACAGAGACCATACATTCTTCACTGGGACTGAGACACAGAGACCATACATTCTTCACTGGGACTGAGACACAGAGACCATACATCCTTCACTGGGACTGAGACACAGAGACCATACATCCTTCACTGGGACTGAGACACAGAGACCATACATCCTTCACTGGGACTGAGGCACAGAGACCAT